>ML681997.1:13976938-14042362 GCA_007922195.1 Podocnemis expansa | reverse complement strand
CACATCCATCCCTAGAGAGAGTAACAACGTCTCTAGTGGAAGCTTGGGAGCTAAGTTTCTGGACTTAGTCTTTAAAAGGCACAGGGTTGTGTCTCTGAGCGGTGACTCAGGACATTATCCTTGAAGCTGGGTCTCTGTGCCTGGCTTCTAAAGGGCCTTCCATGCTCTTACAACCAAGCAGCTAACTGAGTACTGCCTAGAGGTTTGTGAGCTCCGCTGCCTTTGAGGCTTTTCCAGCCAGTCTGCCTGCCTGCTGCTGTTCCAGCTGCGCTCTCCCAGTGACCAAGCCTGCCTGCCGCTGACCGATCCACAGCGCGCCTGAGCTCCTGTCGTCCAGCAGCTACCTCTGCCTACCCTGAGTGTTCCAAAGCCACGGTGCCACGGCAACCAGCCCAGAGCTGTGCGAGGCCCACCGGACTAGCCAGCTCTTTTCCCTGCTGTCCCACCTTTTCCTCTCTTTTGCCTCCCACCTTATCTCCTTTTTCCGGGACTCTTGCTTGCTGTTTCCCTGAGGACCCCTACAACTCAGCGCAGCTTTTTCCAGCCTTTTTGGGGTAAGCGAAAAGGGTCCCAAGGAGGGGAGGAATGCCCATAGGGAACAGTATCAGGGGAAGCCTAAGCCCTTTCTAAAGCAACTTTTTAAGGCAATTTATTTAAGTTAAGGGAGACAAGCAACCCAGAGTTAGACCTTAAGGAGCAGTATTAAGAATTGAGATCTCTCCATTCAGCCAGTGACTGGCCCTCACTCGCTGAATGTTCTTTTAATTACCTCATTGTCTTTGTGTTTTAGTTATGTTAAAGTGTTGCCTTTATGTGTTAATTGTATCTATAAGCCATAGCGCTTATATGTTATAAGTTAAGTAGTGTCTTTATATTGTAATTTCCTAGAATAATTTTAATGCCTTTAAGCTTGATGTTAAGTAGCGGTTTTTCTTAAAGAGACAGTAGCGCTTTAGTCAATGCTTACAATATATGTTACAATAAAGCCGCTTTTGATCAAAACAAATTATTGACTCTGAATCTTTGTTGCTTGTGAGTCTGTGCTTGATCGGTGGGCTGTAGCCGTAGTCCCCAACTTGGGACATTTATCCCAGGGTTTGGATATTTGTCCGTTTAAGCGAAATAACCTAATTTGGGTTACCTCCTGAGATTGTAATTACATCCAGACTGCTGGACGGTCCGGAAATTGATAAATTGAGTGATTGGATTTTGGGAATCAAATTTTTGGGGTAACAGGATATTCTCCCACAAAAGCTCATGTGATAAATAAATCTGTTAGTTTTTAAGTGCCACAAGACTCCTTGCTTCTTTTTTTTTTTTGCTTTACTAAACTCACATGGCTGCCCCTTTGGAATTTAAGTCCCTGTTATGCTGCCCAACTGGGGTAAAAGGGGTTCAAAGTGGATCAGGCCCTAAATGTCCAAAACATAGATTGAAGTTAAGTAGGTAGCTTCGGATTCAATCATCAGACTGACATGTTGAGGGGATTGTATTTAATAACTCAAAAATACACCTATTCTGCTCTCAGTAAACATATTAAATTACCACACGTTACAAATCGCAATCACTAGATAGTAACCGCTTCCCAGATTCCCTCAGGCCAACACCTTAAATAAAGTTATCTAAGAAATTCAAAACTTTTAAAGGTGGCAATGGCAGAAAACATGTTTCAAGACATTTTCTCACAGCGTCACATCTCTGTAACCAGGGCCATTTTTTGTGCCTAAAGAATTTGCATCAAACAGAGCTAGGTTAGAGTCTATTACATTATCATGCCCAATCATACCTCTCAAAAGCTAAATATGGGACAACAATCCCCTAAGTGAATGGCAAAAAATTAATTAGGCATACAAGAAACTTTCAACATTGTGAATATCTTCCTTTAATATAAAGTGTCTCTAACATCTCAGTTTTGGAGTTTATGGGTTGTTTTTTTTTATCCAAATCATTTTCAACAATAAAAGGGAGGCTATAATTAGTATGCCTGGAATGTAAATACTCTCAGAACTAAAATAAGCAAAATGAGGTATGATTGAGATGTGTGTGTCTGGTAGTGGAATATAATAAAGGTAGTTTAATAATTTTAATTTTTGATGGTTAAAGCAAACCAAATCAAAGCTGCAAGAAGCAAGAGTATATATGGATTTGTGAAAGCAAATAATTAATTTTCTAACAAATTCTTGGGGTAATAGAAATACGCAGTGGCATCGCTGGTGTTGGGCACCCCGGGGCATGTGCCCCGGGTCCCAACGCCAGTGCCCCGGATCTCCGGCCCAATCAGGCTGGGGATCCAGGCCCCGATCCCCAGCGGGCCACAGTGGCCATGTCTACAGCCAGGGATCCGGGGCCTAGCTGGCTGCCTGGCAGGCCCTGCCCCCTGGCCCAGGATAGGGCCAGGGGGAGGCCACGCCACCGCCGGCAGCTAGGCCGAGGTGCGGCGTGGCATGGCCTGGCACGGCCTGAAGCAGCCGCTGGAGGCCGGGCCCGCGGCTGCAGCCCCAGATCCCAGGCCGGGGATGGGGCCACCATGGCCATAGCAGCCGGCAGCCAGGCCCCAGATCCCCAGCAGGGGATGGGGCCGCTGCAGCTGCAGGTGGCCGGCCAGGCCCTGGATCCCTGGCCGGGGCCGGGGTTGCTGCAGCCACCGACTGGCCACCCGCGGCCGCAGCGGCCCCATCCCCCGATGGGGATCTGGGGCTGCAGCCGTGGGCCCAGCCTCCAGTGGCCGCTTCAGGCCAGGCCAGGCTACGCTGCATCACACCACGGCTTAGCTGCTGGTAGCGGCGCGGCCTCCCCCTGGCCATATCCCGGGCCAGGGGGCGGGGCCTTCTGGCTGGGGGTGGGGCCTGCCCTCTGGGGGCGGGGGCTGGGCCCATGCCCTGGGTCCCTTCCTGCCCCAGCGATGCCCCTGGAAATACGAAGGCTTCTTTTTTTTAAATTATTGCACCACTGGCAGTATTTGTTTCCTTCTGCCTTAAATGACCTTCTATTCTTTCAGTTTTTCATTTCATTTTCCTAATCATTAGGATTTGTTTCCTTCCACCACAGGAGCCTATACAAAGTTACATTGTAAAGCCCCATCTTGACAAACAGATTGCATTAGAATCTCTCACAGAAAAGAAAATGAATCTGAAATTAACCCAACTTGTTTTTGCTTATTTTAAAGGATCTCTTTTCTTTCAGGAGCTTTTGTATATTCAAGCCTTTTAGCAAGTGAAAAGCAAAGCATTCACCCTTGACAGAGATGCTAAACGGCTCAATACAGTTTTGCTTAGGTCTTTGGAGCTAAGTACCCTAATCCAGCTCCAGCCTGGCTCTGGCTTCCTTTGCATGCAGCCAGGGCAGGGGGGAGGGGCTGTCAGCTCTCACTGCTCCGGCAGGCAGCCTCTGACTGACACACAGGGCTCCTCCAGGCTGGGGAGAGGCAAGGCTGCCTGCCCTGCACCATCAGACGTGCTGCCTGCGCTGGTGAGTGGGGGCCACTGCACCCCTGCTCACCAGCGCAGCTTACAGGGAACATTGGAGGAATCAGGGCAAAAAGAAAAAAGAGCTCCCACCTGTGTCATTTTTCTAAAAGTTTCCCCTCTATGGCGTAGACACCTTATTAAGGGAGTTTCCCAGGCAGTTTTTCAGCTGCAGAAGTGTTGGCAGGAAAGATACTGAGCCTCTGCAGAAAAATCCCTGGCCACCATTGTATCTTGAAGGATTTCGGAGTTTGTGAATAGGCACCACAGCCTGTTAAATGGGGTGAAAAAACTGGACTTTCCCTCCCTTCAACAGAATCATCAGGGAGAAATCTTTACCATTTATTTTACTCCAGTCTGTGGCAACTGGGTCCTAATTTATGGCCCAAATTATTAGTTCAGAAATTCCTTGTGAATAGTAGGATTAGGTCAAGTCCTATGAGCAAAGAGTGAATACAGATCCAGTATTTGGCCCAGGGGCAGATAAGGGGCTCTTGGTTGGCCACTTCTGTGGGGTCCCTGTGGCCTGGGGGCAGGGCAGGCCATGGCCCTGGGACCAGAAGCCACTGCTGGCTGCAGCACTCTCACTCCTGGACTTGTGGTCTGCCCCAGAGGGTGGGGCCAGATGGCCCAAGGCGCTGTGCTTCAGGGGCAGGGGCAGGGCTAGCCAGCATTGGTGGTGGACAGGTATTGCTCTGGAGGACTACACCAGAGGCTGCCCTGTGCACCAGCCGGCCTGGCCCCTGGAGCACAGCAGACATGTGCCAACCCGCACTGCCACCTGGGGACAGACCAGCCAGCCTGGGATGGGGCGGGAGCACCATGGAGCACAATCAGCGGTTAAAATAAGCCAGAATGTGGTGGAATGCTACTCCGGGGCCCACTATTTTTAGGGGCTCAGTGTTCTGGGACCCGTAAAAATAGAAAATGGAGCCGGTACCCTGCACTCTGGGGCCCACCACTTAAAAATAGCAGACCCCAGAACACAGCATTCTGGCTCCATTTTCTATTTTTAGGGGCCAGAACGCTGAACCCCTAAAAATAGCAAGCCCTGGAACGGTATTCTGCCCCGTTTTGTACAATATCTTATTAATGATCAGGAGGTTGGGATGGGTGCCACCCTCAGCAAGATGGCAGATGGCACTAAGCTGAGAAGAGTGGATAGGATAGCTACAGGGTGACCTAGACAAATTAGAAGATTGGGCCAAAAGAAATCTGATGAGCTTCAACAAGGACACTTGCAGAGTCCTGGACTTGGGATGGAACAATCTATGCACTGCTAAAGACCAGGAACTGAATAAGAAAGCAACAGTTCTGCAGGACCTGTGGGTTAGAGCAATGTTTCCCAACCAGTCTGCCACAGCAGACAGGCGTGCTGTCAGCCCTGAGCAGGTATGCCATGGAACTGTTTGAAAAACATCTCAGGGTGCTAGATTAGCTCATGAATATTCATGAGTTCATTTGGAGACTCTGTGGTGGTGTGCCTCAGAATAATTTAAGGTACCAAGGTGTGCCATGGCATAGAAAAGGTTGGAACCACTGAGTTAGAGTATACAAAATGGCGAATATGAGTAAATAGTATGTCCTTGTTACCAAGAAGGGTAACAGCCTATTAGGCTGAATCAACAGGAGCATTACCATCAGAGTGAGGGAAGTGATTATTCACCTCTGATTGGCACTGTTGAGGCCATATCTGGAGTACTGTGTCCAGTTTTGAGTTCCACCACTATAAAAAGGATGTTGACAGATAGGAGAGAATTCAGTAGAGGGCAATGAAAATGATTAGGGAGCTGGAGCACATGACTTCACATGAGGAGAGACTGAAGGAATTTGACTTATTTAGTCTACGGAAGAGTGAGGCAGGATTTGATAGCAGCCTTCAACCACCTGAAGAGAGGCTCCAAACAGATAAAGCTGGGCTGGTCTGAATAGTAGCACATAACAGAACAAGGAGCAATGGTCTTAAATTGCAGCAAGGGAAGTGTAGGCTGCATATTAGCATAAGCTTTCTCACTAATAGGGTGGTGAAGCATGGGAATGGGTTACCTAGAGAGGTGGTGGAATCTCCACACTTAGAGGTGTTTAAGGCCTGGCTTGACAAAGCCCTGGCTGGGATGATTTAGTTGGGCTTGATCCTGCTTTGGGCTTGAACTAGATGACCTCCTGAAGCACCCCCCAACCCTAATCTTCAATGGTTCTATGAAATTCTGGATCAGGATATGGCCAAAGAGGAAACATTTACTCCACAGTGTATCATAGTGTCCTGTAGCACGTGTCCATTTCATAGCAAAGTTATAATGTAACATTGTATATTTTTGCTTTCCGAATATCAGTGACTTAATCTGTAGCAGGATTGATTTGCAATACAAATCATTTTAAAATCTAAGTGTAAGAGGTATGTCTGCAAAAAAGTGTTTGACTGTAGAGTGTAGGAGAAAGGGTAAACATACTACCCATAAAAAGACAAAAAAGTGGGGCAATGTGGGAGAAAGTAAAAGGTTAAGAAAGACAAAAAGAAGCGTCTAGGTGCTGGCCCAAGGCCTAACAAAGTAATCCTAAACAGTGGCCTGAACAGACTGTACAGGGGGCCTGAACTGAAGGTACTGACCAGAGACAGGTTGCAAAAGTCCAACTTCACTAAAATTGCCAAGAAAGAAGCTGAAATTGCAATAATAAGTATAAAAAATGAGAATGTATCTAGAGGAAAGTGGTGTTGGGTTGGTCTAACGCCAAAGAGATAAGGAGGGGTGTGTTTCATAGTTCAGCTTGTGCAAAGGTAATGCTTTGGTCAAACAATGACACCTTGATGGATGGTGATGCCCAGTAATGTGTGGATCTATCAAACTGATGGATGGCATCAAAAAAGGGGTGCATGGACTAATCAAAGTAAATGCAGATAAGGATATAAGACTAGGATCCCTGGAACTCAAACTTTGTGCAGCTGTAGGGGTGACAGCAAGTCCTGTCATCAGTTGAGCTGGTCCGTTGCATTGAAAGCACAAATGCTGCCAACAAATTTGTTGAAATAGATTGTTTGCTATAGTGCTACATTGCAATAAAGCCTAGCCTGGCACCTTCATTTCCATGAGGATCTGTGGTCAGGTTGGTTTCCTTGATCGTGAGTGTTGCCTCACTTTACCTCTTGTAAACTGCCTAGGCTCCAAACAACTGAGCTAACTGAGGTCACACTAGAGATTTGGGCCAAAGGTAACCCAAATTGTTAACCAAAAGAACACCTTGCCTTAAGATCACCAGGCTAATTGAGTGGCTGCTTAAGATCAAAGCCAGGCTCTAGATCACTGGGCCAACTGAGTTCCTACTTAGAGATTTAAGCCAGGGGTAATCCTGAGGAAACACGTCTTCAAAGATTCATGCATGCATTCACACATGCAGCCAAACTGATAGCACCAGACACAGAACAACACTGATAAGAACACATCTTGCCTGCCATGCCTGACCACACTCTGCCCGACGTACCACATAAAGCAAGCAAAAAAACAATGACAGATGAGTAATAGAGTATCAAATCACAGTACTAGAAATACTTTGCAGTCTTAGTGGAAGGAAGCTATATGTTGTTGGTATAGTATAGTGAAGTTGATAAAATGGTTGTAAACTGTGAAATTTGTCCAAGCCATGCTAAAGTAAGAGCAAGTACCAACTGTCCACAGATGCAGCACCTCTTGGCATAAGAACAGCATATTCACGTGAATACCCCTAACTCTGCATCTGGGTTGATTTATCAAACTTTATTTAATGCACATATTTATCATATTAGAATATGATCTCTTTTGCTAAAAATGTAAATATTCATGATCAAATAATCATATACAATTTTGTTTTGGCACACTCTATCAGAAAATTGTCCCTTTCATGGGGTTTGTAAACATGCTGTTTTGTTCAGTTTGACACGGTATAATTAGTCTTGAGAGAATTCCATGTCTGTGTGTGTGGTAATTTCCATGGATAATACTGGTGTTTATTTTTAAGCATTTTTCTCAACTCTTATCTTTAGTGTTCACTGTTGTACAAAATTATGAGTTTTAAGCTATTTTTTTAATCTGTTTAAATTTTCACAGTTGTGGGAAATTTTGGAGGGGTGTCAGGAATTATGGAAGTCAGGATACTAATTATTCAATGACTGTAGATGTTGAGATTCAAAAGATTAAATATTATAAATGTTCAAACGCAAATTGTCAACATCGCACATCAAAATATATAAACTTAAGTATTCTTAAATCAAACAGTCTCAGACAGTTTTTTTTCTTACCTGTAAACTTCAATTATGGATGGACATTTTTTCTAACTGTTTTGTGTGTGTAAAATGAAATCTATGGTTACCAATATTTACTGATAAAAATATAATCCTTCCAAGACTAGCTATAATATGATAGGAAAATTAAAGGGAAAGAGAAGAAAGGCAATTGCTCTGAGCTGTTCTAATAACAATAGATTTATTCTGAAAGGTTTATATCTTTGAATCCATACTAAAGATCATAGTGTGGTGTATGTCTTCTAGGTTCACTTAACCTGCTAAAGTCAACCTAATCAACTCCATGTCCAGATTTAGAGTTTATTAAGTTAACGTATGCACTTGCTTCAGCTGACTTAATAAAACCTGCCCTAAAAGTTGACTTAAGCTTTTAAGTAGGCTTTACAGGGCAGGAAGGGTCAGGCCTGGGTCTGTCCCCAGGTCCCAGTCAGGCTCCAGGAGCCTGCTCCAGCTCTGGGGGCCCAATCTGGCCCCAGCCACCGCCAGCAAGTCGTTAGGAGCTGGATCTGGCCCCTGCCCTTGCCGCATGCAGCAAGGGGCTGGGAGCCAGCTCCTGTCACAAGTGGCAGATCCAGCCCCGAGCCTTTTGCTGCAGGTGGCGGGCACTGGGAGCCAGCTCCTACTGCTGGTGGCAAGGGGCTGGGAGCCCAATTCAGCCCCAAGCCCCTTGACACAGGCGGTGAAGGCACTGGTGGCAAGGAGTTGGGAGCCCAATCTGACTCCAAGCCCCTTGCGGGAGGTGTGGCTCAGAGCCTGATCCAGCCCCAAGCTGCTTGCTACCACCGGCTGGTGGCTCAGAGCAAGCCTCATCTTGAAGGGGTCCTGCTCCTCCCTACACCAGTCAATGCTATTGACCCAACCTGGTCAATTTTACACCCTACTACTGACCATGCTGGTCAATTTCACAAGCTACTCCCTGTTGAAACAAGTGGCAAGGGGCTTGCGGCTGGATCCGGCTCTGCGCCGTTTGCTGCTGGCTGCAAGAGCCAGCTCCCAGCCCTCATCACCACCAGAAGGGGCTCAGGCTGGATCAGGCTCCCAGCCCCTTTCCACCAGGGGCAGGAGCTGGCTCCCAGCCCACACCGCCTGTGGCAAGGGGCTTGAGGCTGGATCTAGCTCTGTGCTGCTTGCTGGTGGTGGCAGAAGGCAGTTTGGGCCCCCGGGGCCAGATTGGGACCCCAGAGCCAGATTGCGCCATGGGTCAGGGCAGGGGGTGGGGTCTGGCCCAGGATACGTCTACTAGTGTGGACATACTGCTAAGTTGACTTAACAAGGTCGACTTTAAGTTGACCTAAATTTGACCTTATTAAGTTGACTTAACTGAGCCCCGCAGTGTAGACATAACCATGAAGAGTAAAGCGGGATTGAAATGCAGGGGGTACAGTTATACTTCAGTTCCACTTGCAAAACATGTAGACATTCTGGTAGAACATCCTATTCTAAACAGAGACTGCAGAATGGAATTGGTCCAAAAACATCAACTACAAATACAACTAGTGCATTTAAATAAATATAAATATAAATACAAAACTATCATTTCATCATTATAATCATTTAGAAAAGAACTAAATTTAAACAGTCATCAGATTTTGCTTTCATTTCCACTGTTGTAAATCCAAAGCAGCTCTATTACAGGAATTTGAGATTTACACTGGTCTAAATGAAAGAATTTGACCCAGACTGTAAGCAGTTTTTAAAAATGTGCTTTAAAGGAGAAAAGAGAATAAATAAGAACTATTTATTACACATGCAAGGAGGCAAATATTGAATGAAGGAAAACATTTTGCAGGGAGTGGAGTTTGGGATAGATGAAACCAGAAAGAGGTTGAATATTTTAAAGGCCCCAGTGTTCACAGTAGTTCAACATTTATGAGCTTAGAAGAACTATTTCAAGATCTCACATAACCTCAAGAATTGCAATCTATTGGCCAACTGGTACAAAAATATTTTATAAGAGTAGTAACTCTTTAAGTAATACTATTATAATTTGGGTTTTGATATCATTTATGCTGAAGACATAGCTAACGACTCAGTATAACAACACTGACATTTGCAAGTAGGATCAAACCTGGGAGCTCTGGAGCTTAATACATGAGCCTCTGCTCTCACTGAATGAACTAAAAGAGACCTGTCTCGTAGCCAGGAGAGTTGCTGCCCCCCAAAAAGTGTCAGGGCCCAGGCTCTGGTCCTCCCTGGACCAATCAGGCTCCGATCTGGCTGTGGGGCCTGATTCAACCCCAGCTGCTGCTGGCAAGTGGCCTGGAGCCAGATCTGGCCCCTACCACTGCCAGCAGGAGGCCCATAGCTTGGATCCAGATCTGGTATCTACTGCTGCACTGCCGGTCAGGGTTGGCAGGCGGCCCCAGCCCAGCTCCAGCTCATGCCGCTGTTGGCCAGCAACAGATGGCTGGAGCTAGGGCAAGGCCAGGGCAATGCAGGGCATGAGCCCTGCAGGGCCAGCGGCAGTGACATCCATGCTCCTAGCCAAGACTGTAGCTCACTCATTAAACTCTAACTCGGAGTCAGCAACCCTCGCAGAAGTACATGACAAATCTTGCTTCCCTCCCCAGTGTCAGCAGTAGGCCTGGGAGTCTGTGAGCTCATTCCTGGCAGCACATTCCCAGCTGGGAAAGAGGAGAGGAGGAAGGCAGAGTATGCAGCGCTTGGAGCTGGAAGTAGCTCAGTTCTGGACACAGCACTCATGTGATGCTCAAACTTGGGCATGCAAGCCAAAGCTTGCCAACCCCTGGTCTAATTGTCACTACAGGGGGGCAGAGAGCCATACCAAGGAGGGATGGATTATACCTGCATTTATAAATGTGTTGCTGGTATCACAGGTAAACCAGACCAAAATTGTAGATATGAACACCTTTGAATTTTGAAGTTCCAAAAGTACCTGACGAAGTGGGATTTTCTCCCACAAAAGCTCACGCAAAAAATAAATGTGTTAGTCTTTAAATGCCACAGGATTCCTTGTCTGTTTTGAATTTTGAGTTGTTTATAATCCCCACATAAAATCAAATGTTGTAAGTTATCTTTATTTTCATAATAGACAGAACCAGAACTCCAGGTCAAACATGCTCACAATGGCCACGTCTACACTCATTAGTTATTTCAAATTAAGCAGCCCTAATTTGAAATAACCTACTCCCTGGCCATGGAGGCATTTCATTAAGTATTTCCTTAATTTGAAATAAGGAGGTGCTAATTTGACTTAATCAAAGCTCCTCTTACTTTCAATTAATTCTTAATATGAAGTTATTAATTCGAAGTAACCCTATTTTAGCCAGGGAGTAGGGTTACTTTGAATTAAATGGGCTTCCTGACTGGGGACAAGGGAGCCCTGCCTGGCTCCCTGGCACAAAGGAGATACTCCGTCCTGGCTCACTTTTGCTGGGGAGCCAGGCACAGCTCCTGCTGCGCCCTTCTCCTTGAAGCCTAATCTAGCTCCCAGCTGCTTGCCCTGCAGCCAGGGCCTGGGAGTTGGGTCAATTTCACAGGCTCAGAGTCTGTGAAATTGACCAGCCTCTGAGCTGCTTGCACTGCAGGCAAGCAGCTCAGAGTCAGATCCGGCTCTTAGCTGACTCCTAGCCCCTGCAGCCTGCAGAGAGGGGCTAGGGGCCAGATCAGGCATGTCAGCAAGTGGGGAAGGCACCTCTCAGGGGGTCCTCCTGGCCCAGCAGGGAAGGTGACCCACCAGCTGGGGACTGCCCTGTCTGGGGAGTGCCGGCAGCTGTCTTCATTGGCACTGTCCTGGGAATCTCCAGGGATCCCCTGCCCGGGAAGTGCTGGGGAAGATAGCCGCCAGTGGTTCCCATGACAGGGAAGCCCACCAGCAGCTCTCTTCTGCTGGAGCCCCAGAGGTTACCCTGCCCAGGAAGTGCCAGCAGCTCTCTTCTCTGGTACTCCCCAGACAGGGGAGCTCCAGCCGCCACTTCTCCAGGGATCCCAGGACTGGAGAGGCCTGGTTGCTGCTTCTCCGGGGCTCCTTTTCCCCACAGAGCACCGGTGGATCCCTTCTTGCCAGGAGCTGCAGCTCAGCAAGAAAGGAGCTGCAGCTCCCTGGCAGAAGGGAGCCACCAGGGGTCCTCAGACAGGGGAGCCCCAGGAAAGAAAGCCCTAGACAGGGGAGCCCCAGCAGCCAGCTTCTCCAAGGGCTCCACTGGGGGGGTGGGTCCCCTGGACAGGGAAGCCCTGGCTGCTTCTCCGGGTCTCTCCTGTCCAGCGAGCCCCACAGTCTCCCTCCTCCCAGGGAACTGCGGCTCCTTGGCTCTCCCAGTTCGAGTTAGAGAATCTAATGTAGACTGACTCAAACTAATAAAGCCTACTTTAATTTGAAGTAAGAGTCTAGTGAAGACTCTCTAGTTCTAATTAATAGCTTTGATTTAAAATCAAAGTAGTTATTTTAAATTAACTAATTTGAAATAACTCTGCGTAAACATAGCCAATATGGGATAGAGAGCTGGCCTGCAAGCTGGGTGCCATGAGTTGAAAGTGGTTTGCCTGTTAGGAACTGAACCTTTAAACATAAAATACTTTTATTGCTTTTTCTTAAGAGTTAGAACGATTTCACCAACCTATTTTTTTCATAATATGCACAAATATGTCTCTGTTTCTCAGAAGGAGAATAAACTGAAAATGAGATTCTTTAATTTTCCTTCTTTTTGCCTAGCATCTTTTCAAAAATATGTTTTCTAAGATCAACAAAATTAACATATTCCCAGGTATTACTGCCCATCTTTTTTTTATTTTTCCCTCTTCTTCACATTCAGAAACAGAATACCATAGCAGAGACTCATCAGCAAACTGGAAAAATTGTGAACATTAATTTTCATGAATGTTAAGATGCTAGCTAGCATGCCTCACAAGATCAGATCACAGCCCTTGCTTCTGTTTCCAAGTCAACAGCAGACCTTCCTCAAAGCACATTGCAGTAAGATTAATAAAAATTCTCCTGGGTCATTCTATTGGGTGAAGAACTAACAGATTAATAGATGAACCCCCTTCCTCCCTACAGGACACCAAGCCATGCTGGGAAAATGAAAGGGAATTATTTTGTCTTTTAGCCTGATCAGTAGCAGATGATGTCAAGGGTAACACTTGGAAGCAATTAAAGAAGAGATGTCAACACCTGAGACAGCCTCTAACAGCTTCAACAGAAAAATTCTGTGTTTGCTCTGGAGTAGGATGATGGCAGCATATTGCAAAGATAATCATAAGAGAACACCTTGATAATGTCTTATGTCAGCCTCCAGGAAAAATGTGCTAAATTCAACCCTTAAATGAAAGATCCAGCCGTGTGGTTGCAGCACAAGTTGCTCATTTTCAACCCTATTTCTTAATGTAAGATCAAGAGTTTTAGTATCTTATACTCTACTACCGGAACATAACTCTTGACTTTTTGTTTGATTTTTCTCTTAATCTGATGTGAAGAACCCAAATATGAAGCAGAATTTTGCTGTGTTACACCCTCATTTGTCTCATATTTATGCACCTTTGTAAAACATAAAAATGTCCTTAAAAAGGTGCTACATAAAGGCTGAATGCCTTCTAAGTGCCTAGGATCTTATCAGGAACTCCCACTAGGTCAGGAGTGCGCAACCCAAAAGATAAGAAGAGCCATTTTAAAACATTCCTTCAATAAGCAGGAGTTTTGAGACCTGCAATGGGTGTAGCTTCCTGGTGGGGGGAACTAGACCAGGGCATCTGCTGCAGTGTCCCCTGGCAGAGTGCGAGGGTGGGGGACCCTGGAACCAGAAATGGCCCCCTGCAGGGTTTCCTGGTGGCAGGGGGCCTGGGGTCAGGAGTGGACTGCCTGCAGGTTCCCCCAGTGGTGGGGGCGTAGGCAGCCTGGAGCCAAAAGGGGGCAGCCAAAGAGTCAGATGCTTGCAGACCCCTGCTCAAGGTATTCAGCATCTACCAGGTCTGGGCCCTTGGTGAGGAGTATGATTAAAAAGGAGAGAAGCCAGAAATGTTTTTACATGATTTCCAGCAGTGTGGGGAGCAGAGTTCTTGATGGTGGGGTTGGGGGGGGGGCAGCACGACAGTGTTTCTATACCCTGGGAAGAAGAGGCTGGTGGAGCTGGTATTTCTATGGTATTGATTCATCCATGGAGCTCCAACTGTTGAGCTCCCCTGCTACCCCACTGGGCCAGGGAGGCAGTGGGTGACCCAAGCACAATTTCAAAGGAGACAGCTGTGTCACTCTAAACAAACAAGAAATCTTGTGGCACTTTTACAGACTAATAAATTTATTTATTGCATGAGCTTTCATAAGAGAAAAATCCCTGTTCATCAGGTGCTTAAAGCTTTTGAGGCCCCTCCTTGCCAGTGGAGCCAGACAGCGCCCAGGAGCGGTAGCACCCAACTCTGTTCACTAGGCACCCCCCAGGGCCAGAACCTAGGTATTTTGGCACCTGGGGCAAGCAGCACGAAATGCACCCTCAAATCAACTTTGTAATTCATGATGAGAAAATAATATAAGAAGTAATTAAGACAAAAGTGTCACCTTATCAGTTATATGTTTAATTCACTTTATACAACATTAAATGTAATACATTAAATGAACAAAAGATGTTACATGAAGTCATTTAAAAAACACAGTTCTGATATCAATCATGGGCAGAAAGTGTCTCGTTGACAACTCCTTGCCAGGGAGTTCAATTTGTAATCCTACTTATCCAACTCTAAACCCCCTCACTCAGGCTCTTTTGGCGGTGACAGGAACCACACAGATGGAGTTCAAAAGCATTGAAAGGTGGGAAAGGGGCAGTGTGGAAGAGGAAGAAGAGAACCCCTGTTAATCAGATAGGAAGAAAGCATTGCTGTAGGTTTAAAAGTCATCTTCCGGCTAACAGGCACAAGTGATGAAATACTCTTCCTAGGAGAACATTGGGCAGGCTTGTTAAGGGGGCAGGAAGTACGCACATGGTCGGACCACCCACACAAGTGGAGCAGGCGTTCCGCAGTCCACAAACACACCCAGCCATTCTACATGACTCTCCACTAAGAACCCTTGATCCCAGGGCACAAACCCTATCACCAGCAGGGCACAGACAGACAGACACTCCACCATTACGGCACACACCCTGCACTGATGAAATGACAGGTGTGCGGGTGACATAGCTACACACCAACACCCACAAGCAGGGGGGAGCTAGAGCAGAATATACACTTGGAGGCAACAGCTTCCCCTTCTTCAGGCACCTACAGCATGATTTTTTTTCCTCTAGTAATTCCTGTGCTCTGGATTGAGGAGTCTGGAGAATTTCCCTCAAATAATGTCGGGGGGGGGGGGGGGGGGGGGGGGGCGGGGGGTAACACTGAGAAGGCAAAGGAAAGTTCTTTGAAGAGTCTGGAGACAAAAGCCCACCAAAAACCTTATTCCCCTGGAAATCTGCACAAAATGTCCATAGTCCTTTTCCCCTCTTTTTCAAAGGCAACTTCTCCAGTCCTAGTTCTCCTCTAAACTGGCAATGAGGGTCTTTAACGCCTTGTGCCCAATCTCAGCAGCACTCTGAATGGGTGCAGATTGGGCATGGGGGCATTTCGAAGTCCTTCCTCATTAACAGGCCCACTGCTCTGGGGTGAGCCAGCCAGTTAAGCGAATTGGCCTCTAATGAAGAACAAGGAGCTGATGTAGCTGTGCGTTCTTGGCACTAACCTCCCATTAACATGACTACACTCTTTGTAGGCCTTCTCCGCTGCACCTGCTTGGACTTACATATCTTTGCAGACAGGACAGGTGATTTTAATAGCCCTCTCTGAAGTACCTGGTCATGAATAAACACTAGCTCCATTTACATGGTACTTAGTGCTCACTGTGCTGGGAAATTGGCCCTTTTCTCAAAGTCCCTCGGAACCAAGCCACAACAGTCCTGTGTTACATATGAAAAAGCAGCAGGTCTCTGTGTACACACACACTGTAGATGCTGGTTGTAAAATAAACTCACTTTTTTCAGGGCAGTGACTTATTCAATCGCGGTATGAGGAGCACAATAAAGGGCTGAGCCATTTATTTATTGGAATGTTAGACAAACAGCCATGCTATGGAATAATATTCCCCAAAAGATTTCTCTTTTTGCTGTGACTGTGTCCAGAGGCAGCCTTAGGCAATTGGGGGCCCTAGGTGAGGGCCCTTTATGGGGCCCCCATAGGCCCCCAATGCTGCCCTCCCACGGCCCCAGCCCCCACAGCCACCCTAACCATCCCCCCACAGTCCCAACTCCCTGGGGCAGGGGGGCCATGGACCTCCGAGGCCAGAAGCTGTGCCACCCGCTTGCCTGCCCAGCCTCTCTGCACTGGGGGTGCAGCAGCGCTCCTCGCATACATGCAACCAGCCGCACCTCCCCAGGGGGCAGGACGATAGAGGCCAGCAGGGAGCTGTGGCTTGCCAAGAGTGGGGTTCCCTGGAGCTGCCCACTCTGAAGAGTTCAGGGCCATCTCACACCCAGCCAGCTCAGGCCTAAATCGAGACTGCCTTGGCCCCAGGCCCTGGATCAGGCCTGTTCAGACCTGTGGTGTCCAGGGGTAAAGCAGCCAAAACTCTTCAGAATGGGATGCTGCAGGGGGCCCCACTCCTGGCAAGCCACAGCTCCATGCCAGCCGCTTTTCTCCTTCCCTCTGGGTACACACTGCTGGCTGGGAGTTTGCGAGGAGTGCTGTTGGCTGGGCAGGCAGGCAGCCCAGCCACAGGCCCCAGCAGTCTGAGGCTCCCCACTCCCCAAGGATCCTACGGCGTGAGCGCTAGGGTAAGTGAAGCAGGCAACCGCTATGGGGCCCCCTTACTGCTCGTGGCCCTAGGCGATCACCTGCTTCGCTTACCCCAAAAGCTGCCTCTAAGCATGTCTGCTTCCCCTCCTGCAGACCCTGCTACTGGTCTCTGCTCTCTGGCTTCTGCACACACACAGCAGACACCAAAGGTGCCCTTTAGCTGAAAACTTCGCAGTAATGGCTCCCCAAACAAGTGACTTGTTCCTGCTGCCTGCACCGTTACGCCAGGCAGCCTCACTCCCCGGTCACAATCTGGCTATTCCCTTCGTCCCCCGGCTTCTGCGTCCAACTTACTGATGCTTTTGCTTTGAAAAAGAGACAGCACCTTTCACCCCTAGCTTTCATAGCTCAGTTGCAGGGAAAAGTGGGCTTTAGGAAGTACAGTAGGGTGAAAGTAGAGCATAAAATGGAAAAGCAGGAGCTCTGCAAACAAGGCACAGTAAAATGTGGAGGTTTGCGGCACTCTACACGCACACACAACGATGAGCACGAGTTCAAATGGGCATACAATAGTTAGATTAACACAAGCAAGGAGTCTTGTGGCACTTAAAGACTAACAGATTTATTTATCACATAAGCTTTTGTGGGAAAAAATCCCACTTCGTCAGATGTTTCAAAGAGGGGGAATTTACAGAATGGGATGAAGATAAATGCAAGAGGGTGTAAGATGTGGGATCAGGTCACTGAATCGTGAGCCAACGTTCCCTCTAATTACTCGTAAACTGTGTGCACAAACAATTTCTTTGTGTGCATAAAAATTTCTTTGTGAGCACCAATATTAGCTCTATTGAATTTTTTGTGCACATTTAATTTTGTTGTGTGCGCAGGTTTCATGATCTGTGTGCGCTCGCACACGTGCACAGCTTAGAGGGAACAGTGATTTTGTGACTATGGCTTTTTTCCCCCATTACAACAAGTAATTTGACTTCACCTTCCTCTAAGTGCTGTTTCCCAGCATTTGAATCTTAACAAATGGTCTGATTTGCAGTTACAGCATGACGTGATCCCATCTCTTTCACTCCCTTGCATTTATCTTCATCCCATTCTGGAAATTCCCCCTCTTCAAAGCGTCTGACGACGTGGGATTTTCTCCCACGAAAGCGCAGGCAATAATTAAACCCGTTCGTCTTTAAGTGCCACAAAACTCCTAGCTTTTTTTTAACATTAGCACAGTGGATGAAGCCAAGTCGTACTAGTACTGCTCCGCTTCACCGCTCCACCGAAATCGCACATTAAAGGCATGAGCAACCATGGACCCCAATGCCTAGTACAACCACGTGTAGATGTACCAAATTTAAAAAATTGGCCCATTTTTTTAAATCATTACTTTAAATTTTTGCACCCTCCAAAACACAGCGCCTGGAGCACAGATCCCATCGCCCCACCCCAGCCCCAGCACCACGTGCAGATCCGCCCAGGCGACCCCGCCCCCACAGCCAGCCAACCACGGCAAGCCCCGCCCCCTTACGTCAGCGCTCTGCCTCTCTCCGCCAATCCCCTGTCCGCGCGCGCCTCCTCGTTTTCCCTCCTCCCATTGGCCGGAAGTTTGGTGACGCCGCGCGGCGGCGGCCAGTGGGCGTGGCCCGCGAGGGTGGGCTGCAGCCGCGGTCGCCGCCGCCTCAGTCGGGCGCGCGGGCGACGGTTGGGCCGCGGCGCCTCAGACGGGCTCCCCGCCGCCGCCGGGCCGGGGTCGGCCCCATGCCGAAGCGCTCCTGCCCCTTCGGGGACGCGGCCCCGCTGCAGCTGAAAACGCGCGTGGGGCCGCGGGAGCTGAGCCGGGGCGCGCTGGGCGAGAAGTACCGGCGCGAGCTCTTCGGTGAGGGGCCGGCGCGGTCGCGCGCCCGCTCTCGTGGCTGTGGGGGCGGGGCCGGCGGCGGTTGGTGGCGCGCGAGGCTCCCTCAACGGCGGGGCTCGCGCTGCGTCAGCGGGGGGAGGGGAGGCGTGCGCGCGCGCGCGCGCGTGCGCACAGCCCGGCTGTCACCCCCTCCCCCTCCCTCTGCTTGGCCGAGCTGGCATCTGGGAGGGGGGGGATTTTTCTACCCCCGCCTGTGGTGGACTCAGCCCTGAGCCATTTAAAAATGGCCCCTTCCATAGAATCATAGGGTTGGAAGGGACCCCACAAGGTCATCTTCCGGGCCCAGGTAGCGGGTCGTGTCTCACCTGCCTTCTTTTCCTTCTCCCCGCTGGCACCTGGCAGAGAGGACCAAGCAGTTGCTCTTCAGAGGTGCCCAGGCCTACATGGACGGCGCGTGGAAAGGGTCGGCGGCTGGGGACGGTGTAGTCGTGGCCGCCCCGCAGCCGCTTAAAGCGGCCCAAGAGACTTGCGCGAAGCAGGGTTGGAAGGGACAGACGTTCATCGGGCAAGATGGAAAATTGCTGCGGCACTCCCAAGGCCCGGAGTGGAGTAAGTGAGAGCTAGTTGAACGTTTGTGAGGCTGGCAGGTGGCTGCAGGGTCGGTGATGGACTAGCGCAGAGGTGGGCAACCGGAAAAATGAGGAGAGCTGTTTTAAAAAAATCCGTCAGGAAGCAAGCATTTTGAGACACGCGCTCAGCGGCGGCGCTGGCGAGTCCTGGCACCAGTGCCTGGGGCAGACCCTGCCTCTCCCAGCCCCATTCCTCATCTGCGGCTGGGCTGCCCGCAGCAGCACCTGCCTTTCCCAGCTGGGGATAGAGGCCAGGCTGCCAGCAGTGCCAGCCACAGATCTGGGGCTAGGCTGGCAGCGACAGGAGCCCAATGCTGGATTATGACCAGGGGCCGGGGCCTGGGCCTGTGCCCTGGGTCTTTCTCTGGGGCGGTGATGTCCCTGCCCATGCTGGGGGTAGCTTCCTGGTGGACGGAGCTGGGCAGGTCACCAGTAACAAGGTCCCCTGACTGGTGGACGGGGAGCCCTGAACCAGGAGTGGGCGCCTGCACAGTTCTTTGGTGGGGGGAGCCTGGGGCAATGGGGTGGAGGCAGCCAAAGAGCTGCGCTTGGCTCCAGAGCTGCAGGTTGCAGACCCTTGGACTAGACACAAATAGAAGTGGGCATCATTATGTTGTCTTTGAAAAACACACATACCTTTTGCTACGAGTGTTCAACAGTAGTAAAGTAACTGCTTAGTAGTTGTAAGCAGGCTTCTCTTTTATTTAACATATGAGTTTAGGAGCTAAGATCCTTGTAATCAGTTTTTAAATTAGGTTAACTATAACCTGCTTGATAACCTACAGGAGCGTAATGCAACAAAAGTGTGACTTCAATGAAACTTGATAAGTGGGGTATGTCTGATGTTGAGGTCTGCCTTATTGCGCTTTAGTAGTGTTAGCCTTGTTGAAAGGTAATGTAATTACAGTCTTCAATATGGAAGTAACATTCTGTTCTGGATTTTGTAGAACTTTAGACATCTGATGCTCAAATCTTCTGTTCTGGTACAAGTCTAAAAATGTATTTCCAAAACAGCACCGCCAATGGGACTTTTCAAAGCCTGTTCTTCCTGCGTAAGAACTGTTGACATCAAAGAAGCTTGCACGCAGTGTGATCGTGTCATATGCCGGAGTTGCAGCAAACTTTGCAATTGCTGTAATGCTGTTGTCTGTTCCTTCTGTTCAATTACTGAGTAAGTGCTCTATGCAACTTTTCAGACTACACTATCTCAATAAGAGAAGATGCACTATGCATCAGATTGTGGCACATTCATATGGTGTGCCTTCAGACTCTGTGTTCATGTTGTAGACAAATGATCTTGAAACTTTTGGGGGTCACTTAGTTATTACTTCATACACAATCTCGTTTCCAATTTTAATCTACTCTTAAGTAGGACTTGGCTTTCTATACAAATGTTTTGTAGAGCTGATAGAGGGAATACACACTTCAGAAGTAGTTGGAGAAAGTTTACAGCACCACTAGTATTTCCTTACTGTAGAGAAGTGTTGAGTCTTTCCAGGTTCTTTCATTTATGGTGGGCTTTGAAGAAAGGAGGGGAAGCTTTATACTGTGTCAGCTAGTATACATTCAGTTGACATGTGACTGTTCTCTTCTAGTTATAGTGATATTGGTGAGCAAGTTCTCTGCAATGGCTGTTCAGTTTTTGAAGCCTGAAACTTTTAATGGACTATCAATACCTCATATTCACTAAGATATCAAATGCCATGAAGAACGGCTTTATATCAAGATATTGAACTCTTCTAGTGTGTGGAATTAACAGTGGGATTTCTATGCATTGTATGTAATATTTTTTTAATACTGTGGCTAAATAAACTTTTTTATATGTTAAAGAGATTTCTGGATTACTGACTCTGTTATCTGAGGCTACAATTACCTTCAAGGACTGTCTTGAGCTGGAATCTATTGAAATGTTCCTGACACTACTAACAATGTTTAGAACAACCGTTAAGTTTCTGAAGGCTGTTCAGTGGTTGCTTATGTTTGGTTACTGGTTTATGGTCAAAATAATATCAATAGTTCATTCAGTGCTTTTTCATGGGGGATGCCTTTGTTCTAAACACATACCCTTTCACCTGTGAGGTCTCAAGCAGAGGCCTGAGGGCACTTATCCTAAATCTCATGTTTTGGAGCAGAGGCAAGTGTGGGTTTTTTGGTGGTGGTGGTGGTTGTTTGACTCCCAATAGGACCCTGACTTGTCAGTGTTCTCTCCAAAACACATGACAGCCTGAATCTTAATGGTTCTGTTTAGCATAACCTAGATCCAGAAAAGATGTGTACATGGTATCCTTTGAATTACATATCAGAAATCTAATAGTTAAATAAGCAGCTTTGTATATAATTGTGTGTGGACACTAAGCTTAATGCTCACCAGAAACTGCAGACTGAGAAGAATAGTTTTTCTAAAATATTGAGGCACTTTAAGGATCACTGGAAGTTTTGCCATACATGTTTTATGGGTTACTTCTGTTCTTGTTATGATTAAAAATTGCTTAAACCTGTATCTTGTGAATGTAAAACATTCTTTAGTTGATATTACTGTACTTAAATATCAGTATTTTTAAGGAGTGATTTTAGAAAATAACTTTAACAGAAATCAATAGTTTTGAGTTGAAGCTCACTTTTATAAGTTTGACCCTCTAAATGTGTGTGCCCCGCCCCCCCCCCCCCCGTTCTCAGTTTCCTCTTAGAGTAACAGACTGAAAATAATGACTTGCTTCCAGGCTCCTGGAGAAATCAGGCAGGTTGTTTACAAAGTGTTGTACTTCAAAGTAGCTGACAGATTTTGGCTCACTATCCTTTCATTTTATTTCATATGTGGTCTGACAACACTGACTTTTGTTTCCTGGCTCAAAATCCCTATTAATTGGTTATCTTCTAGCCTGTCCTTTTAAAAGGTGGCTGTCCAGTAGGGTGAACACCTCATGCAGAGAATGTAGATTAGAAAAAAGAAAAGAGAACTGAAAAGGGGAAAAGAATACTTCTGTGGGTTGTCTAGATGGGAGGAAAAAGGAAACCAAATGCAGAGAAACAGCAATGAAAACTTCCTTGTCTTGGAATGGAATAATATGCTTTGAGAAATAATATTTAAAGGGCATCAGCTGCCTCTGTTTCTTCACAATTCAGAAAGAATGTCTGAAAGACTAATTTTGCCTCAAATATCCTTTTGATCTGGGTATATTAATTCAAAGACTGCAAAAATCTTATTTTTCTGGGAGGATTAGGAAACAAGCAGGAGCTTTTTACTCTTGAGGGAATTCTGTGCCAAAAAATTTAAAATTCTGCACACAAGATTTCAAAATTCTGCATCCTTTGTGTCAGTAACAATGTAATATCAGTTTCAGTTATTTTGATAATTTATTTCAAAAGATGTCAGCAAATACATCTAACAATAGATTGCAAGAGAGATTCAGGAAATGTTTCTTGTCAAATAGATTCCTTACTAAGCATATTAATACAGAACTTAGAGTAATAAATTTAAACTGTGATACTAAACATTCTGCAATGCAAGGCTTGTGGGAGTTGGGGTAATGAGACGCTCAGGAAGAAGGAAGTAATTGCAGGGGAGGGCCTAGGATTGAACCTGGAGGGTTGTTGGGGGGTGGGGTATGTGTGTAGGAGAAGTATGGAACTCTTGTGGGGGGGTGGTTTTGGGTGGGAGGAAGATGATTTTTAGGGAGTTAGAGCTACCCACATGCAGACCTTCACTGATTCCCCCCTCTCCTGCTCTGTCAGCACATCTGGCTCCTCCCTAGTGTTTCCTTGTGCCCTCACTAACCTAGGCATAGCTGCCTCAGCTTCTGTGTCCTAGCACCCCCACACTGCATTCAGTCAGGTATAGCTGCTGTTGTCCCCATGTGGCCCTGCCCCCTACTCCCATTCAGCTTCTGTCAATATTATTACACCACTAGTTCTCCTAAACCTGCTGAGTAATTCTCCAGCATCTCAGTGTGCCTTGCTGTGTCCACCTGCCCCATGTGCCTCCTCACCTTGCCCTTGGGGCAGGGTGCTGTAAGGAAGCAGCCTCTGCTCCTTTTCTGTGACTGCAAGAACCAGCTGTCTTCTCTTGCTGCCATTATCAACCCCTAATGGGTGTAAGGTGTAACTGCGGTTCAAACCTTCCTGCTGCTTCAGGTCACCTCCTGGTTAGGATATATTTTCTTGCTTTTCTGTCCTCAGTTAAATGTTTAAAACTTTTAGCAGGTTTACTCCCCTATAGGCAATTCAGAGAGGGTAGGATTTTTAGCCTGAGTATCCAAAATCTTTTGGTTTTATTAACCAAGATGTAGGTACTAAGTCCTTACACCATAATAAAAAAAGAGAAGCAACAAGCATTTTTTTTTTCTACTTTTCAAGTTTTTTAAAGTGTATTGTGATCCAGTTCCTTGAGTGCAGTTTTCTACAGAATGGTATCAAGTCTGCCCTGGAATGCTGACAGAGCTGCAGCCAGCAGTAATTATGCAAGTCCCATTTTATGTTCAGCTATGCTTGAATTCCAAAGGGGCAGCCGTGTTCATCTAATTCCATAAAACAAACAAGGAGTCCTATGGCACTTAGACTAACATTTGTTTATTGCATATGCTTTCATGGGAGAAAATCACACTTTGTTGGACTCTTCATAGCGTCTGACAAAGTAGGATTTTTCTCCCATGAAAGCTCATGCAATAAATAAATGTTGTTAGTCTTTAAGTGCCCCAGGACTTGTTTGTTTTTAGCTATGCTTGAGGGGTTTTTTTGTATTCCATTATTCCACAAATAGGGCAGGTGGACACTGACAACTCTAAGCTGGGTGTCTGCAAGTATTGAGACAGTGTAATAATAACGCTAAAGATGCAGACAAAGAATATAGTCTCTTCTGCCTGCTGGTTCTAGAGTTAAACAGTGACGTCTGTCTCCAGCAGTGGTTCCCTACCTATTCTCTCCTGTGGCACACCTTAATACCATCAAATTTTTTGAGGCACACTGTCATTAAAAAGCTTATGAATATTCAAATGAACTTAAATTATGTATGAATATTTGTGAACCATCAGAGACATTGCTGGATAGCAAAAAGACCTGGGGCACAGGCCCACAGGCTCCACCTGTGCTAGACCCTGCCCCTGTCATGGGTCTGCCCCCAATAGGCCACACCCACAACAGACAACCTCTTCCCCCCTCCCATGACCCAACAGGCCCTATCCCTATCCTGAGCCCCACTTGAAACGAATTCACATGAAATACTTTGAAGTGAGGAAGTTCCACATGAAATGGAAATTTTGGAAACATGGAGATGTGATGTTTCTGAAAGGAAATATGCTTCCTGGGGCCATGCCAGCTGATGACTAAAATTGAAGCTGTCAGTTTCTGGCTAGGAGCTGTCTAGGCACTGATGCAGTCTGATCATGTAGATTACCATGGATTATCCTGGTCCAGAGTGTTTAGCCTCTGTACCACTCCCCCACCACACAGAGGCCCCATGCCATGCTGTGATGATACAACAACTCCTTCATACCCCTCTGCATTAAAACTAAAATGAGCACTCATTCACCTCCAGTGTTCCCTACAAATGAATCAAGGTGCTGGCAATATCCTCTTAAAAGCTCACAGACCATGTGAGGAGGACATATAAAAATTCTCCTCTGACAAGGCATATCTTTCCCTATCTCCTACAGGTTTCTGTTGCTAAACATCAGGAGTCAGGGAGATCAGAAAATAGGAGTGGGAGGGAGGGTGGTGGATCGAACCATCCCTGGGACTTCCAGTCAACTTGTTTAGGTTCTCCAGGTACTGGAGAAGTGGATGGCATCTAGGTGCCCAGATGAAAGATGACACCCTGCTGACCCATGCTGAAGACACCTACTGCTGCAGTTCTCAAGCTTTTAAAATAGAGCCCATTGCCTTCCATGAACTTTGCTGTAATGCTTTCCCCTCCACTTTAAGTGGCAGTATGAGATTGTGGAGCAGGGGAGTGGAAGGATGGCAGCACATCAGCTGCAATTTGCCATGCTGGGCTGCTTATACCACAGGGCAGGAAATTTAAAAAGGCTCTGACCCTCTCCCAACTTCCAGGTGTATGCAGTCCAGGTAGGTGAAGTTGGGGAACTCATGAGGCAAGCAGGCAGCCTGGCTGGGGCTGCCAGTGCAGTGCTGTGAGCAGGGTCACACCGAACTGGCAGACCCAGCAAGGCTACCTGCCTTCTGCCTCCCCAGCAAATAGCCAAAGAGAGGACAACAAAGTAAACTGAAAGCAAAGCAGAGAAGCCTCCTGCAGTATTTCTCCCACCCTGCCCTTAGCTCCTGCCAGACTCCCAATCCCACTTTTGGGGAAACAAAGCAGAGAGGATTAGCAGCAAAAGCTAAATAAGCCCACTCTTACAGGAAAGAGCATGTCCAAACCAAAAATACAGCATTACTGGGATCACACTATCCAATGCAAGACAGACAACATTACAGGAATTCACAATAAAGTAGGGCAACTGTAAAACAAGCAAGGCACTTTCAAAGTGTTAACAAATTTATTTATTGCTAGAGCTTTTGTGGGTGAAATCCCACTTTGTCAGACACTTAAAATGGTTTCCAAATGGGATATCGCTTGTGATAAATAAATGTGTTACTCTTTAAAAGTACCACAGGACTCTTTTCTATTTTTACTGGATTAGACTAACGTGGCTACCCCCCCCACCCCCCCGGGAACTTTTCAGTAAAAGGATTGTTAACTTTGTGGCATGCTGCCTGGTATGTGTACTTGTGCTGTGCACGATGGAGGGCAAACCTGAATAGCAGAATAAATAGTGACATTAAGTAGAGACATTATTGGTAGGTAAAGCCTCACTCATGATCTCCCAACAGAACTCTCAAATCTCAGGAATTTTTTCCCCAGTCCCAGTCTGCTAATATTTGCTCAGCCTTCTGTAGCCACAATGTAGGGGTGGCTCCTTCTGTTTGCTTTAATCAGAGATGTCTGCATTGTTCGGCTAGTTAGATGGTAATTGTGGTCAATCAAGACAGGCTGGCAATTGAGACTGGCTAATTCACACATTTAAATGAACATACACAGCATATGCCTAAACCAGGTTTCATCAAGTATACAAAAGGGAGTACAATGTTTAAGCAGGAGTTCCAAACTGGCAATATGGAGTCTTTTTGGACATTGGTTATAATGCTTATGCGTCAGGGTTACAGAATTATTTCACTTATGACACTAAAGGACATATACACAACATTAATTAACATGTACTTTAGAGGTAAATATAATTAATTCTCTCTGTCTGTCAATATTATCTGTCCCTGCCCCACACTTCCAGTCACTTTCTGCTTAATGTAGAATAATCTCTCACACAAGAGAACAATTTCAAGCACAGGATAAATACTAGGCCTCCCAGACCACCTGCTGCCCCAGCCTCACAACTGAGGCGACAAGGCAAAAGAAGGAGGCCCCATGGTTGTGCCAGGCCGGCCCCACTGCCATGTGAGACCCTGTGGTCAGACCAGGCAGCTCCACCACCTGGGCATGTGGTGAGGGCAGGGGACCCTAGGCCAGGCCAGCCCTGACCCATGGGCATGGGCTGAGGGCAGAAGACTCTGGGTTGGCACCTGAGCCTCGGCCCCGGAGTTGTGGGGGGCTCCCTGGCCAGGGCTGCATCACAGCAGCCTGGCCACCAACCTCATCCTCAGGGTCCCTGGCTCACCAGCCTTCTGCTGGCCTGATCCTGGCCCGGACAGAGGCTGAGGAACATCCCTTGGCTCAGGTGAGGGGCTCCATTCCCAGGCCACCCCCCTGAGGCCCATAGGCCATGGGGGGGGGGTCGTCCCTGCAGGCAATGGGGAGACACTCATGGACCCAGCTGGGACCTAGAGGCCATGGGGGGAATGCCCCCAGCCCAGGGGTACCCCCCACCAATCCCAGCTGGGCCCCAGAGGTCTATGGACACCACCCCCGGTCCCAACCAGGGCCCAGAAGCCTAAGGGTAGCCCCCTGAGTCCCATCTGGGCCCCAGAGGCCTGGGGACACCCCCCCCAGTCCCACATGGGTCCCTGAGATTTGGGGGCACCCCTGCCCATCCCACCCGGGGCCTGGAAGCCTATTGGCACCCCCCACAGCCCCACCCTGGCCCCGAAGGCCTGGGAGAATCCCCCCCGTCCCACCTGGGGCCCAGAGGCCAGGGACTCATTCCCTGCTTCCACCCAGGGGCTGGAGCCCATGCAGGGAAGCCCCCCTTGGCCCCAGGCAGCACTTCCTCTCCCCCCCGCCTGACCAGGGCCTCCAGCCCCCTCCCCAACTTCTACCTGCTCTGTCCTGTGGAGAGAAGCCCATGCTGGAGCTGCTGCGTCTGTTTGAAACTCCCTCCCCCCTCCTCTCCCATCCCCTGGCTGAGTCACAGACGTGGCTGCAGCACGTGGGTGGGGGAGGGACAGCTGCAGCTCAGAGACTCAGTGAGCTCCTTCTCGCCCTGTGCTGCCGGGGACTGGCCCCATCTCCCTGTGCCGGCACTGAGGGTCCAGGGAACAGACTCGGGGCACAGCTGGGGAGATTCGGGGCACGGGCCCCCCTGTGCCCAGTGCCAGCAATGCCCCTGTGAACCATGGCACAGTGTTTTGGAAATGGTACTATGTGAGGTAGCAGGGGTGGCCAAACAGGGGAGGTAAGGAGTCATGTGCAGTGACAGGAGTGAGTGGGAGGAGCAGAGCAGGTCAGGGGTGGCAAAAGAGGAGAAGGGTAGCCATGTGGGGAACAGCACAGGGTGGGAAGAGAGGAGAGGGAAGGGAGATCAAGATTGGCTTTGTGGAGGCAGGGGGAACATGGGGAGTGGGAAGTAGGGTGGGGGACCATGGAACAGCATCCACTTCCCCCCTTTCCACAGTGGCTCTTGCCACCCAGGGCAAATCCTCACCCCACTGCTGCTCCCTCCCACCCCAGTGGGTCCTGTCCTCCCTTCCCCCAGCCCCCTGCTGCCTGTGATGGACCCTCCCATCACTGCAGGTGCCAGAACTAGGCCTCCAGCCCCCAGTTATGCCCCCCCCACACAGCCACCCCACACCCCCAACCAAACAGCCACTCCACAACCCCAGCTACACATCCTCTACTATACTTTCAGTCCCACGCACCTCTGCTACACACACACGCCTGCTGCACACAGCCCCCAGCAGCCCTCCCCCCCCCCCCAAAGGCCTGACACATGCTGCTCTGCCCTGCAGGGGGAGAGTCACACACTCCCAGCATCCCACAGCTCCCTGCTGGCTGGGCTTACAGTGAAGTGGGCTTTTAGGTTGAGCCACCAGAAGTCTGTGTTCTGGCTGCTCGTACAGTTTTTAGGGGGGACCCTTGGAACTCCGCCTTCTGGTGCCTTCCCCTATTTTTAGGGGCCCTAAATGCTGCCTGCCTAAAAATAGGGGGCCCCAGAACTGTGTTCCAGTGTCTTTCCCCTTACGTTAACCTGACTTTTCCCAGCCCTGCACAGTCCACATGGCTGGGGCTGAGCAGGGAGGGAACTTTAACTCCAGCTCTTGGAGATGCTCGTGGCACACTTTGGGTGTTGCTGCGGCACACCATTGTGCCGGGGCACACTGGTTGGGAACCACTGGTCTACACTGCTGTTCTTAGCAGGGTAGTGTCCTGCTGCCACCTGGCTGCTGGAGCCTTTCCCTGCCATGAAAAAAGACTCAGCAGGGAAAGGCTCTGGCTGTTCCCTGCTGCTGGAGTCCTTCTTCCACCACTGCAGGAAAGGCTCTGGCAGGGGAAAGGCAACAGGAAATTACATGTTCTTAAAGGGCAGGGGTAGACTGCTGGGAAGGTCTGCTGGCCCCACGGAGCTCATGGAGGATGAGTAATACAGCTCTGGAGGCTCTTCTGTTACTGAAGTCTGTGGCACTCACTGAGGAAACTGCAAGGCACCCTATTGCCAAGGAGGGGGACAGAGCTGCCACAAAGGCAGCGGCTCTATGTAGCCAGCTGGATTGTTTGTAGTTTGTAAACAAACCCTGCATCCTTTTTGGCAGGGGGCAAACCCATACAGAATGAGCAGGGAAGTCCTCAGAGATTTTCTTTCTTCTCCAAGTGCTGCTCAGATTCATTCAGTAATAGGTATGTCTGTACCTCAGCACACAATTGGTCAGAAACCTTTTTAGCCCTAGCCTGTCAAAACAGGGGTGGTGGCCAACGCACCCAGGCCACCCCGTGGCTATATATATGGCCGCAGGCCTGGCCCTCCTCAGTTCCTTTTTTCTGCCCTCAGCGACGGTATTGGAACAGCCCGCTCCTTGTGATCATGCAAGCAACCTGTCGTTGCGTCGTTTATGAGCCACTCACTCGACTGGGAGAACCTCTTTGTGGATGTTGTTACACTGAAAAATGCTACTCTCACTGAGTGTTCAGCTCCAGAGCAGGAAATTCACTCCTCCCTGCTGCCTGTCATGCCAGGGTTTAAACCTTACGCTGCCTGTGGCAAGGCCTTCCCGCAGGACAATCCCCGTGAGAACTGCCTCAGGTGCCTGGGCGAGGCCCATCTGGTCACCGAATGTTCTATCTGTTGGTCTTTTAAACCTAGGACCATAAAGAATGAGCAAAGGTGCCATGCATTGGCCTCGGAGCAAGTATGGCAGCCTACCCCTGAAGCTTTGAGGCTACACTCGGCACTGCGTGCCAGTTCGGCACCAAAGCTGTCCCAGCGCCACTCTCCCCAAGACCAGAAGTTGTGCTTGGCACCAGCTTTGGTACTGAAGTGTCGGCGCCATTCTATGTCTCCCCACCAGGGGCAACCCTGGGATCGGCAGGAGTCGGTACTGGTTCTCTCCACTCTGGAAGCCTTTGAGGCAGCAAAGGCGCTTCTCCTCCTGCCAATGCCTCCCACCCTTATACCTCTCAGAAAGCGGGGTAAGCCAGCCTTCCTTTCGGGAGCCTGGTCATCCCGAAAAAGGCACCGGACTCCTTTTCCAGTTTTGGTACTGGGCTCCCCGGTACCATTAAGGGGTAGAGCCCAGCATTGTCCATTCTGGGCTGTACCATTCGTCCCCTCCAGCACCGCCGACTAAAGCTCCCTCCCCGGTGCTGAAGTCGAGCCCAGCATGGCCCTGGGAAACATCCTGATCCCCGAGTCCCAAGGAAGGGGCCTCAAGGGGGAGTAAATGGGCCCGTCCTCGGTACCGACGCCTTACAGGTACTGACCCTGTGAGTGGTCCCCTCAGGAGACCTCACAACTCTCTGGTGGTACCAATCAACTCAGTCTGGCCCTGTGTCTTCCGGCACCCAACAGAGGCCTGAACCCCAGGCCCTGCTCCAGGGGACCTCACGGCAGGAACATTGCTAACCCAGAATAAAGACCCAGGGCACAGGCACAGGCCCCACCCCCGGGCTCTTGGCCATGGTTCTTAGGCCATGATCTGGCACCCTGGTCCAATTGTTCCTCAGGCTCCTGCCGCCTCCATCCTGGCCCCAGATCCTTGGCTGGGTTTGGGGCCGGGAGAGGCGGGTGCCGCTGTGGGTGTCCGGCCTCAATCCTACGCTGGGAGAAGCAGGCGCTGCTGCGGGTTTCCCAGCTTCAATCCCCAGGTGGGATGGGGCTGAGAGAGGCAGGTGCTGTGGAGGGCTCCCCGGCCAGGGTCCCTGGTCCGGGACAGGGCTGGCCTGGCCACTCAGGGTGCTGGCACTGAGACTCGGGGCAGGTGCCTCATGTGCCAGGTGCCAGGTATGCCCCTGCCTCATGGTGCATTTTGATTTCCTCTGCCGTGTGTGTGCTCACATTGGGTTGGAGGCTCATTCGCCCATGGGGGCCCAGTGACATTTTATTTGGCCCTGGGATCACTTCACCTTCGTAGCCCATAACAGTTCCCCTGCACTTTAGTGTGCAGGAGATCGCCATGACATGCTGGCAAACCCCCAGGTCCATCGCTCCAGTCTTAAATACAGCGGGACAAAAGTATCAGGTGCCTGTGGAAGATTTTCCTTTTGTCTCCTACCAGCCAGTACGATCTCAAGAGGTGGTGGAAGTGGCCTTAGGCCCCGGACAGTTTCCCCATGACCCTTTCCCGAGGTCTAGAGATGTGAGGGAGTTAGATCTCTTGGAGCAAAAGGCTCACTCCTCCTCCGCCTTCCAGCTCAGAATAGCCAGCCACCAGGCTCTGGTGGCCAGGTAAATCATGGACGTGTAAATCATGGAAGTTTAGACATCTATTTCCTCAGAAGCACAGGGCAGACTATGATGCCTTTGTCGACAAGGGTAGGCTGGCATCCCAGGACCTGCTGTTATCTGCCTGGGACTCTTTGAACATGGCAAGCTGCAGTGTGGCTTCCGCCATGGTCCTGAGGCGGGCAGCAAGGCTCCAGGAGGTGAGGGTGCCCCCCTCCTCCCAGCAGGTTATACTAGACCTCCCTTTTGAAGGGGGATCCCCCTTTGCAGAGGGAATGGACAGTATGATCCAGGTGCCCAGGACCCCTGAGGGGACCTAAAATATTTGGGTATCCTACCTTCTTGGCCTACCAGCTTCTCTCCCAGCCCGTATTGGGCAGTGAACAATCCTCTCACGTCCTACATGTTTGTTTTCCCCCAGGGTCCTTCCAAACCTAGGATTGTGAAGGACACCTTGATCTTTCCCCTGGGCCTCCCACACCTTAACCCGGCAGGTAATTTGGGCTAGCATTACACTGGGGTTTTTGCCCTTCAGGAGAACGTTAGTTGAGCCCTTATTGGGCTATGGGAGGCAAGAATACATCCCTCGCATTCAAGAGGGAATGCAATTCTGTGGCAGGGCACTAAGTACATCACAAATCACCCCCTCGAACAAAATACCTCGTGGTTCTGTTGGAATACCCTTAGGATGCTTCATCCTGTGCGGCATGCCCCCTAAGGATGCCCCCCCTACAGCTCCTCAGGCAATGCATATCCTCGTTAGCTTACTAGGACGTGCATGGGACAGGGTTTCGTGAGTCACCCTACCCTATTGTAAAGGCCTGCTGCCCCTTCAGACCATGACTGCAAATACCAGTGTAACCCTTCTGCCAGGGTGGGCTAGCAGGACAAGGGCCAGGTTCTATACCTAGGGGTTTCCCAACGATGTAACACCACAAACCGGCTTCAGCCCCCACCCAGATTTCTGGGAAATCCTGCACTGTTCCCTGGGCACACCAAAGGGGTAAGGCTTGCCCACTCGCAAGCACAAGTCTGAGTGTAGTATGCAGAAGTTTTAATAGTGGTAAAACAGAGTGTAAAAAGGCCAAATAACAGAAATCAACGCTGATCTAGCAAATCAGTAAAGAGCAAAGTTCCCTACAACCTACACTGCCTAACAGGACATTCCAGACTTAATGGCAAAACTGGCACTGAGTTGGGGAATCAGTGGTAATCAGGCTTTCAGCATGATCCCACATATCATAACAGCAAAGGTAAACTCACTAGCAAAATTGACACCGATCTGGAGAATCAGTGCTAACTAGGCTCCCAACCAACCCTAGGGTATGTAGGGAGTGTCTTTCATGCCAGTTGTCTGCCGACACCACCCACTGGTCACTCATGCCACCCAGCTTGCTGCTAGCCACTCTCACCATCTGCTGGCCCACTGCTCATTCACACCGCCCAGCTCACCTCTGGCTGCTCTCACTGTCTGCCAGCTCCACCCACCGGTCACTCTGGCTGCCCAGCTCACTGCTGGCCGCTCTTACTGTCCACCAGCTCCGCCCACCGGTCACTCACACTGCCCAGCTTGCCACTCTTACCATCCGCCAGCTGGTCACTCCATCGCTGCTTCTCTTCAGCTCAGAGAGGGATTCTAGCCCTCCAGTAATTTCAGCTCTTAAACCTTATGTGGCTACAAACAGCTACTTCTGTAACAAAGAAGCCTGACCTGGCCTCTAAGAAACCCAGCCAGATCTATCATTCAACAGTGGGGGGTGGGGGAGGAAGCAGAATGCCTCAAGCATTTTGCTCCAAAAGGAGCTATGCAAACCCCCAACCCCCCTCTTAAACCTTTCAGGCTGAAATAGCCAGTAGCCTCTCTTACAGGTCCTTTTTAAACTAAGGATTGCTTTTACACCTTAACTAACCCAAACAGATTTGGAACAAGCAGAGAATAGCAATTCACAAAAAGACAGTATTTCATGTTTTCCCTTAGTAGAATTACAGATATTGATAGATTTGTGAGCAAACTAACCCCAAATACCATTACCCCCATGCCCTGCACCCAATATGCTAATCAGCTAATCGTGCTCTTTGTATTCATGCTAATACGGGACCCACGCAGATTAGTTGCCTCCCCCAGAAGCTGTTAAGCACAGCTTCTAAGCTTGCCTTACATCAGGTACCCCTTGGGTCACCGTATTTGAGGGCTCTCCCCTTTTTTTCTGCCTCCATAATCGAATGGGCTGCCATGAGGTGGTGCAATGTGGCATATCTGTGGGGGAAGTCAGAGACTGTAGCCTCCTCTCCTGCATAGGTTAGGCTGCTCAGCCTGGGATCCTTCTCCCAATGGTAGCTAGATCCCGAATCTCGGGGGTGGGGGATGGTTTACCCCACCCTTTCTTTTCGGGGTCACTCTTTGCATACGGTACATGAGTTCCCAATGCCAGGTGTCGACCCCTCATTTTCACTGTGCCTCTGGTGACTACCGTCTTTCTAAGATCAACAGGTAAAACACCACCAACAGGCTTGCTGAGAGGGTGAGCCCCATGGCCCCTTTTCCCTCTTATTCTGTGGCTAGTTATGGCCATTGGCCCAAGGTTCACGTCAAGCCTTTACCCATTCTGCTAATGCCCTGTCCCTTGGGATTTGTATCGGTGAGCATTGGATTAGTCATTTTTTCTTATCAGGCACCTGGCCAGTAGCTGGTGGGCTCATCCTTGTTGGTCGTTTTGCCATCTCATGTCCCCATGTTTTCTTCCATATTCCAAAATAGGGGCCTTTGACTCTGCTAATCCCTCTGGTGCAGACATACCTCCCCTTCACATTCCAGTTTACTGAAAATCGGTGACGTCCTATTCCTGTTCCCCTGGTCAGTACTCCACACTGTACTCTCAGAGTCATCTGCACTCTTTCAGTTTGTTGCATCGTTCTGGTCCCCAGCACTCATGCACTCTGAGGGCACCTCACCCCTCACAGTATCGCCTACCTCCCCTCCCAATTCTCCATCTAGAGGGGGGAGATCCAATGACTCCTGGGGGCTTGTCGTTGGGGGTGGTGGCTCTTCTCAGGGCAGATCCCTTAGGTTGCCTTCCTTGCCCCATTCCAATTAGGAGCAAATATCCACCCAGTTGGGAAGACAGTTTCTCTCTCGATCACAAGTGTTTCCACCAAAGTGTTGTGGAGGGCTTCTTGGTTCTAACCCTTTGGTGCCAGTTTTTTCATCCACCAGTCCCACGGGGGCCACCAGTTAGAGCTGCTGACCAACAGCAGCTCTCTCATTTCCTTCACGTGCTATGACAGACAGTCATAGGCGCCCTCCCTCCTGTACTCCAAATCTGGGATCCCTGTGTTTTCCTCCCAGCATTGCCCAGTTCAAGCCCAGGGCAGTCAGCAGTCTTTTGGTCTTGCTAACCCCCTTCTTCCCGTGTAGGGTGGTGCCTCTCTTCTCTGTCGTATCCTTGGCTTGGGAGGATCATCCTCCCGCGCCCCCTGTTGCTCTGGGGTACTTAACAGAGGGCATAATGTTACTTGGTAGCTCTGTTTTCTTGGAGAATCAAGGCATAGTATCCAGCCACTGAGACTCACCCCCACCCATCATCATCTTCAGCCTCTGCTTGAACCAGAAACCAGAAACAATGAAAAGCAGAAGGAGACACACTTAAAACCCCTTTGAACAAGGGTTCTGGAATTAGGGCAACTCCTCTAGCCTCATCCACATGGAAGATGTGAGCCATTAGCACACTGAATGGACAGCAAAAACTTCATTTGCATCAAGGATGGAACCAGAATTAGCATACTGAATGGAGAACCAAGCTCCAAGGCAGGAGTCGCACTGAATTCTGGGACTGGCAAAGCAGAGAAGCACTGCATGATGGGGGATCCCTGTTCCTGAGACAAATGAACTTATGTCTGCACGCACCAAGCTCAGCACTTATCAGACCAATTTTAGTAATACATCTTCAATTGATATCCAACATACTGAATCTGCCTGATTGCATTGTAAGCTCCCTCAGAGGAATGCCACCCCTCACCAGGAACGATCAGCTCCTATTGTCCACCTGAACAGAACTCCTTTGGCATACTCCCTTAAGTCATTAGTTACCCCAAAATAACCCTAGTATTCTGCCTTGAACCACTGTTTTTTCCCTCCAAAAATCCCTACCCAAGTTCCATATGACAGTTACTTAGTTCTGAACCTGTTCTGATGCCTGATCTGTTGCCTGGATCTACAAGCTGCATGAGGTCCACTGGGACTTCACCTTCTCCTTGCTGATTGTGGTAGAGGTTCTGCCTGTCTCCAGCACTCCAGACCCTAAGCTAAATAGCCTGGTTCCTGGGTACCTTTGAGCTACACTAAGTGGTGAGACACCTGCCCCCCTTTGCTTCTCTCTTTTTTTTTTTCCCCTCTTAGTCCAACTATAACTCTCTAAACTTGATCTTTTGTAATCCACTTGGGCTAGCTTTCCCCAATACTATAATTGAAACTGGCTAATATTGTAACTGTTTGATCATTTTCCTCTTTTGTATGGTTATTAATATTGTGACTGTTTGGGTATTTTTCTTTCCTTTTATAATTATTCATAAGTTTTATGTACCTAGCAATAGAGTAACTTTCCTAATCAAGCTGGTTGCCAGACTTCCTCGGTGTTCTTGGCTTCCCTATATTGCTCTGCAGCAACGCTCCTTTTACCTAGCCAAAGATCCCTGTGACGCCCAATTCCTTGTAAGCTTTGCTCATTAAGGGATTACCAGCATGCTGAACCTGTGGCATATAAGGGTAACAGCTGAAAGTGCTTCTTTGACCCAGCCTGTGGAGTCCAGGGGCATATAAGGGTGGCAGCTGAAAGTGCTGTTTTAACCCAGCCTGCTGAGTCCAGGGACACATAAGGGGTCAGCTGAGAGTGCTGATAGATGCAGTCTGCTCAGTTGCACTTAGAAACCCAGTCTTGGGAAATTTAGGTCCTGCAAGGGTAGCTCCATTGATAGGGATTTGCAGAAGGGAGGAGTAAGCTTCACATAGAAACACAAGTGACACAACAGGTGTGTTCACACAGCACTCTTATTTTGAAACAACAGAGGTTGTTTCGAAATAAGAATTACCCTGTTCACACGACGCACGGTTGTGTCGAAACAACGTGTTCCGTTGTTTCAAAACAACAGTGTTGTTTTGAAATAACTTAAACCCCATGTGGGGACGAAACAACATTGTTTCGAAACGATTGTTTCGAAACAATGCCGTCTGAACATGTTGTTTTGAAATAACGATGACTTGTTTCAAAATAACTGTTGTCTGAACCTGCTATTTCACTTTGAGCTTCTTTCCTTAATGCGAATTAACAAACTGTTAATTCAAATTAACTTATTTTGAAATAACCCCTTATTTTGATCCAAGTTGTTTCAAAACAACTTGGATCGAAATAACCCCCTGTGTGTGAACATAGCCAACCAGTACACTAATAGAATTGCAACATCCCCCCACCCCAGAGGAAGTAACCCTAATAAATGAGCCTACCCCAAGTTGATGGGAATAGTTGGTGACAATAACCATTCCCATTTTAAACTCTACTGCCTCCTTCAAGAACCCTTCTACCCAGTGCTTGAGATATCTTTGGGTCTTCCCTCCTTTCCCTACTTCTCCTTCAAATGTTTCATGGGGGAAGTGTATGGCTTCAGCCCACTCACTGCCCTTATCCACCCACCTTCTTGCTAGTGACGGGAGGGGGTTGGGCTATGGAGGCGATATAACTTACACGAGGAGGCCCTACTCAACACGGTTCCCCTCCCTCCAACCCCAACTGAGCTGAGGTCAGTTTCCTGCTACATTCCGACCATGGGGCCTTCCTTTTTCATTGACAGCCTTAAAGGTGATAGTTTGACCCCTTAACCCAGTGGGCTTGTACAAACTTTCTTGGCCTCATGTTTTTCTCCCTGCCCCTTCATTTACCAGTGGCCATACCTATCCGTTGGCCTCTGAAGGGGCGTTTGGTATCTCTGTTGCTGTATTGGCAGTTGTCTACCAGGAAAACTATTCTTACCAGGTGGTCATTTGGTTCCTCCTGCACCATCCAGTAAACCTTTACATTAGTTGGGTCAGTAGAGGAGTCCCCCTTTCTCCCTCTCTCTCTTCTACTTCTTCCTAATATCTGTCAGTAAGCCGACCCTTTTCTGGTCACCACCTTAGCTTTCCTCATCGATCTGGCTAAGGTATTCGTTGTAGGCCTATGACCAGGGACACACCCCGTCCGCCTGTCCTTGGTAGGTGTCTTACCACCAGCCTCTAATGTCCCTCATCTGATAGCACATAACCAATTCCAGAACTTGGCACCTGCATCTTTTCTCCATGATAAGGTGACTTTAGGCCTCCCTCTTCCCCTGCTGGTCACAGACAGGGAGCACTTTGTCTTTTCCCTGCTTAGGCCAGGCTGTACAACCTACCAGCTCCTCTATGCCTGGGTTTTGGCTGTTACACAGGTAACTGTGCTGAAGGCGGGAAAAACCCAGCTCTACCTGCCATCCTCGGTATACCTAGCAGTCACCTATTACTGAATGTATCTGAGCAGCGCTCGAAGAATGGTGGGTTACTTGCCAAGATGGGTTGCTTGGATTCATTCAGAATCTTCCCACCATCCCCACGACTCGGAGTTGGCAACTTCTAGGGACTGAGGAGGGTGAGGGCTGTGGCCATATATATAGCCACAGGGTGACCAAGGGGCGTTGGCCACCAGCCCTGTTCTGACAGGCTAGGGCTAAAAAGATTTCTGAGCAATAGTGTACTGAGCACGGACACACCTATTACTGAATGACTCTGAGCAGCCCATCTCGAAGAAGGACAGTTACTGGTAGGTAACCCGCTGTTCTTACAGCCTCCCAGTGCAGGTTTTCACATGGGACCGGCTAATGAAGTCTTGCCTCTGTAAATATAGTGTATAAAGGGGAAAAGCTGGTTATGCAATACGTTAGATTTCTTTGGGATTATTTATTAATTAGTGCTTTGGATGTTGTGTTAAATGCTTCTCACTTATGTTGCAGCAAGTCAGTTATCCTGCTATAAACAATTACAAGCACAGTCAAATGGTTTTAAGAAAATGTTTATCTTGATTCATTGGATAGTAAATAAAATGTGTAATTCAAATGCCAGTGGTGGTGAAAGATAGTTTTTATGCTTTTTCTTGCAAGCTGTCCTTTGGACTTTCTGGTTTGTGTTAAATCACTTGCTACATCTCTTTTCTAACAGACCATTTATTTTTCTAGGTTTTTTGATATTCTAAAGGTGACTTACTACTTCCACTGTGCATCGTTTTGTGCCTTCTTTTACTTTGTGTAGAGATTGTTGTTCCTAAAGTGGCTCATGCCAAATATGAAACAAGCTACACAGCACTTTAAATTCTGTATTCAAATACTAGAACCAACAATTTTAACATGAGTTTTGCAATATTTTGAGGGTTTTTTCTTGGTGTTCCAACTCCTAGAGTTCAAGAGTTTGCGACAACCTCGGCTTTCATATGTTTTGAAAAAGCAAGTTTCCTGCCAACATGGTTTCAAAGGAAACCTTGGAAAAGTGAATGTTAAAGGTTCAAAAATCTGAAGGGAAATTAAGACTGAAATTTATTATTTTTAAATTCTCATGATGGGGGGGCATTTTTGAATGCTGCATCTTCAGGTTGACAGTACTGATTTTAAGATATACTGTATTTTATTTCTGTTTTAGTTCAGCTACAATATTAAATGCAGAACAGAAGAAAAAAAGGTAAGTTTTCATTCCTACCCAGTGTCAATTTAAACTGGTGACAAAGGTAGTGTAGATTGCTTAAAGGTTTTATATAGTGATACTTTGTGTATGGATTTGTGGATTTTCATTCAGCTATTTCCATTGTTTCATTATTATTATTCAAATGTAATGGTTGGAACTGGGAACTATTACCACTGGTTGCTCTTTGTCCTTATTTTTGGAATCTTTTAATTTCTTCCTTTTATTCTGTGTCTCAGAGAAATACCATTGCAAGTGGTAGGCCGGACCCTCATCTGGTAGAACAGCATATATATATTAAAATTAATGGAGTTATGCTAGGTTACATTAGATGGTAATCTGGCACATCATGAACTGAATAGACTTTTTCACTGAAATGTTAAAACATGTCTGAATATACCTGTTAGCCTATCATAAATAAATAGGCTATATCAACAATAGTTGGTAGCAGTAACATGTTTAAAAATGCTCCTGTTATTTTCAGACTACTTAATGATTTAGGCTCTGATTCTTCAATGTGATTTATGTGGATCCAACTTTGCATTCACATGGGAGCTACTTTAACTGTCAAGGGGATCCATGCCAGCACAAAGGTCCACATATACTGATCTGTTTAGAGGGTGGGGGCCTATGATTTTAATTTTTAAAAGTTTCCACCATTTGAATAAACAAGTGAGGAAGCTAAACAGAACCCAAAAGGTACAGAGCAAAAAGTGAAATCCCTGCAAGCTGTATGGAAACATGCTCTTTTAAAATGAATATCACAAATAAAAAGTACAGGAAAAGGAACAAATAAGTGTCACCATGGCTAAACAGAAAAGTGCTTTTCTTTTTTAAAGCAGTTGGAAAAAGGCATTCTTTAAAAAGTAGAAGTTGTTTTCCTGAACAGGATTAAGAAAGGAACATAAACTTTGGCAAATGAAGTGTAAAAACATAATTAGGAAGGCTACTAAAAAAGAATTTGAAGAACAACTAGCTATAGACTCAAAAAGTAGCAGCAAAAAAAAAAAAAATTAAGTACTTCTGGAGCAGGAAGCCTGCTAGACAACCAACGGGGCTACTGGATGATGAAGAGCCTAAAGAAACACTCAAGGAAGATAAGGTGATTGTGGAGAAACTAAATGAATTCTTTGGGTTGGCTTTCATGGCTGAGGATGTGAGGGAGATTCCTAAACCTGAGCCATTCTTTTTAGGTGACATACCTGAGGAATTATCCAAGATTGAGGTGACATTAGAGGAGATTTTGAAACAATTGGTAAATTAAACAGCGATAAGTCATCATGACCAGATGGCATTCACCGAAGAGTTCTGAGGGAAGTCAAATGTGAAACTGCAGAACTACTAACTGTGGTATGTAAGCTATCATTTTAAATCAGCTTCTGTTCCAGATGACTGGAGGATAGCTAATGTGATGCCAATTTTTTAGAAAGGCTCCAGACACAATCCTGGCAATTAGAGGCCAGTAAGTCTAACTTTGGTACCAGGAAAATTTTTTGAAACTGTAATAAAGAATATATTTATCAAACACCATAGATGAATAAGATTTGTTGGGGATCGACATGGCTTTTGTAAAGGGTGATCATGCCTTGCAAATCCACCAGAGTTCTTTGAGGGGAGTTAACAAGCATGTGGACAAGAGTGATCTGGTGGATATTGTGTACTTAGATTTTTCTGAAAGCCTGTTCCACAAGGTCCCTCACCAAAGGCTGTTAAGCAAAGTTATGGGATAAGAGGAAAGGTCCTTTCCTAGATCAGTTACTGATTAAAAGAAAGAAGACAAAGTATAAGAATAAATTATCAGTTTTCGGAATGGAAAGAGGTAAATTGTGGTGTTCCCGAGGAGTCTGTACCGAGAACAGTACTGTTCAACATAATCATAAATGATCTGGAAAAAGTGGTAAAGAATGAGGTGGCAAAGTTTGCAGATGATACAAAATTACTCAAGATAAGTAAGCCCAAAGCATGTCACAAAAAGCTCTCTCAAAACTTGGTGACTGTGCAACACAATGGCAGATGAAATTCAGTGTTGATAACAGCAAAGTAATGAATGTTGGAAAACATTATCCCAAGCTATACATGTAAAACGATGGGGTCTAAGTTTGCTGTTATTACTTAAGTCAGAAACAGATCTTGGAGTCATTGTGGATAGTTCTCTGAAAAGATTTACTTAATCTACCGTGGAAGTCAGAAACAATGTTGGGAATCATTAGGAAGGTAATAAATAAGGCAGAAAATATAATATTGCCTTTTAAAAAATCTATGATATGCCCACATATTGAGTACTACATGCAGATCAGGTTGTCCTGTCTCTATATGGAATAGGAAAAGGTAGAGGAAAGGGGACTAAAAATGATTAGGGTATGGAAATGCTTCCATATGAAGAGAGATTAATAAGACAGACTTTTCAGCTTGCAAAAGAGACTACTAAGAAGGGATATGATAAGAGGTCTATAAAATCATACCCAGTGTGGAGAAAGTAAATTCGTTGTTTATTCCTTATCATAGTGCAAAAACTTGGTGTCATCAAATGAAATTAATAAGCAGCATTTTTAAAATGAACAAAAGGAAGTATTTCTTCACACAATTCAGTGTCAACCTATGGAATTTCTTTCCAGGGGATGCTGTGAAGGCCATGGCTATAACGGGGTTCAATAAAAGAACTAGATAATTGCATGTAGTATAGATCCATCAATGACTGTTAGCCAGGAGAGGCAGAGATTTGATTTCCAGAGGCTAGAAAGGGCCAACAGGATGGATAACTTGATGATTAGTTGTTCTGTTCACTTCCTCTGAGGCACCTGGCATTGGCCACAGTAGGAAGACAGGATACTGACCTAGAGAGACCACAGGTCTGGCCCAGTATGGCTGTCCTTACTCATAATAGCAAATGACCGCTGTGCTAAAACTAGCTTCATAATATAGCCACAAGGTGGCATTGCCATGCAAGTTTGGCTTAACAGTCTCTTTTTTTCTTGATTCATGGCTGTTGGATAAATGTAATCAAATTGTGATTGGTTGACAGCATTAGTTTGTAAAAGCATGCTATTACACAGCCTGCAGAAAGACCAATAGAAATATTTCCAATAAGTAACTTAAAGCACATGCTTAAGTATTTTGCTTGATCAGGCTGGAGTGTTCATCTTTAAATTTCAATATGCTGTCATTTGTTCAAGCTAGTTCCATTTTAAAAGCCCGTTGCACCCGCTCTATCACTGTTGTACATGAGTAATTTGTTTGTTTTGCAAAACAAGCAAGGAGCCCTTTGGCACTCTTAAAGACTAACAAAATTTATTTATCACATGATTTTTCATGGGAGAAAATCCCACTTCGTCAGACCTAAGTTCCCCATCTTAGTGTCTGATGAAGCGGGATTTCACCCTTTAAAGCTGATGTGATAAATAAATTTGTTAGTGTTTAAAGTGCCACAAGAATCCTTGCTTGTGTTGCTGAACTAGACTAACATGGCTACCCCTCTGGAACTTGGTTGTTCCTCATCGAGTAGTGCCCTGTGCTGTTCCACCTTAGCTGCTCCACCTTAGGTTCATTCGGGTCCCTGCACCAAATCCATGGCATTCTAATAGCAGTATTCATGGGTTGCGCTTGTGCAGAAGAGAGGTCTCGTGAGGTTCTGCATGGCTTCGGCGCGAGCGTGCGCTTTCCCCTCAGTTCCTTTTTAACGATTGTCACAAATCTGAGAATAAAAGAGAAACGGGAAAAGAGGGGAGGAGGGAGGGTGGTGGAGCAGCACAGGACACACATCTCGAAGAACATTGGTTGCTACAGGTGAGCAACCATCTTTTCTTCATCAAGTAGTGTCCTGTGCTGCTCCACCTTAAGTGACTGTATAGCAGTTGTCGCCATTGGCGGAGGGTTTTCCTGTGCAGTTGAAGTCTTCCGACAGTAGCATCATTGGCAGCAGCAATGTCCAGTGCATCATGAGTAGTGAATATGTGTCATGAGGACCACGTGGCTGCTCTACAAATGTCTAGAATATGGACATTCTTGATGTAAGCGGGGGGATGGACCCGCTCTTGTGGGGAACTTCCCAGACTTTGTATACCACCCCGGCGAAGGTGGGTAGCAAAAGGATCTGAGTCCCTGCTCCCACTTCCTTTACCCCAAGGCCTGCCTGACCTCAAAGGCTCACCTCCCAATCTCCTGTTTGGAGGAGTCTCTGTAACGCCGACAAGGCTGGGCCCCAGGATTCCTGGGGGCTCGACCCCCACTCTTATCGTGGTCTCTCAGGACAGGGTTAGGGTGTCCCCACTCCGGGGTGCTGACCGCACTGACCACTCTTCTGGCCCACCAGTTACTATATACACTATATACAATTTATTTAAGCATACAGAAATAAAAAGAATAACCCAATAAGAACATAGAAAAAAGTGGAAAAAGGTGAACAATAAACCCCCAGCGCCGCTGCCTGGTGTGGGAGCACCACAAACAGAGTCTCTGGGGCCTGAGGAACAGTCTCACAGTCTGTCCTCCACGTTGCAAGCCCTCTGCCCAGGCCTGGCTGCGACTGGATGATCCAGGGGGCCAGATGCAGGCTCCAGCTGTGGCCACACGTCCCCAAGCTCCAGGGGCAGGGCCCTTCTTCCCAGCGTCAGCCCCCCTTCACTGCTCCCCAGCTGCTCACCACACCCAGCTCCAGATGGCTGCAACTCCGGCTCCCAGCTGCTGCTCTGGTTCAGTGGGGCTCCTCTGGTCCTCCTGCTGTGGGGCTGCACAGATGAGCTCAGCACCTTGGGCTCCTTCTCTGGCCTCCTGCCCCAGCTTCAGGCACCTCTGGCTCTGTCACTGCCTCCAGCTCTGCTCTGCTCAGCTCCACTTGGCTCTCTGCTGGTCCAGCTGCTGTGGGTCTCCTCTGCACAAATCTGCTCAGCCTGGCCTCCCTTCCTGGGTCCTCTGGCTCCCAGCTGCTGGCTGCTTAGTGCTTCCTCCTTAGCTCGGCCACACACACACTCACACACTGGCCTGCCCAGGCGTGTCCAGCCTGCAGTTTCAGCTCAGGGGCGGGGGAGCACTTTCAATCAATCAGGCCATCCTGGGACACTGGCCTCTCCCACTGGCCCTGGGGCTGTCTGTTTCAGAGTCCTGCTGCCAGGCGGGAGTGGCCAATCAAAAGGCCCATTCACTCTCAGTAAGGGGCTATCAGCCCCCTTACATTGAGGAACACTGTAGTTGATGCCATTGCTCTGGTTGAATGGGAGCAAATTGTATTTGGGATAGTGTGGTTGTTAAGCGTGTAATATTTCTATATACACTCCTTTATCCATTTTGATAGTCTCTGGTTTGATATAGCTGAACCTTTTAAGCATTCTGTGAAGGATAAAAAGTGCTTGTTTGTATTCCTGAATTGTTTTGTTCTTTCTAAGTAAAAAGCGAGTGATGGTCTGACGTCGAGGGTATGGAGTACTGTTTCGTGGTAAGTATTAAGGGGTTTTGGGAAGAAAGTGGGAAGGCATAAGGACTGATTTAAATGAAAGTCTGAAATCTTTTTGGGTAGGAACCTTAGGATCGGGGCGCAAGGTGACTTTGTCTTTGTCGAAAGTAATATAGGGAGGATCACATCTGAGAGCATTTATCTCACCTATTCTCCTTGCTGATGTGATGGCTACTAGAAATGCTACTTTCATGGACAGGTGGTAAAGAAAGCATGTTGCTGTCAGTTCAAAGGGCTCCTTAGTTAGTGTATGAAGGACTAAGTTGAGGTTCCACAGTATGGTTGAAGGTCTTATAATCGGGTAAAGTTTTTGAATGCCTTTCAGGAAATGTTTTACTGTAGGATGATTAAACATTGTATCATTGGGCATGCGGTCATGAAAAGCCATGATAGCCAAGAGATGAACTCCTAATGGAGCTATTAAATAGTTTATTAGTTTTAAGAGATAGAAGATAGTCCAAGATCTCTGGAACTGATGCCTGAGTAGGGTTGATTTGTCTGGCTGAACACCGGAACTGAAATCTGCTCCATTTGTGTATATAAGATTGTCTTGTCGTTGGTTTTCTGCTGTTCAGTAAAACAAATTGTACTGGTTCTGAGCAATCTAAGTCTGTATTTTGGAACCAACAAGGTACCACACTGTGAGGTGAAGTTTGTGGATCTCTGGATGATGTGCTATTATGTTGTGCTGATATAATAGGTTGCCACTGATAGATAGTCTGATCGGTCTGCATGCTGACAAATCAATAAGATGTGGGAACCAAGGTTGTCTGGGCCACGCTGGTGCTATCATAATTACTGTGGCATGATCGGCTTTTATCTTTTGTATTACTTTGTGCACTAGAGGTATTGGGGGAAACGTGTAGAGCAGGTTCTGCAACAAGTCTATTAGGAAGGCGTCGCAGAGGGAATACGGGTCGTTCCCCTCCTTGAGCAAAAAAGTGGGCACTTCTTGTTGCATGAGGTAGCAAAGAGGTCTATTAATGGGAAGCCCCATCGTTGAAAGAGATATTGCAGAACTTCGTTGTTTAATTCCCACTCGTGTTAAGTGGGAAAGATTCTGCTCAGAGCATCAGCAGTAATGTTTTGCAAGCTGGGAAGGTAAACAGCTGATATGGTGACATCGTTGCGGATGCACCAGTTCCAGAGTTTTACAGATTCTGCACATAGTGACCATGACCTTGTTCCTCCTTGCCTGTTTATGTAGAACATGCAAGTGATGTTGTCTGTCTTGATTTGTAAGAATTTGCCTTGAATTAATGTGAGGAAATGCATGCAGGCATACCTCATGGCCCTGAGTTCCAAGGCATTTATGTGCACTGTTGACTGTGCGTGACCATCTGCCCTGAATAGTGTGGGTATCAAGGAGTGCTCCCAACCAGATAACGAGGCATCTGTTGTTAAGATTATAGAGGGCTGAGGCTGAGCAAATGAAATCCCTCAAAGTAGGTTGTCTAGGCTTTTCCACCAGTGTAGACACGATTTGATCATTGGTGAAACCGATAGTTGTCGTCTTAGCGGGCGTATGTGGGGTCTGTAGACTGTAGCAAACCATGCTTGTAGAGCTCTCATGAGAAGTTTGGCATTTGGAACAACAGCGGTCCAGGCTGCCATGTGTCCTAAAAGCTGGAGGATTATTTTTGCGGTAAGTATTGGAGCTGTTTGGATATAATATACTAGGTCCGTCATCATTTTGGCTCGAGCGATTGGCAAATACACTTTGCCTGCTGTAGAGTCTAGAACAGCACCGAGTGAGCATTGATTTTTGTAGGTTATATGGAAACTGAGACTCCTGAAGAGTGTTGTTGTTTGTATAGTATGTTGTAGTGAATCTTCTCTGGAGTGAGCTGTGACAAGGCAATTGTCCAGATAAGGGTAGATCTTTATTCCCTGGATGTGCAGATGGGCTGCTACAACTGCAATAATCTTGGAAGACACCCGAGGTGCCGTAGAAAGACCGAAGGGTAGGACCTTATATTGATAGTGTTGATTCTGGACCACAAACCTTAGAAAATGCCTGTGGGAAGGATAAATCATAATATGACAGTAGACATCCTTGGGTATGTTCACACACAGTTCTTATTTCGAAACAACAGGGGTTGTTTCGAAATAAGAACTGCCATGGCCACATGACGTATGGCCATTTCGAAACAAGGAAACCCCTTGTTTCGAAATGGGAGCCGTACTTTCAAAATAGGTTAAACCTCATTTCATGTCGAAACAAGGTTGTTTCGAAACCAGTGGTTTCAAAACAACCCTGTGCGGACATGTTATTTCGAAACAATTGTTGTTTTGAAATAACTATGGACCTTCCTCCCAGGGTGCTTAGCACCCTGGGAGGATGGGCCACCCTCCCTCAGCACCCTGGCCAGGGAGTCCTCAGCACCCTGGCCAGGGTGATGAGGAGGATCCCCGCGCCCCCTTCTTCCCAGCCGTGGGGCTTGTCCCCAGCCCCGTGGCAGGGAGCCCGGAGCCCCCTTCTCCTGCCCCGTGGTGGGGAAAGCTGCACTAGACCCCTGCCAGCTGGGGAAGCCCCTAGCCCCCGGGTGCTGGCTGGAGCTGCTGCAGGTGCTCCTGCCAGCCCGCCTGGGCTAGGGGTACCTCTAGCAGGCAGGGGTCTAGCAGCTGCTGCCCAGAGCTGGGGGATCCCTGCCCTTCGGGGCTTTTTCCCCTGCCTGGCTCTGCGGGTGAGAGCCAGGCAGGGGATTCAGTGGCAACATGGCCTGCAGGGGGGCCATGTTGCCACACCTCCCATGGTGCCCTGCCCCGGAACTGAAATAGCTTGCCCACAGTGTGGACATGCTATTTTGATTCCCACTTTTTGCTTATTTCGAGGACACAGTTTTGTTATTTCAAAACAAGTTATTTCGAAATAACATGTTATTTTGAAATAGCTTGTTTCGAAACAAGCCCTCCCTGTGTGAACATAGCCCTTGAGGCTGAGGGCTGAAAACCAATCCCCCTGTTGCAGCATAGGGATAATAATATGCAGTGTTACCATTTTAAATTTTTGCCGTCTAACATATTTATTTAGTGGCCTTAAATCTAGGATTCGCCTCCATCTGCCTGTTTTCTTTTGGACTACAAAGTATCTGGAATAGAATCCTGACCATCTAAACTGATGTGGAACAGGCTCTATCTCTCCCATATCAAGGAACTGTTGGATTTCCTCCTTCAGAATTTGTACGTGAACAGGGTCCCTAAAAAGGAACAGAGGAGGTGAGTAGTGTGTGGGCATGGTAGTGAAAGGGATTAACTAGCCTTGACTGATGATTTCCAGAACCCACTTGTCTGTGGTAATGGAAGCCCAGATTCTATAGAAGTTCCTTAGACAGAATTCAATTTTTGAATGGCAAATGCTGCTACTTTCTGTTGGGGGTTTTTCAGGCCCTCGACTAATTACTCAGAATTGTGGTTTTGCTGGGGAAGGTTGTGGGTTAGTATTAGACTGAGATGTTTGCTTGCGTTTGTAGGGTCTTTGTTGGCCTCTTTGATGGTGATCGTAGGATCTGGCAGTGTACGCAGATTGGTACTGCATCTGGTATCTGCAATTGTCGGGTTGGAAGCGAGATTGTTTTTTCTTAAAAGTGGGAGTATAAATTCCGAGGGTGCGCAAGTTAGCTGTGGAATCTTTCATAGAATGTAATACCTCGTCAGTTCTATCCAAAAAAAATTGATGTTTATCAAAGGGTAGATCTTCTATTTTGTTTTGCAGATCTCTTGGAAGCACAGCTGCCTGGAGCCAAGAAACCCGCCTGAGGCCAACTGCTGTGGCTGTCATTCTGGCTGCCGTGTCAGCTGCCTCTAAGGATGCTTGGAGGGATGTGTGAGCCACCAGCTGACCTTCCATAAGTAAGGCTTTATATTGTTCTCTTTTGTTGTCTATCATGTCTGAGGTCAGTTTTGATAGTTTTTCAAATATTGAATGATTATAATTGGATAGAAGCGCTGCATAGTTCATAGAATCATAGAACCATAGGGTTGGAAGGGACCTCATGAGGTCATCTAGTCCAACCCCCTGCCAAAAAAAGCAGGATAATTCATTATTCTCATTATTCAAGTTGAAGAGGAATATATTTTCCTACCAAACATATGTATTTTTTTGCCATTTTTATCAGGTGGAGTAGATCTAAAGGGTGTTCTTTTTGCTCCTGTGGTTTGCTGCATCTATCACTAAGGAGTTTGGTGTCAGATGGGTAAAGAGGAACTCCATGCCTTTTGATGGAACATAGTATTTCCTATCAGTGCATCTATTCGTTGGAACAGTTGAGGCTGGAGCTTGCCAAATAATGTTGGCAGGTTCTAAAATTGCTGCATTCATTGGCATAGCCATCTTGGATGATGTTGCAGGGTGTAAAATTTTAAGGAGCTTATGATGTGATTCTGCAACTTTTAGGTTGATTTTGAAGTCTTGAGCTACCCTTCTAAATAGTTCATTAAATTGCCTTGGATCATCTGAAGTATGGGAGGTAGCAGGGACAACTGAATCATCGGGGGGCAGTGAAGAATCCTGTAAATCCGACGGTGAATCTTGTGATCTCACTATAGATACAGCCTGAGCTCTGCCCGTATGTTCTGATGTAGTTCTATGACTACATCCAGGTGATGTGGGATTAGAAATATGGATCTTGTCCTGGTGATTAGAAGGACTGTGGTGAGCCCGCAGTGAATGCTGCGAATATCGTGAGTCGTTGGAGTGATGAGTTGATGAACAACAGGAGGGTGTGTATCTCAAATGGTGTCTTCAGTGGTGGTAGTAATATGGAGTGTAAGATCTCCTATGTGTCCTCCTTGGTGATGAGTAAGAAGAAGATAAGTGTGATTCTGGATACAAACTATGCCTGTAGGGGGAGTAATGAGCAGAAGAACAACAGCTCAGTGATTTTGACCGGTAACAGCCTGCGACGTATGGTGGCGAAACATTGTGTTGTTTTCTAGCTCGTTTTCTAGGTGGAGAGCTATTCTGGTGATGCTGTTGAATGGCTGAATTTACATCATTGGCAGATTGTGGCTCGCATGGTGCTAGTGCATCGTTGGCTTGAGACTGCACTGTGAGGTGAGGTTCCGAGCGGTTTTGAGGTGCCGCCAGAGTATTAGAATCTTTACTGGGTGCCACGCCCTTCTTAGGCACCGATTTGTGAGCTGGGGCTGCAGACGGTGCCAGCGGGTGTTGTTGTTTCCGTTGATCTGGCTTGAGTGACTCTGAGCGTTTGTTAGTTACTGAATGCTTGCCGTGATGAGGTCTATCATTGTCTTGGGTTGGTTTGGAAGCCCAAGAGTTATTAGTGCTGTTTTCACCTGAGGATCCTAACGCTCTGGGGTGTTTATTTTAGGAGACCTCCTTTTAGATGTGTGAGTTCTGGTGTGGCCATGGTTGTTTAGTTAAGTCCTTTGGCTGCTCAGCCGAGTGACCGGGACTCAGGACAGATTGTGGTTGCAGTGATTTCTCCATTAGGAGAACTTTGAGTCTGAGTTCTCTATTTTTGCGCGCTCTGCTGCTCAAGTTGGCACAATCTGCACACTTTTCTGGGGTGTGAGACTCTCTGAGGCATCAGATACATAGTGAGTGCCCATCTGAAGCAGGCATTGCCTCATTGCATGACTCGCATTTCTTGAAGTCCGGTGGTGATGACATAATTGTTTCTGTTATCTTTCTTGTATGGTCCGTTGGTGGGTATGGGTGGAAAGCAGCGAAGAGATATGGTTCCGTGGGGGGGGGTTGTTTGTTTGGGTTTTTTTGAGGAAAAAGGGATGACAAGAGTGTTCCACACTACCAAGTGGGTTTCAGGTCCGGGATTCCAGTAGCAACAACCACCGAGATGCACATAGCAGGAAATAAAGTGTTTTATTAACTAACAGATTACTTAACTAAATATCCAGATAAAAATGATACACCCAGAGTTAAACATAAAGCAATATAGACAGGCTTACAACCCAATCAGCAGTCGGGGACCCCACTTCACAACTGCGGGCTTCAGCAGGGGAGCGGTGTCCTCCGAGACACACTTCAAGGTCCTACGGTGAAGTCCATTGAAGTCAGGGAATGGGTTATAATTATAACCCATAAAGTCCCTTGTTTCATAGGGAAGGGGTGATCAGGCCCTCCCGTAGGCTACGTTCACACACAGGGGGTTATTTCGATCCAAGTTGTTTCGAAACAGCTTGTATCGAAATAAGGGGTTATTTTGAAATAAGTTAATTCGAATTAACAGTTTGTTAATTCGAATTAAGGAAAGATGCTCAAAGTGAAATAGCAGGTTCAGACAACAGTTATTTCGAAACAAGTCACCGTTGTTTCGAAACAACATGTTCAGACGGAATTGTTTCGAAACAATCATTTCGAAACAACGTTGTTTCGTCCCCACATGGGGTTTAAGTTATTTTGAAACAACACTGTTGTTTCGAAACAACGGAACACGTTGTTTCGACACAACCGTGCGTCGTGTGAACACAGTAATTCTTATTTCGAAACAACCTCTGTTGTTTCAAAGTAAGAGTGCTGTGTGAACACACCCCTAGTCATGTAGACTGTCTGCTGGGATGCTGATTCCCACCACTGGAATTCCCCAATCTACACCCTAGACAACTACTTGTTTACTACCTACTTGTTTACTACATAACTCTACAAAGTATCCTTAAATTGTTTGGGGGACTCTACTAAGTATCCTTAAGTTGTTTGGGGGCCTCCATTGCCCACTAGTGTTATACCATTACAAAGTCTTCTGTTCGCCCTACAAAGAGAAAATATGAGGTAAAGGTAAGTAAAGAATGGTATTTTTTTGCCCACAGGAGGAGTTATCTCGTCTGAGGAGATGGAGAGCGAGAGAGAGCTGTGCTCAGTGAGGGATGGTTAAAAAGGAACTGAGGGGAAAGTGCGCACTCGCGCCAAAGCCGCTCTGAACCTTGCAAGACCTCTTTTCTGTGGAAGCGTGACCCATGAATACTGCTATTAGAATACTGTGGATTTGGTGCAGGAACCCGAATGCACCTAAGGTGGAGCAGCTAAGGTGGAGCAGCACAGGACACACATCTCGAAGAACATCATTTACTACAGGTGAGCAACCGTCTATTTTGATTTCTTTCCATAATACTAGGATAACTTAAGGCCACAAATTAGATTCAGAAAGTAGAGCTGGACAGGAAACATTTTTCCTGTTTTCTGACCATCTTTGAGATTTCAAAAAAGATTCCTCTTGTGTGTCGAAACAAAACTTCCTTGTCATTGCGAAGCAGAATTCACCAAGCGTTGGGTTGTTCACCCACTCATAGGGAATGTGGATTCTATTCTTATGTGGTTCAGCAAGAACAAGTGCAAACTCCTGAACTTAGGGTAGAAAAATTCCATGTACTGCTACAGGCTGGGGACCGATCGGCTAAGTAGCAGCTCAGTAGAATGGGACCTGGGGATTATGGTGAATGGGAAGCTGGATAGGAGTCAACAATGTGCTCTTGTTGCCAAAAAGGCCTATGGCATATTGGGTTGCATCAGTAGGTGTGTTGCCAGCAGATTGAGGAATGTGATTATTTCCCTCTATTTGACACTGGTGAGGCCATAGCTGGAATACTGTGTCCAGTTTTGGGCTGCGCATGACAGAAAGGATGTTGACAAATTAGAGTCCAGTGGAGGGCACCAAAAATGATTAGGGGGTTGGGGCACATGACTTACGAGGAGAGACTGAAGGAACTTGGCTTATTTAGTCTGCAGAAGACTGAGGGGGGGGGGTTGATAGCAATTTTCAGCTGCTTGAAGGGGTGCTCCAAGGACAACGGAGCTTGGCTGTTGTCAGTAGTAACAGAGGATGGGACAAGGAGCAATGGTTTCTAGTTGCAGCTGGGGTGGTCGAGATTGGATAATAGGAAAAATTTTCTCACTAGAAAGGTGGTGAAGCTTTGGAATGGGTTAACTAGGGAGATGGTAGAATCTCCATCTCTGGAAATATTTAAGGCCTGGTAAAACAAAACCCGAGCTGGGATAATTTAGTGGGAATGGCCCTGCTTTTAGCAGGGGGTTGGACTAGACGACATCATGAGGTTGCTTCCAACTGTATGATTCTATAAAACTGGAATCTTCTGAAAATTTTTATAAGGAAAAGGGAGAGCCCCATCCCAGAATAGTCAGCATAGGGACTCAGATGTAAATTTCCAAAGGGATAGCCGTGTTAGTCTAGTCCAGCAAAAAAAACCAAGGAGTCGTGTGGCACTAACAGATTAGGTCTCCCACATCCCAGATGAATGCCGAGACTGCCAGGTTCCTGGCTGTTTAGAGGAAGGGTATGTGTGTGTCTCTCTCACACACACATTCTACCTAGTATCTTATTCATGTTGGATCAATAGTATAAGGAATTAAAACACAGGAAAAAATCATTTTCTCAAATGTGAGTATCATAATGTACATTCAAATGGAGGTACTGTGGGTTTGTGCCTGACTGTTGTTTAAAAAAGGAAAAATTATTGGGTCGGCTGTCCTTCAGTTCCTCATTCCACATTTTTCCTAATGATCCTGTTTAAAGATGTCCTATAAACCATTTTTGCTCTGAAGATGAGCAAACTTCTTTCCAAGTGGTGGTAGTTGTAAATGTTGCTGCTTCTAGAGACATATGAAGAAACCCATCCATATTCATATGGTGCAGATTTTCATAGGAGCTCAGTACTCTTGAGAATCTGGTTTTACCTGTCTCAGTGGAAGCTATTGTGTGCTGAACTCATGGAAATCTGGTCTGGACTTAAAGATTTAATACTGAGGTGGATATTAAAATTTTTAAAAATATGTACATGAACATTAATTTGTTTTTCAGACAGCTTTGGAAATATCTAGCACACATATACAAACTGGAATTAGCCGTAGAACCTAAAATCTTTACTCTTTTGGTAAAAGGTGTTGGTTGGGTCCTGGGAAGGGAGTATATGCAGGTGTGTTTAAAAGAAACAAAACACCAAACCATTCAGAGAGTGATGTATTTCCTGCCATGATATTTCATGTTAGTGGGGGAGGGTTTATACCAGCACTAGAACCTTTTCATATGCTTTGGTCAGTCTATATTTAAACCTATCCCCAGCAGTCTTTAGTCTCATTTGGTTGCCTGTGAGTACATTCATGGTTGTGGTTTATGTCTACTGAGAAATTTACCTCATTTACTGTTCTTATAAATAGCACAGATTCTTATTCCAACCAGAAGTTAGTGAGATACAATAATGCTGCTTTAGATACTGGAAAGAGCATTATGTGCAGCTTTTGTAAGCTGCATAGCAATTAACACAGAGATTTGTAGCTGGTATAAACTCAAAAGGCTGGATACTTACTACTGTAACTAAGCAGAGCCCTGGTGAGTCAGTGGAGCTATGCTATTTTACACCAGCTGAGGCTCTGACTCTGTTTTGGCCTAAAGCTGTGATGTCATCATGATTTGTTTAATGATAACAATGGGCTTGGCTCCTTGCACATCACAAACCCTTGCCCTGAGGGGTTTCTAAAAGATCAGAAACAAAACAGCCGGGAAGCCTTGGGAAATCCAGAGATAGGATGACTGGATTTTTAAAGTGGTAAATTCACTTCTGCTGAGATTTGCAGAAGTGAGTGTGAATGAAGAAAGGGTAATGACCTGAGAGAAGGAGCTGTATATGTTTACATATAATCAAAGGAGCCTGGATTGTTAATTGGATGCTGTGATGTTTTACATTTCTAGGGTAAAATCCTGACCTCACTGAAGTCGATTGGAGTTTTGCCAGTGTCTTCAGTGGGTCTGGGATATCACTTCTAAAATGTATATACCAGGATTCTACAGGAACTTCATCTGCCCCGTGTGTAATTCTGCATAGTTATTGAACAGCACAAAGCAATGCTACACAACATTTTGGGCCAGGAAAGAATACTGTATCCCAGCTGCAACAGAGGGAGGAAAACTCATTACCCAAAATAGCAATGTGCACTCTCTTGGTCAAATTCTAACACACCTGATCCTGTAATGAAGTGATGTGTGATCTTTGGTGACAGCAACAGCAAGTGTGTGGAGCCCCAACACTGTACATGCTGTTGAACGGTCAGCATTGCCACTGGCACAGTGCCCCTTGGTTCAAGGGTGGTGGCTCAGCACAGATACTGAGCAAAGGTTTATTGTGTTCGCTCTGGAGTAATCCCACAGAGGCAAACTGACACCAGATCTGTGAAGGGGTTATCCCCCAATGGCATCACCAGTCTCTGCTGTGGGAAGGCAGATCAACACTTCACTAGCTTTGCCTCAAGGCAGGTAGTTTGACTCGCTTGGTGACAGATGTATGCTGTCTGGCCCCACAAGCCAGGCCTTGTGGTGTCTCAACTGCTGATCCTCTGTTTTGCCTTTGCTCTCTCATTTTTGGTGGGGGATGGGAGAAAACACGGCTCTTATTGCCTCCTTTCCTTGGTTTTTGTGGACTGGGAGGGCAGAAGTGATTCCTCTTCAAGTATTCGTGTGATGTGGGGAGCTACCGAGGGGGATTGGAAACAGACTAGCTTGAGAGTAGTTGGGGTGGGTAGAAGAGGGAGCAAGAAACAGAGAAGAGTGAATATGAAGACATTGGGGTACATCTGCCAGGGAGACTAGAATGTGTGTTCGTGTCTGGGGAGGCAGTCTCAAGGATCAATGAGTAAAAAGAAGAAAAAATATAGCACAAAGTGTTGAATATTCCAGACAAAACTGAGGGAGAGCAGGTAGACATGAAGAAAGTTTTTAATAAGTAACAGTGGGTAATTTTTAACAAGTTCCAAAGGGGGTAGTCATTTGGTCTAGTTCAGCAAAACAAACAAGGAGTTTTTAAAAGTAGCTTAAGACTAACACATTAAATAAATTTGTTAGTCTTTAAAAGTGCCATAAGGTTCCTTGTTTGTTTGAGCTAATTCTTGTTACTCTGCTAGTCCTCTCTTTATATATTGACAACTGTATAATGGGCCGGATCCAATCAAACAGCAGCAAGGAGAGCCACACCTCCCTTTGTCAGCTCTTTCCTCTGCTCCCCAGAGGACACTTCACTCTGTGGAGGGAAGGCAGATGGTAGGACCAATGCCTTCTCTCCTGTGGGTTGTTTTTTTCTTTTTGCCAGATGGGGAGTTTGATGCTACTTCACTGTCATATCTTCCCTTGCTGGTAGCTCTCAGCTGCAAAGGCTTCCATGAGGGTCTGAACCAGCAGGAGCGCATGTAAGCATTAGGCTGTACACAGATGTTGTGTGACAGGCAGCTCCCCGGGTTCGCCCCAGTTTGCTGCTGTGGCCCCCTAATTCCCTAATTCCCACTCCTGATCCCTGGTTCACCCCGCTTTCCTGAGTGACCACTCAGTCCTGAGTCAGTCCACTCCAACTGCGTGCAAGCAGTCCCAAGTAGTGGGGGTATGCTCTCTGGCTACTCAAGGGATGGTACTCAAGAGAGCAACCCTAGCCCCAGTTACCTCCCTAGGAGCCACTGTCTTACAGAGATTAGGACCCACTCCCAATCACCATGCATTTAACAGGGAAATGGATTGTGCCCAGCCTTCCTCACCTGCACCCTCAAACAGTGGCTCTCAACCACTGTGTTGCGGCACAAAAGTGCGTCACCACACAGCTCTTAGCGTGTTCCCAGCAGGAAAGCATCCCTTCTGTGACTGCTGCATCCTTAGGAGGTACTGCTCCAGTCCAGCAGCTTTTAAGGGGCCAGCTGCAAAAAAGCAGCCCTGGAGTGCTTTCGGCAGAGGCACTCTGATCAAAGGACCTCTGCTAAGAGACTTTCTCAGCCCCTGCTCATGGAATCATATGACTGGAAGGGATCACTCTGGCTAAATCAGCCCAGCCAGGGTTTTGTCTAACAGGGCCTTCAATGTTTCCAAAGATGGAGATTCCACCACCTCCATAGGTAACCCATTCATTCCAATGCTTCACCACCCTCCTAGTGAGAAAATTTTTCCTAATATCCAATCTCACTGCTCCAGATAGTGTAGCCTCCCAGACACACCTCCCAGCTGCAGGGGGAGGATTGTCTCCAGGCTGCTACCAGCTGAGCTGCCTGCAATTTCCCCACCCCACTCTGAGCTGCCATAGCTGCCTTCCTTTGCAGGGCAGAGGATGCACTGCAGCCTGCTCCTGGCTGGACTCCTGGGACCCAGAGTTGTCAGGGGGTTTGCTGGGGGACTGGGTGAGAGTGGGGAACAGAGGTGTGAGGGGCTGGAGGCAGTGAAGGGGCCAGAACAGGTTGGGAGGGGTCAGAGGATGGCTGGAGGGTGGGTAAGTAGATGTGGGGGGGCAGTGGACTCAGGGGAGGGGAAGGAGATAGAGTAGAGGCAGATGTGAGTTGGGAGGCACTCTGTGGGAAGGGGGGATGTGAGGAGGGCCGGGGAGGCTGGAAGGAGATGTGAGAGCTGGAGCCTCACTACCCACAACTCTGACAGTCAGGGTTTCCTCCAGCTCTGACCTGGCCATAAGAAGAGACCCATAGAGAGCCTGTCACACCTGCCTCACTGCCCCCCACAGCAAGGGAAGCACAGGCCAAGAGCTGACAGGCTCTCCCCAGCCCTGCAGTATGTCGCTGGCACCGCTAATGGAGGGGAGGGAGGAGAGTGGGACATGGGCCCACAGACCCCTCCCATAGTGTGCTGCCACTGATGGGGGGCACCAATGTACGTGTAGCTCACCACGTGCCAGAGACCCCCTCTCTCCTACTGCAGCCTGGTGGGGACTCACAAAATCTTATAGTCCTGGGCCCTGCACTTTCAGCAGTAGCATTTGGTTGAATGCGCTAGATGTGGGGGTGCTTTTACAGCTTTTAATGCTTTAGAAGGCAGTTTGCTTTTGATGGTGGGGGTCACTTGAACCCACTGCCAGCTTGGGGGGGAACCTTGGCAGCAGGGGCACCTCAGTGTGTCATGCATGGTTGTGTCACAACCCTTGAAAGGTTGAGAATCTGTGCAGCAAAGACTACACAGCTTTAGACAAAACTGCTAGTTTATTGATCAGATTACAATTCTAAGTGAGAATATGGCCAATCAAGGCAGAATCACAATATAAATGAGTCAGGAGTGACCACAAGGAAACAGAAGGTAAAACATGCATACTAAACTAATATCACTACCTAAACGGACCTCATTGTCCAAGTTTATGCTCAAGACATTCAGCTGTCAGATGTTTGTACAGCCAGTCTCTGCCTGAGACCCGGCAGGGCCCAGATCTTGCTTGAAGTTGGTTTGAGGTGGAGATTCCAGGCCAAAAGTCCCAAATCCTCCCAAGTGTCTCTCTTTGTTTGCGTATCCCTTTGACCCCTGCCTTTCTCGGCCGAGGTGATCTCTTCGTCCGAATTGAGCCAGGGACCTCAATTAGCTTATCTTTGTTGCATCCTCCAGGTGTTTGCTTGCTGCTTTGGTTGTTTACATGCCGTGAGAGAATTCTGTCTGTCTCCCACCCCCTTGAGCCATGGAAAAATGTTACGCATCTGTGCACAGGCATGATGCTGCAGAAAACATGATACCATAGTAATCATGTAGAATAGATTATGAGCCTTCTTAAAGAAACCCTTGTATGGCATAATTGGCATTAAAACATACAATCCCACTACATAAGTGAACAGAAAATCATATAGCTCATAACCCAGAGTGCACAGATATGCATCCAGTGACATATGGTATAGGTCTATGTGTATCTGAAGTCATGCTGCTGGAGCTATACTCTCAGAAAATATACAGTATGTTTGGGACTAAATTTGGTGTATCTGGACTTTCAGTCTTAATCCTTTTGCAATGGATATGTTTTTTCACTGACTTCTGTTTTCCCAGTGCTTTGGTGTACATTGAATTTTTATTATGAAAGGGTTGCTTATGGGCACAGAGCTGTTGGCATGTTATTTTTAAAGAAAACCATAGTGACAAATTCAAGCTCATGCGATAAATAAATGTTACTCTTTCAAAATACCACAGGATTCCTTGTTCATAGTGACAAAATTTTTTATAGTAGAAGCCCAGACAATTTCAGGCGGGGGGGGGGCAAATTTGGGTGCTGCAGCTTTTTTTTAAAAAAAAGTCCTTTTTAAATAATGGCCAGCTAAGTTTGACTTCTGCTTCACAGCTCGAGAAGGCAAAAGGAGCCCTGAATTGTCAAGTTTCAATCCAGCTGGTTCTATTCACTGTTGCATCTCAAAATACACTTTAGATGCCACACTGCTACATTTTAAAATTAGGGGTGTGCCCAATTCACTTGGCTGCTACTATTATTAAGGTGGGTTTATCATGCTGGGTTCCAAAGCCACAGCTTGAGCATTCAGCAGCTAATGAAAGGTCCTGAGGGAAAGAAAATGATGCTTCCCACAGTATTAAACCTTTATATGTATATGTGTGTTTCTATTCTCTCTTCTGTGAGAATGGTGCTATGAAAATGCACTTCCTGGTTAGGACCAGATTTGAACACTTTTAGTTTACTCACATTGAAAAATAACTAGCTTCAGTGCATTTGGATTCCTTTGAAGTCAATAGGCTCATTTATGGAGTAGGTGCAACCTCAGAATGGTCTGTTCAGTTTGAGTCACCTTTTCCAATGAAACAAACAAGTAGTCCTGTGGCACTTAAAGACTAAAAAAATTATTTATTGCGTGAACTTTCATGGGAGAAAATCCCACTTTGTAAGATGGTGGAATTTACAGAATGGGAGGAAATAAATGCAGGGAAGTGTTAGTCATGGGAACAGGTCACACTGGCTATGTCTACACTTCCCACACTTAGCTTGAATTTGTTCATTCGAACTAATAACTTCAAATGTAGTTTGAACTACATATGAACATATGAGTTCAAATTAACAACGTGGACTAAGGCAAATTACAGTTAATTCAACTTAGCCCACTTTGTTAATTTGAACTAACTGCCCTTAGTTCGAACGAACAAAGTGGACTTAAATGTCCACACTGTGCCAGGTTCAAACTAAGGGTCAAACTAAGGGCTTAGTTTGACCTAAAGGGTCGAACGAACAAAGTGAACTTAAATGTCCACACTGTGCCAGGTTCGAACTAAGGGCTTAGTTTGACCTAAAGGGTAGGTTTTACTAGTTTGAACTAAGCTTTCCTTAGTTTGAATTAAGGAATCCCTCTATTTGAACTAATAAAAGCCTAGTGTAGAAAGGTACTAAGTTAGTTCAAATTAAGCCTCCTTAATTCAAACTAACTTGCAAAAGTAGACATAACCATTGTAACAGGAAATCTAAACAGTTGTAAAGATTCAAACACTGGGGAAATGGTGTACAGAGGAAGATGAGATCAAATCACCTGTTGCAATGAGAGAAAAATCCAATGCCCCTATTAAGTCCTGAAGCAATGCTATCAAATTTGCAAATACATTCAATCTCTGCAGCTTCTCTTTGTGTTATCAAACCACTACAATACTTTTTTAGCATGCTTTCTGGATGAGCTCTAGCGTGAGCACATCCACTGAAGCTGGAACGCACATACCCAGCTTCAAAAGTAGCTGTAGCTTGATTTTTAAATACTACTGCATCACATTGTGCCAATTCCAGCTGCATGAATAAATCTGTTCCTGTTCTCAGGCTCTAGCCTCTGCCTGATTATCATGCTTTCCACTCTAGTCTTCTCCAGTTGCACCAAATGACCTTCAAATTCTCTTACACTTCATTCAGCCTGGGCTCACCCAAATCTCTGCACTGCCATACATTTCTAGTCTAATGCCTACATTTTACTCTTCCGGTTTTGCTAATAACTTATATAGGTGTTTATTTATAAAAGAAAATGAATTAGGGTTGTTGTGGCAACTGAATCATATGATTTATATTGCATCCTTCCCTCTCTTCCCTTGGCAGCAGAATTGTTTTGCATTTTTATTATTCCATTTATAAAAATGCACCTGTCCTGATCTCTCTGCACATGTACAAGTGCTGTTAAGCCATGTGTGCAGTCCATCAACACAACATTAACTAGTGAATTTTGCTACTCTAAAAGAGACTTCAACCTGAACCTCAAAGCATCATTATGTATCAAGCTTAAATGAAGAGAAAGGCTGTGTAATTGTACTAAGGAGTCAACAGTGTACGCCGTTGGACCAAGATCAGAAGCTAAATGTTAGAATATAGGGCCCTACGCTTGGAGTACCCTGTCGCACATAGTTAGAGACCTCCTGTTTGAGGCTTTGCTCTGCTGAAAAGTGATGTAAAAAAGTGGTCTCTTTAGGTGTATGGAATCTAAAAAATGGCAGAGTTTACAAATCAAATGTTACTTTGATTTTAATATGAAAACTGTAAAGCCAATGCAAATCCATGGAGCATATGTAACAACCTTCATGCATGACCCACCACTAAGCAACCTAACAGCTACAAGCTGTGCTAGGTGATGCTTCTAATAGCCATCAGTATTAGCTATAAGGAAAAAATATTGAAGAATTGATTCTGGAGGTGACAAAACTGGAAAAGCCTACCTCATAAAGAAAAGCTGCAAAGATGAGCCAGTCAAAGATCGTAGCAATGTGGTTGGTCCTGGTAGCTATCTGATCCAGAAGCAGGCAAAGATGATACCGGATAGCAAATCCCAATAAAAAGCAGTCTTAGTCCTGCAGTTGAAAATACCATAGGTGGTATCTATGGCTATGTCTACACTGGAGGCTTAAGTTGACTTAAGGGGGCTGAAGTTGACTTAAGCAACTCCATGGCCACATTTGGCATTTATTAAGTTGACTTAAGTGCTTGCTAATAACTCTCACCTGTAAAGTTGATTTAACCATTAGGTTGACTTTATTAAGTCGACAATGCAATGTGGCCAGTTAAGTTGAGTTTAATGGCCTCCAGGCAATCTCCCACCCTCCCTCGGCCACTAGGAAGAGCCTGCCCTGGCCATTCAGGGCTGGGCAAAGGTATAGCCAATGGCAGGGCAGGAGGAAGTCCTGCCTACTCTGCTGGCCAGAGCTGGCCAGGACTGGCATCTGCAAACATGCCGAGCCAGAGCCAGAGCCAAGGCCAGGGCAGAAAGCGGGCCCCAGCCTGGACACACCAGGAGATCGTGGATCTCCTGGCCATATGGGGAGATGAAACTCTACACTCCTGGCTCTAGGGCAGCCAGTGGAACCAGGAGGTGTGCAGCACCATCTTCCAGGCCCTTGCAGACGGGAGCCACACCAGGAGTACCCAGCAGATGCAGGTAAAAATAAAAGACTTTCTCCAGGGCTACCAAAGGCTCCGGCAGGCCATGCGGCATTCGGGGGCAGCCACAACCAGCTGCCCCTATTGCAGGGAGCTCCATTTCTGCCTGGGCAGCAAGGCTGACACGCTGCCCGCCCAGATCCTTGACTCCACTGAGCGCCCCCCACCCCCAAAGATGACCTGGAGGAGGGCTCTGTGGACAAAATTGTGGTGCTGGGTTGGAGGGGGGGGCACTTCCTTGGCCACAGGAACCAGCTCACCTGAGTTCATCCCTGCTCCACCACCAGACCCAGGGATGCAGAAAGAGGCTCCCCCACCCCGGGATGACCTGGGCTAGGGGACATCACGTCAGGCACCTGCTGGTGAGTGCTCCCTCCTTGCAGGCATGGCAGTATAGGCAGGTGAGACCAGGGCTGCGGGGGGAGGACAGGGCCCAGGGACAGGCTGGGTCCGGAGGGGTGCAGAGGCCCTTCCAGAGGGGCCAGGGAACCTGTGGCGGGGAGGGAACCCAGAACTGAGCAGTGCTGTGGCCTGTCTGGAGATGGGAGGGCACTATCGGTGGGAGCGCCAAGGGCAGACAGCATGCGCCCGATGCTGTTGGCATGTGACATCAGGGGAGACCCCTGAGGCAGGGCTACCTGAGGCTCACCAACATGGGCACTGTACCCGGCCTGTGCAGCATAGCACTGCAGTGTATATAGCGGGGTCCGTGTTGCAAAGGCGAGGGATTGGGAATCAGGGGATGGGCAGGGGACAGAAGCTGCTGTCAGGCTGCACACCTCACCACCTAATGGGAAGAATTTTTGTTCTGTGTGTCTTTACTGCAGACCCTGTGGCACGGGCCCTGGCCACTCCCAGGGTGCACCCAGCCCTGACTAGGAGGGAGAGGGGGCATTGCGCACAAGACAAAATCCTTGAGGACCACCTCCAGCTTGCAGAGCATGCCAAGGTGGCTTTCCAAGCCTGGCAGGAGCAGCAGAAGGAAGAGGGGAACGCTGACCACAGGGTTGAGCAGGCCCAACTCGACAGCCTCCTTGACCTAATGGAGCGCCAGACCTGTGCCCTGGAGCACTTGGCAGGGGGCCGGGGTGCTTGGCGGACCGAGGATCCCCCTGTCTGGGACCCCAGCAGCAGCCCTTGTCACCAGCGGTCCAGGACTCAGTGTGGCTGGCTGCAGCCTCTGGACCCACCTGCCCAAGGCAATTAACACCAGCCCCCCCCCCGACCCTCCTGTCTCGCCCCCCATACTCCCCCTTACCCCCCAACCCCCTCACTGCCTCCAAGCCCTGCAGCATACACCCCCCTCAGCCCCCCCCCCCAGTTCTCCCATGTAAATGAAACACACAGACACCATCGTTTAGTGCATCATTTTAGTCTCAATTTCCAAAGGGATAGCCGTGTTGGTCTAGTCCAGCAAAAACACAAAGTCATGTGGCACTTTAAAACTAACAGATTTATTTTTCGCATGAGCTTTCGTGGGAGAAAATCCATCTGATGAAGAAGTGGGATTTTCTCTCACAAAAGCTCATGCGAAAAATAAATCTGTTAGTCTTAAAGTGCCACACGATTCATTTTATTCTGTTGGGGACAGGGAGGGAGATAGGGGGGTGGCAGGCATGGTCGGGTGGGGTGGTGATGGTGCCTAGGAAGCTCAGCCCCAGGATGGCCCCCACAGTGGCCTTGCCGATCCTGACCTGGTAGGCAACAGAGTGGTAGGAGTCTGGGGTTACCAACTTCCTTCCAGAGGGCAATGGCCACTCACTTGCCCATGGGTAGGGTGGGTCGGAGATGGGTGTCGGTGCAGCACAGAACCAGTGTGCACTTGGTGACCAGCTTGAGGCAGGTGCTTTGTCTCATGTGTGGGTTTGATGGCCACTGGTCATTGGCCCACGTGGTAAAGCCTATCTGGGTCCACAAATCAGTGCTGATTTCATGTGTTTGGATGCGCGAAGGCACCCTGTCTGTGCCAGCTCCCAGGTTCGCTTGGGGGGGGGGGGTCCATCTGCTGCAGCCTGCCACCCCCATGCTGGCAGTTGCTCTGTGGTGCCTGCTCCAGAGCCAGAGGAATCTGGCCAACGCATGGAGGTGTGGAGTGCTGTGCTGGGGTATGTCAGGGTCCCTGACCTCACAGGCTCCATCTATCTTGCTAGGCACATTGGGCAGTGGCAGCTTTTGGGGTAGACGAAGCAGGTGGCCACCTGGGGCCCCAAGCAGTAAGGGGGCCCCATCCTCAATTTGGTGAACAGCAGTGAAAATATAGAAAAATATAGAAAATGTTCACATCTAGTAGGGCTGGAAGCCTAAGCACTTTTCACACTTGGCTCATCAAGGCAAGCTATCATTAGGATCTGTGCTTCATCTGAATTGCAGATTTCACTATTATCTGCCCATCACCTTCACCTTGGCAGGCTAAAAAAGCAGGAGGAAGTACTAGACAGCTCACTAGCGAGAAGTTTTCCAGTGACCTCAGCTTTTAATTTCTCAGTGTGGCCATTTATTCTGACATTTTTAAAATTTTGTGAAATATTGCCTTTTCCACCTGTTCTTTGGCTTTTCCTTTGCCTTTGTGACAATTTTTCTGTCGGCTTTGGTTAGCTCAGGTTACCAGGTAGGTTTATCTATGCTGCTACATATAAATACAGTGCTGGTCTGAGGCAATCAGTACAACTATATGTGATAGCTGTGCTGTATGGCTTTCCTTTGGTAAGTAATTTCTTAGCTGCTTCTGTACTTACTATTTAATATTTTTGAGGGGGCCAGAGTCTTATAAACTTCAGTGCTTCAGAGAATTTCATTGAAATTTGGTGTTTTTCATTTATAGCTACACACTAGAAACCTTTTCACTTATTATAATTATTTGTATTAAATGTCTCTCCATCTCTGGAGGTGTTCAAGTCCCAGCTGGACAAAACACTGACTGGGATGATCTAATGGGAGTGGTCCTGCTTTTTTTGGCAGGGGGTTGGACTAGATGACCTTGTGGGGTCCCTTCCAACCCTATGATTCTATGATTCTATGATTCTAGTGCACATAAACCCAAGCCTATATGAAAAATTTGTAAGATTTGACTGCCAAAATTTTAAATGTGGTATTTGTTATTTTTGAGCCGTCATTAATGTTACCACTTTTTATTAATTAATGCTCATACTTTTTAAAAAAAAATTAAATGTTCATTTTAACTATGTAGTTCAGCATTAGCTCATTTATGTTAACTGAAAGGTGATCAACTTACAAGCTTCATGATGGGAAGATCTTTAAAAATATCATACCCAAGAATAATTTAGGAGTTCCAGTCATGTTAGTTCGGTTCAGCAAAACAAGCAAGGAGTCCTGGGTGGGTGGTGTGGTTAGAGGTGCAGGGGGGTCTGGGGCCACAGGGAGGGTGGCAGTGGGGGCCAGTAGTGGGCCTTTTAGGGGGCCCCACAATGGGCCTTCGCTTAGGGCCGCCATTTGCCTAAGGTCACCTCTGACAGTGGGGAGGGTGCTGTGCTCACTTCCTTCCTGTTGTAAAGGAGTGGCCAGGAGATAGACACTTCTGTGGTGCACTGTGGGCCAGCTACCTACAATGCACCACTCTTAGGATGACCTAGCAACTGCCAGTGTGGACGTGGGCAGTCTTCTGGCATTTTGAATGTGGACTCTTAAAGTTGATGTAATACGGTCTATTTTAAGTTGACTTACGAATAACACAACACATGTAGGATAAGAGTCCAATGCAATTAGATATTAGTCTAGATTTCTAGAAGCAGACTGAAGCAAAGGGGCAATATGGTCATACATCCTTTTCTGTTCATCAGATCTTCATATCCATGCTAATATATTCCACAAGACTGTGCACAAATCACGACAGCTGTAATACATTAAGATCCTGATTCAACAAAGCAGGTGGGCACCTGCTTACAACTGAAGGCATAAGACAGTTCCTTTTCAAAAGTTTGATATCCTTTGTCACATTTTCTTCAGTCATTAAGGCTATGTCTACACACGGTTTTGTTATTTCGAAACAAGTTATTTCGATATAACTTATTTCGATATAACCTGTTATATCGAAATAACTTGTTTCAAAATAACAAAATGGTGTCTTCAAAATAAGG
>ML681997.1:13875281-13976538 GCA_007922195.1 Podocnemis expansa | reverse complement strand
GGCCATTTCGAAAGAAGCGGTTTGCTTCTTTCGAAATGGCCGTGCGTCGTGTGGCCATGCCATTCCTTATTTCGAAATAACCTCTGTTGTTTCGAAATAAGGACTGTGTGTGGACATACCCTAAGAGGAATGGAAATTTTATTGTAATTGTTAGCTGAGATTTCCATATAGTCTAGGCAATTGAGACATGCTAATTTCAATGGAAGAGGTTTCTAGGTCCCAGACTGGCTTGACAACTACAACAATTATTAGTTCTTTGAGCACTGCTCACATCATTCAGTTACAGGTGTATATGTGCCGCAGCGCATGGTAGTTTGGAAAGTCTTTAGCCTTAGCCTGTCAGGTCAGGGCACATGGTCAATGCCCTCTCTGTGTCACGACCACGGCTATATATAAGTGCCCATGACCCTGACCCTCCCAGTTCCTTCTTTCTGCCCTCAGTGACAGTATCAGAACAGCCAAAACAAGTGCCTGTCCTCATTTGTTCGTAATAGCAATACTGGGGTTTAAACCGTGTCCATTGTGCTGTAAAGCCTTCCTGATTGATGGCACCCATGAGAAATGTCTTGCGTGCCCTGGTGAGTCATACCTCACGGAAAATTGGTCCATCTGCAAATCCTTCAGGAGGAGAACCTGCAAGGACAGGGAGTGGAGGTTGCACACTCTTGCCCAAGATCAGGCATCTCACCCAGCACGCAATAAACCTTGTGCGCTAAACAGTCTGCCGGCACAGCGTGCAAACTCTGCACCGGAACTTGCCCAGGGCCACTCTCTGGCTCAGAATACAAAGCCATGATTGGCATCAAATCTGGCACTGGTATGGCACTGTCCACCTCCGTCCCTAACCACCTCTCCTCAGGTATGGGAACTGGGGCACCTTTCAGTACTGTTGATGCTGGTGAGGGCCTTGCTCCAGGAACTGGATCCGGTACTGACAAAGCCCGGTTGGTAGGAAAAACCGGCACTTTTGGCCAAGGAGTAGACAACACAAGGCTCGGTACTGCTTCTGGCCACGGCACTGTTGAGTCCTCCACTGGCACCTCAGAAAGGTACCGAAGTCCATTCAGATGACCATGCCTCCCAGCACTCATCCCACGAGTCCTCGGTACCATGGCAGAGGTCTAGTTCCTCCTTGCCATCATCGTCTGGCTTCATTCGGTGCCCTGGATCGCTGGAAGTGAACTCTGGTACCGATGAATGAGAGGGCAAGCGGCACCAAAAGCATTCCCAGACACCTCAGTCGAGAAGAGGCGAGGCCCTGGTAACACCGGTACAGGCGTCGCAAGGGAGCTCCATACGTGCTAGCAAGGGACCAGTGGGTACACAGAGGGAAAGGGGCCACTCCTGCTCCTGTCGACCCACGGCTCTAGACTTCTTCAGTGATTGGTCACAAGAACAGCTGGATTGGATGGCTGAAAACAACTCAGTCTCCCGGCACCAGTCAGCACCGTCATTGACCCGAAATCCAGACTCTTCAGACTTATCCAACGGTGAGCCAGACCTGTATTCCACCCAGCATAGTAGATCACAGGCTCCCTCGTCCTCTTCTCCAGATGAGTTCACCTTTCAAAGACCCCTAGCATACAGGGATGACCCTGGCACGCAACAGGAGCTGCTTTGTCATATGACAGCAAATCTTAACTTGGACTTGGGAGTGGTCCAGGGGGAGTGTAACTTCCTCTTTGACGTGGACAATGCCACCCCACCTGCGAAGGTATCTGTTCCCCTCCATGAAGGGATGTACAGCATTGCTAGTGCGCACTGGCAAACCCCATTATCAATTCCTCCAGTGTCCAAGGTGACAGATTGGAGTTACCACGTTCCCTCCAACAAGTTCGCGTTTCTCTTCCATCACCCTAGATCGGGGTCCCTGGTGGTGGATGCAGTTAACCAGAAGGAAAGGCAGGGCCAACCAGGCTCTACCCCTAAGAACAAGGAAGCAAAGAAGCTCAACCTATTTGGCAGGAAGGCTTATTCCACCTCTGCCTTACAGCTGTGCATTGCTAACCATCAAGCCCTCATGGAGAGATATGTGTTCAATCTCTGGAGAGCCATGGAGGGCTTCCATGATTCTGTCTCTGAGGACCACTTGAGGGACTTCGAGATGATGGTGGAGGAGGGGTCTTGGCCTCTAGAGATGCCCGTATGACCGCCTGAGATGCATCTGCCACAGCTTCGTGCGACATGGTATGAGATGTGCGGCCTGGTTTCAAGGTTCAGGCCTGTCCTCATAGATGCACCTCAGCATACATCGTCCACAGACTCAAAGCTACACAGGCTGAAGGACTCTGGGGTCACTCTTAAATCCCTAGGCATGTACACGCCACCACCGGCTAGGCATTCCTTCAGGCCCCAACAACTACAGCAACAACAACTACAGCAGCTGAAACAGCAGACCCAGATTCAGGGCTCCCTTTCCCGGCTTTACCAGTACCTCCAGTGCCTATATGGGGGTCTGGATAGGGATAAGACCCTCCCAGGTAGAGGCCAAAAACCCCAGGCTTCCCAGGCTAGTTGTCATGGACAAGGTACCACAGGTTCAGAGGGAAAGAAACAGCGCTTTTGATGGTCAACCCAAGGGCAGTGGAACTGCAGCCTGGACCCTAATCTTTGCCAACTGCCTGCATTGATATGCGCACCACTGAGCTGACATCACAACCGACTGGTGGATACTGGAAACAGCCTCAAAGGGGTATCTCATACAATTTTGGGCAATGCCTCAGGACAGAAAACCACCCCCTCACTTGAATATCAGGAGCCAGAAACTACATCGGCTGCTGGAAAAAGAGTGCAAGAAACTTGTCTCCCTTGGGGGCCATAGAAAGGGTCTCAAGATTGGAGCAGGGAAAAGGGTTTTACTCCTGTTACCTTCTAGTTCCCAACCCAAATGGAGCTCTGAGACCTATTCTAGACCTCAGCACTTGAAACAAATACATAAGGAAAATAAAGTTCCATATGGTTTCCCTGTCACAGACCGTCCCATCTCTGGAGTTCGGGGATTGGTTTGCAGCCCTTGATCTAAAAGATGCTTACTTTCACATAGCAATACCCCCCTGCCACAGAAGGTTTCTAAGATTCAGGGTAGGAGAAAGACATTTTGAGTTCTCATTACCCCCCTTCAGGCTCTCCCTGGCCCCCAAGGTGTTCACAAAGTGCATGGTGGCAATTGCTGCCTACTTATGCCCTCAGGGTATAAATATTTACCCCTACCTAGACAACTGGTTAATAAAAGGCAGATGGAGAACTCAGGTTCAGTCAATCAAATCATAGGACTGGAAGGGACCTTGTGAGATCATCAAGGCCAACCCCCTGAGAATTGAACCCAGGACCTTCCGCACAGTAAGCAGAGGTGCTAGCCACTACACTAGAACACAACATCTAAGTAGTGATTCAGCTGGGCAAGTACCTGGGGCTCTGTATAAATCGAGACAAGTCAAAACTCCACCCATTCCAAAACATACAGTTCATAGATACTCTCCTGGACTCCCAAAGAGGGAGGGCCTTCCAGCCCCCCTCAAGGTTTCAGTCCATCTGCACCAGCATTACGGAGCTGCAGGACTCTCACGTAACCATGGCTCGGTGCTGCTTACAGCTCCTCAAGCACATGGTGGCCTCCACCTCTGCAATAAGGACAGCCCGCCAGAGAATGAGACCATTTCAGCTTTGGCTGTCCAAAGTGTTCCACCCACAGAGACACCCTCTGTGCAAGGTATTGTTGGTTCCCCAAGAAGTCCTGGGGACCATGGAGATCTGGAGGGATCCCCTTTTTGCCATGAGAGGAATCCCCTTTGAGGCCTCAGTCCCTACAGTGAAAATGATCACCAATGCCTCAGCTTTGGGGTGGAGGGTCCACATATCAAAGGGACTTTCCACCCAAGGACTTTGGTCTCCAACAGACATCTCCTTCACATAAATGTGAAAGAATTGTGGGCCATCAGCTTGGCTTGCAAGACTTTTCTGGACAAGCTAAAAGACAAATCAGTTCAGGTCTTGACGGACAGCATCGCGGCAATGTTCTACATGAACCAGCAGGGGGTGTCTGCTCCCCAGCTCTCTGCAGGGAGGCAACCAGACTGGGAACTAGCCCTGAGGCACAATTTCACTCCAGTGGCAAGTCATTGGCTGAGAGTGGACAACAGGCTGGTGGATTCACTCAGCAGAACCCCCTTAGCCCACCACGAGTGGTCCCTCCACAACATAGTGGTATCCCACCTAATCAACAAGTAGGGAGTACCCCAAGTGGACCTATTCGCATCATGACAGAACCGCAAATGTTGTTGTTTCTGCTCCCTCAGGGGTTGGGAGGAGGGTTCACTTACGAATGTATTCCTTCTCAGTTGGTCGGGGCCCCTACTGTATGCCTTCCCACCAATTCCTTTGAGATACAGGGTCCTCCTAAAGGCCAAGGTGGACAGCACAAACATGATACTAATAGCTCCGCAGGACCTCCTAATTGTTCGTGGCAGTCGTGGAATGTAAAAGACTTCCAGTGTTGTCATAGTGCATTTCCAAATGGATAGTAAACTGCATCAAAGACTGCTACAGAAGGTTGAATACACCCCTCCCAGAGAATGTCATGGCTCATTCAACCGGGGTCCAGGCTTCATCAACAGCCTTCCTCACCCAGGTCCCAATGCAGGACAGCTGCAGGGCAGCCATGTGGTCATCGGTGCACACTTTCATGACCGACTACGCTATCATCCAACAGGCTAGACAGGATGCTGTGTTGGGCAGCACTGTATTCAATGTGGGTAAGCTGTAACTTCTCCCACCATCCTTGGGTATGGCTAGCAGTCATCTGTAACTGAATGATGTGAGCAGCACTCGAAGAATGATGGGATACTGATGTAACCATCCTTCTTTGCGATGGGCTGCTCACATACATTCAGATCCTTCCCACCATCCCCGCTAACTGGAATTGGCAAAAAGAAGGGACTGGGAGGGTCAGGGTCATGGTCACCTATATAGCCACGGTCACGGCACAGAGGGGGCGTTGGCCATGTGCCCTGACCTAACAGCTCAGAAAGTCTTTAGACTTAGCCTATTGTGCACTGTGGTATGTATACACCTGTAACTGAATGTATGTGAGCAGCCTGTCTCAAAGAAGGATGGTGGCATTGGTAACCCACCATTGTTGAGTGTTGATAATATGCTGAGTCCTGCACAAGAACAGAGCAGAAGCCATTCCTGCCACAAGGATCTGAAAGAAAAGGCTAAATTCATCACCAATTCCCTAAGTAAAAAAAAAAAAAATGCATAATGTTGCAAAAAAAAAAAAAGTTCAACTGGAGCTTGACATAATTTAGAAATAACTAAAAATAGTAACATAGGAAGCAAAGACTGCCTTGTTTGTATGAGGAACATGACATGCATATGCACTCAGAAGTAATAAAATAATCTGCTACAAGGCAAATACATCATGCATTTAAACAAATGCATGGGCTACCTTACGCACAAGATCAATGAAATAGATACAGCATAGTGCCTGCCCTGAGGAGTTTATAATCTACTTCAACCAAGAATTAAAGCACAGTACATGAGCTGAACATGTCAAACACAAGATGATGTTGAGATATGGTCACTGACATATGAAGAGTTCGTGAAAAAAATGGACTTTGAAGGCAGATTGTGGTGACACTTAAGACATTGGCAATTGTCCCATACATAGGGTATATCATGTAGAATTCACACAGCCAAAAATTGGGAGCAGAAATAGCAAGCAATAAGAAGATTCAGAGGGACCACAAGAAGCACTGATGGGGGGGGCAGGGAGAACATGAAATACAAGCAGAGCAAGAGGTGCTGAACAGCCAGTAAAACGACAAGGAGAGATTCTCAGATGTGGTCTATGTTGCCAGTAAAATGTGGCAGTAGTTGACAGGCGTTATGCAAGCCATGCAGAATAGCTTGCGTAACTCTTATGAACTTCATAAGTTCCCTTTAGCATGCCATCTGCACTGCATTGTGCCACTTCAGTGGGTGGTTTTATTAAGTTGATTTCCAGATCAACTGAGCATGTCTTTACTGACCACTCAGTAGATACAGGAAAAAAAAAAATCAAAAGTGCAACTGTCAGTGTATGCATACCCTGAGACTCCTTGTGTATATCCAAACATAGTCTTTAATTCAAAATAATGCAGACTATTTCAATTTAAAAGATTGCAGGTCCACAGTACATTTCCTTATATTGAGATAAGGAGCTCCCTTATCTCACAATAAGGAAAGTCATTTCAATATAATAAAACCTAATATTATATCAAAATGACAGTTAAATTGAAACTTTTTTCAAAATAATGCAGTGTGGATGTGTTATTTTGATTTAACTGTTACTTCTATTTAACACTTTTGCCCTTCTCCTTCCCATGGTGCTGTCCTTTTTCTATATATTGGGTGGGGGCATGGCCCTTCTAGGGAGGCCATCTTGCCATACCACCCATGGTACCCCTCTCCTTAATTGAACTAGCAAGTCCTGTCCATGGACATGCTAGTTTGATTTGAGTTTCTACCGGGGACATGTTAAATCGATTTAACTTAAATAAATTTAATGATTTTTATAGTGATTTTATTAAATCTATTTAACTTAAATCAATTTAACTGCCTAAGTGTGGACATAGCCCTCTAGTTTAAAAGGTAGCAACTGATGGGTCAGTCATGCCTGTATGACTAAATAAGCAGCAGTCAATGGAGAAGTGTGAGTGAGGAGTATGCTAATGAAACAGGTTGGTTAGAAGTGATTTCTCTCTGACAGAGTGACTAGTTTTCAGTTCATAAGAATGCAATGTATGTACCATTACACTGAGCTAAGAAATGTCTGCACTGAACAACATTTGGGATAATAAGCTGCTTCTTTGCTAGGCACAATGTGCCCTTTTCCTCTTTTTATAGTAACTGTTAACTTCCCTGTTACTAAAGAAATTGATCTAAACTGGAGGAACGTGCCTGTCTGCAATATTCACAACCCAGGGGGGAAAAAAAATCTTTCTGCATGGACTAATTTCCTCAAAATGAGCTTTAGTGATACAATGCAGGGAAACCTACAAAGAGGTTGACCAGCCCTTCATCCTAAATGCTTGCTTGGGAGTCATAAGTCTACTTGGTGTATCTTCTTGGCAAGCTTGACATGTGGGCAAGTGAAGGGCAGGATTCTCTGACAGAGAAAAATCATCAGAATGATTAATAGTTCCGTATTCAGTGTGTGGAGGAAGACAGCTTGGATTTAAGTTCAAGTAGCTAGTGAGCTATTTTCACTCTGGTTGGGAGCTAAGCTAGGCATGCAGGAGGAGGAGTGGGGCATTTAAGGGAGCTGCCTTTTGGTCTCAGGTGCCAGTCTATGAATTTTTGAGCAGTTGGAGACCTAAGGGTATGTCGACACTGGAGGCTTTGTTAAGTCGACTTAGACAATCCACATTGAACACTCCTGTCAACTGCCTGCATCCACACTGGCAGGTCCTAGGTCAACAGAGGAGTGGTGTCTTGTGGGTAGCTGGCCCTGGTAGCCAGGAACTCTGGGAGGGGGCCTGGAGGCCAGTTAGGTTGACTTAAGGGGTTCCCCCACCTACATTGGCTTAAGTCGACTTAATAAGGTTGACTTAAGCATTGTTGACCTTAAGAGATGGTGTTACTAAGTTGACTTAAGGAAGCACTTAAGTTGACTTAATAAAAGTCCACTGTGGCTGCAGAAGTCTGCAAGTCAACTTACCTTCCTTAAGTTGATCTAAGGCTCCAGTGCAGACATGCTCTAAATGTTGCAGTCACCCACAGAACGCAATGCATTTTGCCCATGTTTGAAGGGAATACTCTTTAGCACGCACTAATGGAATATGGTTTTCAGTTTGCTGATAGGACAGTGCAAAACGTGGTTTGTGTGATCCACTGGCTGCTGCCTGTTTGATCTAAAAGCTCTCCGCTCTCACTCGCGATAGGCAGAAGCAAGGACAATGCATTATTACTTGCTTGTCAGCATTCTGAAGAGCTTGTCTTGCTCGGGCTGTTGGCCTAGGCTAGGCAGAAGCCACACATAAGTCTCATTTGCAGTTTTGCTTTCCTGTTTTTACTATGGTGGTTTTGCAGACTGTGGTCTGTGAAATACTGGTGATGTGATGAGAATTGTTTTCTATTTATTACTTGTATTACCATAGCACCTAAGTCACAGACCACGATTCCACTGTGTTGCACAAAGAACAAAAACAGTCCCTAGCCCAAAGGGCTTACAATCTGTAAAAAGACAACAAATGATTACAGAGAAGTCATTCATATTAGGAAATAATGAGTCAGTATTGATCATCCTGACAGGAATTGGTCTTAACACACCAGTTGTTTAACCATTGTCAAATTTTCAGTAGGCATCACTGAAAAGGAGAGTTTTAAGAAGTAACTTGAAGAAGGATAATATGTATTTATGGTGAGTTCCTCCAAAACTTGTAGGGCAGCTCTTACAGACTGTCTATTTGCAAATTTAACAAACAGAAGATCCAATTGGAGGCAGAAGGTGACATCCACACTGCAGAAAGGATATTGACAAATAGACTCCAGCAGAAGACAACAAAAATGATTGGGGGTTGGGGCACATGACTTATGAGGAGACACTGAAGGAACTAGGCTTTATTTAGCCTGCAAAAAAGAAGACTGAGGGGGGATTTGATAGCAACCTTCAGCTACTTGAAGGGGTGCTCCAAAGAGTAAGAAGCTAGACTATTCTCAGGTAACAGAGGACAGAACAAGGAGCAATGGTTTCAAGTTGCAGCTGGGGCAGTTGAGGTCGGATATTACAAAAACTGTCTCACTAGGAGAATGGTGAACCATTGGAATGGGTTAGCTAGAGGTGATGGAATCTCCATCTTTGGAAACATTTAAGGCCTGGTTAGGACAAACCCTGGCTGGGATGATTTAGTGGAAGTGGTCCCTTCCATCCCCTATGATTCCATGATTCTAATTCTGAATGAAAGATAACTTGGGGACAAGCCATGACAGGCCTTGAAAATGAAGAGAAGTAATGTTTGATGTGATAGAGAAGGGTTGCAAAGAGAGGGCTCACAGAGGCAAAAGGATGGGCTAGCCCAATAATCTTGGCAACAGCATTCTGAATAGATATGAACATGGCAAGGTAGCATCTGTGAAAGCAAAAGGGAAGGATATTACAGGAGTTGAGGTAAGGTTGGATGAGCGTTTTAATTTTGCGGCTGGATAGGGGAAGGCTATATCTTAGAGACGTTATGCAGAAAAAGTCTGCAAGGCTCTCCTGGACATGGTGAGCTAGAGGACTGAGTCAAAGATGACACCCAGGTTATGGGCCTGACAGGCAGTATGGTGGGGTGTTGTCCACAGTCATTGACATGCATCTGACTCTCTTTGTCTTCATCCACTAAATCATAATGAAAGCAGCTGAAATATATTATCTTTCCATGGAAGAAAGGGCAGTTGCCACAGGGATGTCATATAATCACAGGTAAGATGGTTGATATAAACACAAGTGGGAGGGAAGATGATCCATGAAACTCTATGAAGATGCAGAGCATTGGGGGGGGGGGAGGTAGCTACTGTTTTACTGTTAACAGCAAAGGTCTCAAACTCAAATCACCACAAGGGCTGCATGAGAACTAGTATGTTAGCCCCAAGGGCTGCACCACTGAAGACTTTTCATACAATACAGCTAGTCCTCACTTAGTGACCTACTCGTTTAGTGACCCCTCAGAGTTATGACCAGCTCTCTGACGAGTTGGTATTATGGCGATGTACGAGAACTCACATCAACTCTCTCAGATTCATCTCGTTCCCGCAGTCAGAACTAGCGTTTTTCGTCTATGTATTTTTACTTTATTGTGCACCCCAAAGTACAAGATGTCGGCAAAAAGGAAGAGCATGACTTCACCCGGAGAAAGCGCCAAGAAACAAAGGAAGGCTATCGATCTTGAGACAAAAATGAAGATAATAAACGAATATGAAGCTGGTAAGAAAGTTAAAGTGATAGCACGTGACTTGGAGCTGGCGCATTCAACTGTATCAACGATCTTGAAGGATAAAGATCGAGTGAAAGAAGCAGTGAAATAATCAAAAGGATATAAAGCCATAATAACTAGGCAGCAGAAAGGCCTCATTCACGAAATGGAAAAATTACTGGCGATATGGTTTGACGACCAGATACAAAAAAGAATGCCAATGAGCCTTTTAATAATTCAAGCAAAGGCACGCAGTATCTTTGAAACGTTGAAAGCGTGCGAAAATGAAGAGTCAACGGAAACATTTACGGCAAGTCATGGATGGTTTCAACGTTTTCGTCGGAGATTCAGCCTTCATAATCGAAGTATCAGTGGTGAGGCAGCAAGTGTGGACATAGAAGCATCAGAAAGATTTGTGGATGAATTTGACGAAACGATCGAGAAAGGCGGGTATCATCCGGAACTGATCTTTAATGCAGACGAAACCGGACTATTTTGGAAAAAATACCCGAAAGATCCTACATACACAAAGAGGCTAAAGCAATGCCCGGTTTCAAGGCTTTTAAGGACAGGGTCACGTTGTTGTTGGGAGGAAATGTCGCTGGATTTCAGTTAAAACCTTTTCTCATCTATCGTTCTGCAAACCCACGTGCACTGAAGCAAGTTAGTAAGCACACGCTGCCCGTTTACTATCGTTCAAATAACAAAGCATGGATGACGCAATCTTTATTTGAGGACTGGTTCATGAACTGCTTCATACCCTCGGTCAAGCATTACTGTCTGGAAAACGGTGTTCCCTTTAAAATTATCCTCCTACTTGATAACGCCCCAGGCCACCCCCAGCATCTTGATGATCTACACCCTGATGTAAAGGTCGTGTATCTGCCTAAAAACACAACTGCTGTGTTACAACCAATGGACCAGGGGGCTATCTCTACGTTTAAAGCGCTATATTTGTGCGCAACGTTTTCCAAAGCGGTAGCAGCAACAGAAAATGGTGAAGTAACCCTGCGCGATTTTTGGAAATCATTTAATATTTTACACAGCATAAAGAACATTGAATCAGCTTGGGCGGGAGTGACAGAAAAGTGCATGCAAGGCATATGGAAAAAAATGCCTGAAACGTTTTGTAAATAATTTTGAAGGGTTTGAGAAAGACGAACATATTGATGTCATAAATAAAAAAATTGTGGAACTTGCTAATGTGCTTAATTTAGATGTTGAAGTGGAAGATATTGAAGAATTAGTGGAATACGTCGAGGGAGAGCTAACTAACGAAGATTTAATAGAGTTGGAAGCGCAGCAGCACTTGAAAGAGGAGGAAGAAGAAGAAGAGGAAAGAGTGGAAGAAGTACAAAAGAAGTTCACTGTAAAGGGGTTAGCTGATGTCTTCTCCAAAGTGAATGCAGCGATGTTAGAACTAGAGAGTATGGACCCGAATGTTGAATGGTTCACGAAAGTGGAACGACAAATGAATGAAATTTTACGATGCTATCGTGAAATTTATGAAGAAAAAAAGAAAATTACAACGCAGACCACACTAACGAGATCCTTCTCTAAAGTTCCATCCAGGACCCCTACCCCTACCCCTACCCTTACAAGTCCTTCCATTTCCTTGCCATCATCTCCCTTACCAGGGCCTTCTACAGCTCCTGATAACCCTGCTGATCTCTCCAACGATGACATCCCTGCTGCTGAACCACACTTTGAAGGATTTGATGAGTAAAAATGTCAATGTAATCTGAATGTTTATTTTCATATTTCTTTGGTACATCATTTTTATAATTTTTGCTGATTGCATTTTTATGTTCTGTAATACAGTATGTAAGGAGTTATGCCAATAAAACAAAGTTATCACGATGGAGTTTATTTTAGGCCTTTTCTTTATAGTACTATTCAGAATATTAAAAACGATTACCTGTATTTACAGTACACTATGCAAACTAAGTTCAGTACATTAGAGCTTAAAACATTTAAAATATATATTAAAAATGTTATAAATGATGCAAAGGTGACATTAAAACTATCTACAGATGGTTGAAAAACCCACTACCAGTAAAGTACATTATGCCTGAAATACCAGTAACGGCTGCTCCTCGTTTAGCAACCATTTCGTTTATCAACCGGGTTTCAGGAACGGAACCCGGTCACTAAGTGAGGACTACCTGTATTGCAAATACTGGTAACAATAGTGTTGTTGCGAGCTGCAGGAAATAGTTTTAGGGGCCACATGCAGCCTGCAGACAATGTTTTTGAGACCCACTCATTAACAGTTGAAAGGGGCAGCCCTGTTAGTTCAGTTCGGCAAAACAAACAAGGAGTCATATAGCACTTTCAAAGACTAACAAATTTATTGGTTGAGCTTTTGTGGGAGAAAATCCCACTTTGTCAGATGCTTTGAAGATGGGGATCTTACAGAATGGGAGGAAATAAATGCAGGGACATGCAAGTCATAGGATCAGGGCAGACTGTTAAAGCAAATCAGTGTAGTAATTTTTCCCCACCATTTGAATCTAAACTACTGCATTGATTTGCTGTAAAAATCTGACCTGAACCTATGACTTACATGTCCCTGCATTTATTTTCCTCCCATTCTGTAAGTGCCACATTTTTAAAGCATCTGATGAAGTGTAATTTTCTCCCAGGAAAGCTCATGTGATAAATAAATCTATTAGTCTTTAAAAGTGCCAAAGGACTCCTTGTTTGTTCTTTTAACAGTGGGTTCATTAGTTCAGTGATCTTCAAACTTAGGTTCTGAACCCAGTACAAGACCTGCCAAAAGACTGGAATTCATTGTCCAAAGATGTAATTATTGGGCCACAGGCATAAATTATTTTTTTCAACTGAGTCCTCAGAAAAAGGTTTGAAACTACTGCTTTAGTTGATTCTTGCTGATTTGCAAGGTGTAATTGTTTCACTAAGGGCCATTTTGTCTGGTGGTCTTGAGACAGAATCAATCACTGTGACAAAGTGCCAAGAAACCCTGGTAAGACAATTTTCCTCTGGAGCATCTGAGATTGATTATATTTTTTGCTGATTCTACTTTTCTGCATTTGTTAGACAAGGTCTCCCTTTGGAAGGTCCAAGCCAATAGGCAGAAGATGCTGCAGCTCGTATTAGGATGCATTCTATGTATGTGTTAGCTCAGAATTTGTCTCACTTGTAGAAGTTCTCGCTGGTCTCGGTGCACTGGTTGATTTCATTTTTTAACCCAAACCTAGGCACAGGTTCAGATGCTACAGGAAGAAGAGGTTACTTACCGGTAACCGGTGTTCTTCGAGAGGTGTGCTCCTGGCCATTCCCCTGTAGGTGTCTGCACGCCCCGTGCACGGCACGCCGGAACCTTTTCCCCTTAGAGTACCCATAGGGCCGGCTGTAGCGCCCCCTGGAGTGGCACCATTGCCACTCCCTATATAGCCACCAGCCGACCCTTCCCTCCTCAGTGCCTTCTACCCAGACTGTCTGAGGGGAGGTGGGAGGGATTGGAATGGCCAGGAGCACACCTCTCGAAGAACACCGGTTACCGGTAAGTAACCTCTTCTTCTTCGAGTGCTGCTCCTGTCCATTCTCCTGTAGGTGAGTATCTAGCCTTACCTTGGAGGTGGGAGACATCACAGAGATACGGATTGCAGCACCACCCTTCCCACTTCCACATCCTGCTGCGCTTGCTGGGTGATGGCATAGTGCTGTGCGAAGGTATGTGGGGAGGACCACGTCGCCGCCTTGCAGATATCTGCGATCAGGACTCCCGCCAGGAATGCCGCCGATGCTGCATGGGCCCTTGTCGAGTGGGCGGTCGCTCGCGGCAGCTGTCTACCTTCCAGCTTGTAACATTCTTTGATGCAAGCTGCAATCCAAGAAGCAATCCTTTGCGTGGATACAGGTTGGCCTTTTAGTCTGTTTGCGACTGCCATGAAAAGCTGAGGCGTTTTGCGAAAAGGTTTTGTCCTTTCAATATAAAAGGCCAATGCCCTGTGCACATCCAAGGCGTGGAGGCACCTATCCTCCTCCGACTCATGAAGTTTATGGTGAAAAATTGGCAGGTAGATGTCCTGGTTTACATGGAATTGTGACACGACCTTGGGCCTAAAGGTCGGGTGAGGGTGCAACTGTACCTTGTCCTTGAAGAACAGCGTATAATGGGGCTCCGCCACCAGGGCTTGCAGCTCCGACACCCTCCTGGCTGACGTGATCACCACCAGAAACACTACCTTCCACGAGAGGTAGAGCAGCGAGCATGTTGCCAACGGCTCGAACGGGGGCCTGGCGAGTCGGGAGAGGACTAAGTTCAAGTCCCATTGAGCCGTCGGTGGCTTCACTGCTGGGTACAATTTAGACAGGCCCTTCAGAAACCTCTTAACTATAGAGAGGGAGAACAGCGAGTCATGCTTGGGGGTCCGATGAAAGGCCGCGATTGCCGCCAGATGGACTTTGAGAGATGACAATAATAGCGCATTAGATTTTAAGTGCCATAGGTAATCTAATGTGCGCTGGATCAAGAGCGTGACTGGATCCTCCCCTTTCTCCACAGCCCACTGAGCAAACCTGCGCCACTTGGCGGCGTACGTGACCCTTGTGGAGGTTTTCCTGCTGCCACATAGGACCTCCCTCACCGGAGAAGAGCACAGCTGCTCACTGCTCGTTAGCCACAAAGGCACCACCCATGGAGGTGCAACGCCTCCAGATTGGGGTGGAGTAGCCGACTGTTGTCCTGGAATAAGAGGTCCGGTCTGCGAGGCAGCTGGATAGGATTGCACCTCGACAACCTCAGGAGGGTTGAGAACCAGTATTGTCTTGGCCACGCTGGGGCTTCCAGTATGACCTCTGCTTTCTCCTCCTTTATTTTTTGCAACAGCCTTGGTACTAGCGGTGTCGGTGGGAACACGTACAGCAGTCCGTGCGCCCCTCAGTGGACCTCGAAGGCATCCGCCCTCGACCCGGGGCTGAGCCCTCTGAACGAACAGAACTCCTGGCACTTGGCATTGCTCTGTGAGGCGAACAGGTCCAGACGGGGACAACCCCACCTCCGGAAGAGAGACTCCACCACTTCCAGGTGGAGAGACCACTCGTGCGCCATGAACTTCCTGCTGAGCTCGTCTGCCAAGCAGTTCCGGAGGCCCGGTATGTACAACACTACTGGGCGAATTTCGTAGCGAATACAAAACTCCCACAGGTTCATGGCTTCTTGGCAGTTGTCTCGAGTGTGTGCCGCCTTGTTTGTTGATGTAGAACATTGCCGTGGTATTGTCCATCTGTATGGACACTGTTCAACCACGGAGGCGATTCCAGAACACCATGCACGCCAGGCGCACTGCTTTGAGCTCCTTGATATTGATATGCAGCTGGGAGTCCCCGCTCTCCCATAGGCCCTGAGTTTTGCTCCCCAGCCTAAGTCCGAGGCATCCATCATCAGGTGAACCGATGGCTGGGGGAGTCGGAAGGGGACCCCGGAGCAGAGACTGGACTTGCGACCCCACCACTGAAGGGACGCTAGCACTGACACTGGCATGGCAACCACTGTGTCCAAACTGTCTCTCACCGGGCGGAACACACTTACCAACCACTGCTGGAGTGGGCACATGCGTAGGCGGGCATGGTTGACTACAAATGTGCAGGCCGCCATAAGGCCCAGCAAGTGGAGGCACTCCCGTGCAGAGGCTAGGGGAGACTTTGTTAAGGAGTCCACTGCCTGCCTGATCGCTTGGAAGCGGGTGGCAGGGAGGCTCACCCTTGTGGACACCGAGTTGAGGACTGCCCCTATGAATTCTATTCTTTGTGCGGGCAGAAGCACCGACTTCTGCGTGTTCACCAAGAGGCCTAACCGATTGAACAGGGACTGCATCAATGCTAAATGGGACAGCACTTCTTGATGCGACCGCCCCGCGACCAACCAATCGTCGAGGTACGGAAAGAGGATGACCCCTTTCCTTCTGAGGAACACCGCTATCACTGCCAGGCACTTCGTGAACACCCGCGGAGCTGCTGAGAGGCCAAACGGAAGCACGGTGAACTGCAGCTGCTTCCGCCCCCATCATGAAGCATAAGAACTTCCTGTGTCTTTGGTGGACCACAATGTGGAAGTATGCGTCCTGTAAATCGAGGGTGGCGTACCAATCACCTGGATCCAGAGAGGGAACAATGGAGGAGAGGGACACCATGCGAAACTGAATTTTTCAAAGAAAGCGGTTGAGGCGCCTCAAATCCAGGATTGGTCGTAGACCCCCTTTTGCCTTTGGGATAAGGAAATAGCGGGAGTAAAAACCCCTGCCCCTGCGGTTGGGAGGCACCTCTTCCACGGCCCCTTTCTGGAGCAGTGTCTGAACTTCCCCCAACAGTAACTGCTGGTGCACCTGATCCCGTGGGGAGGGTCGTAATGCCGGGGGGGCCAACGGGGGTAACGAAGAAAATTGGAGGGAATAGCCCTCCTGAACTGTCTTGAGAACCCAACGGTCTTTTGTAATCTTGTACCATTCTGGTCCGTAATGGGATAGCCTGTTGGCAAGCAAAGGAGTCTCTGGATCTTTGGGGGTTGGTATGTCGTCCTCGTGCTGACCCTCAAAAGTTCTTTTTCTGGCCTGCCGTTTGTTGCGAACCCCCCTGGCCGCTGGGCTGGTGCCCGGTGGACCTATGGCCCCCTCTACCTCTCCGCCTGTCGTCCTTTTGGTGGTGGTGATATGGCTGCGGGGGAGGAGGAGGAGGCTTCCTCTGATTCACTGGAGTGTGGAGCCCCAGCGACTTAATCAACGCCTCAAGTCTTTTAGGGTCTGCAATCGGGAGTCTGTTTGCTGGGAAAACAGCTCAGGCCCTTCAAATGGCAGATCCTGAATAATGGCCTGCACCTCCTGAGGCAGTCCTGAAGCCTGCACCTTGAGCTCCTGCACATCATGACCCCCGATGCCATGGAACGGGCTGCTGCGTCGGCTGCATCCAAGGCTGACTGCAATAAGGCCTTGGAAACCACCTTCCCTTCTTTAATGGAGGCTGACAAGGCTGCTCTAGAGTCCTGCTCCAATGAGTCCAAAAATTTCTCCAGGGCTGACCATGCATTGAACATGTACCTGCTGAGGACAGCCTGCTGGTTAGCTATCCACAACTGCCGCCCCCCCCCCCCCCCTCGAATAAACCTTGCGGCCGAACAAGTCCAGTTTCTTCGCCTCCTTGGACTTGGGCGTCGAACCCGGGTGGCCCTGTCTTTCCTGCTTGTTCGCTGCGGCTACCACTAACGAGCTTGGGGTAGGGTGGGAATAAAAATGTTCGTATCCCTTAGAGGGAACAAAGTATTTCCTCTCCTCCCACTTGGCTGTAGGAGGGATCGAGGCTGGGGTATGCCACAGCGTCTTAGTGGTACTCTGCACTGTCTTAATAAAGGGCAGGGCGATGTGTTCGGGCCTTCTGGGAGGAGGATGTCCACCATGGGATCCGCATTTTCCACAATTTCCTCCGCCTGAATGTTCAGGCCTTTGGCTACCCGTCGGAGCAGTTCCTGATGAGCTTTTGCATCGTCTGGGATGGACAAGGGCTTGGCCCCTGCCACTGCCTCGTCCGGAGGGGATGAGGAAGATTCCTCGAGTTCAAGGCCACCAGACGGAGCCCTGGACCTTGCGCTGTGGCCCCTGCTAGCCAAGCTGGCTTGGTCGTGATCTCCTCTCAGCGACTCCACGTCCGAAGCCTCACTGGTACCGGGTGGAACACTTACTGAAGCGGATGGGGGTGGCCTGACGTCTGACCCTGGCACGGGGGCCCCCGGACTGAAGCCTAGACCCTGTTGGAAGGCCCATGGTGGCCAGAAAGGCCACTGTATGCCAGGTTGCCAACCCGACCACTGAGGGTGGAACGGCGGTGCCGCAGGAGCTGGTTGAGGCTGCATGGCAGTCCCTTTGCGCGAACCTTGCGGTGCCAATTCTTCCACGGAGCTTGTAGATGGGCTACTTCGTGGCGACCAAGGCGGTGCCAAGGATGATGGCACGGGGGAACGGTGCCAACCTTCCTCAAGGCGATCTTGGTGCCAGCGGGATAGCAAAGCACTGTGCTGAGATGCCACCGGGGAACGGTGCTGAGGAGCTCCAGCTGCCGCCACGACGGCTGGCAGTACCGGCGAATGATGCCACAGTGGAGGAGTCGGCGCCAGACCCAATTCCCAGCCAGTGCAGAGGGGGGTTGGCTTCCCCCTTGACAGTACCGACCTCGGTACGGGGGCCGGTGCCGGGGCCTTCGGGGCCAACTGTCCCGACAGCTCCTGTGCTGCCGCAAAGGCCTCCAGCGTAGATGACAGCACTATGTCCTCCTCCAAAATATCCCTAGTGGGAGAGGAGGTCGAGGCCAGGCTGTGCCGCCTTTCCCATTGGTCCTGCACTGAGGATGAGGATAAGGAGAGAGTCAGGCCAATGCGGCTCTGACCAGCATCCTTCTGGTGCGCCGTATGATGACGCAGAGAGTGCCCCCTGTCCACCTTCTTTTTAGCCGGCACTGGAGACGATGAGCGGCGCCGTGACTCCTGGTGCTGTTTGGAGTGGCTGTGCTCCGGTGTTGATGTCGGTGCCGATGATCATCGACAGACATGGGCTTCTTACACTGCCCACAAGTCTTGAAGCCCGGCATAGCCCAACCCTGAGCCCGGGGCAGGTGCCATGCTACCTAAACTAACTGTACAACACTCTACAACACTAAACTAACTAAACTACAACAGGTACTCCTGAACAACGAAGTTGCCACGGAAAACACTGCTTGCGCAGTAGAATGTTCCAGCAACTGACAGGGCGGTGAGAAGGAGCTGAGGAGGGGAGGGTCGGCTGGTGGCTATATAGGGAGTGGCAATGGCGCCACTCCAGGGAGCGCTACAGCTGGCCCTACGGGCAATCTAAGGGAAAAAGGTTCCGGCGTGCTGTGTGTGGGGCGTGCAGACATCTACAGGGGAATGGACAGGAGCAGCACTCGAAGAAGAATATTTGGTTTGTTATGACAACAGACAGATGAGGCATGCAGTTTGCTAGAGTGAAGGCCTACATCTGCAAGGAAATCAGTCCCACTGTGCAGAGCTGGATTATCGCAGGGGCTAAAGCCCTGGGCTCTAGCCCCTAAAACCCTTGCTCTAATTTGGTGCTCTGCACGCTGCTTAGCGCCAGCAGGGCAGGAGCACCCCGCCCCTGCTAGTGCTCGGAGGGGTAGGGCCCTGGAGCCAGAGGCCGGGCTCTGCACTCCTGCCCTGTCCACAGGTTGGCTGTTCGCTCTGCCAGGCTCCCCCCAGTGCAGCCTCCATTCCAGCAGAGCTTTCCATGGCCTGTGGCCCTAAGGGCACGAGGTCTATATTGGGGGCTGCCCTACCATGTGCCAGTCAGCGCCTACCCCCTGGCAGATGGGGGGGCATCCTTTGGCCCCAAGATGCCTTCCCCAGTGATGGGGGTCAGGGGGCCGAGGCCCTTGGCATAGCCCCAGGTGGAAGGGTCCAGGGTGGGGGGCAACCTGGGGCCCCCAAGCCAGTTAATCCAGCCACTGTGCCCTCCAAAATTTCACGTGATCGTATGATGACTGCAGAGACATTTGTTGACATTGCTTCTAGCCCACTTTGAGGCTTGGTTGGGCAAAGACTGCAGAAAAAGGCACACGCTGTCTGGTAAGTTCCAGAGGGGCAGTCATGTTAGTCCATCCAGCAAAAGAAACAAGGCGGCACTTAAAGACCAACAAATTTATTTATAACATGAGCTTTTGTGGGAGAAAATCCTACTTTGTCAGATGCTTCAAAGTGTCTGATGAAGAGGGATTTTCACCCACAAAAGCTCATGAGATAAATAAATTTGTTGGCCTTTTAAGTGTCACGGGCCTCCTTGCTTCTTGTACTGTCTGGTAAGAAGCTGAACTTCATTGGACAGTAAACACTGAGGAGTTACAGCTTGTTGCTTAAACCAAACAGACCTGTTTTTGTATATAGTAGCTTGTTGCACAGCTGAAGCATCCATGGTTAGCTTCAAACATGCTGTGTTTAAAACAAAACATGTTTTCCCAGTCCCTCCCTTACAAGGCAGGAACACCCCTTTTTAACAGGAGTTCCTGAAGTCAATGAATAATGACCCCTTGTAGTCCTGACCCAGGTGACTGGAGCAAGGAAATAAAGATTGAGCAACACTTCTCCATGTCGCTCTTTTATTCAGTCTTTCTTGTTCAGAGAGCTCAGCTGTCCAGATCTTGCAGATCCTTAATCATTAGTCCCACTGATGTCAGTGGACCAGCTCATAGCTTAATGTGAGCCCCTTCCTTTTTCACTTCCACTAATGAAGATCTTCCAGTGCAGACTTTATTGTTCTTTAACAAACTGCTACTGAAAATACCTTTAAGAAGTTCCAGAAGCAGCCAATACAAAGAAAGAGTTGTACGAAAGGCAAATTCCATTATCAGAGTTGTGTGCTTTAGAGTCTGGATCAGGAAAGGATGGAGAGAAATTTGAGAACAGCTTTTAGATCTCTCTTTATCCACAAGCTTCTATCAAAAGAAATAAGCAACTAGTTGTTTAAGCAATTTTTATTTAAGTATTTTGAGGGAAACTTCCATATCAGGAGTAAAAATACTAGAGTTGAACGCTGTATAAAAAAATTCATGGTGACGGAGCATCTGTGCTGGACCAAGTGAGGGTATTTGCAATGAACTCCTTCCAAATTTAAAAAAAAAAAAAAAAAAAAAAAAAAAAAAAAGCTAATTAACTTCAGTACATTTAATCGTTTTTATACAATCAAGAGAATGAAAACAAAAAGCAATCTAAAAGAATGCAACCTACAATGGAATAAAGTCATTCGGGCAGTGGAAACAGAAGACGACTGCTTCTATGAAAGTTACAACAAAACATGATACAACAAAAAAAAAGGGCATGGGGAATTTTTCACTAAGATTAAAAAACAAACAAAAAATTCATTGTAACACCCTATGACTCAAACACAAAAGAATTTTCAGCCTAGTTTATTTTTTCTTATACACGAGAAACACTTAAAGTGCTTCTTCAAGAGTCAGAAGGCACCACCAACAGATGTTTGATACCTTTAATGCACACCAAAGGAAGAGGAAATTATGTGGCATGATGCAAAAATTAAGTGTTTACATATTTCTATACAACTTTTCTTTAAAAAAGTGGCAACAAGTCATTACTTCAATGCCAAAATTTGTTTGTTTGACTCATTCATTAAGATGGATTTCTACCTTAGAACTGTGTGTGGCTTTTTATACACTGTAAAAAGTGGGGTGATTTTGCAGTATAGCATTTTAGATTAGATTAGTAATCAGACTGATTTTTAGGTTTTGAGAACCCAGCCTTTTAAATACTCTTATACTTTAGGCAAATGGATTAATTAAATGTACTGTCTCGAATGGAATACTCATTTCTGCCATGTAGAAATGGGCTAGATTCCACTGAATTCGATTGGATATGTAATGTCTTGTAGCAGATGTTATAACAAAATAACTCTTGCTTTTTGATCTACCTCACTGAGGCCATTAATGCTGTTCCTATAGTTCATTTTCTGGAGTAGGATGATGCTTCATTGCTGTCCAAAATGAGTTTGAACCTTTAAATTCTCCAGAGTTTGTTCACTTTGTTACTTATATTATTGCACTAGCTACAAACGTCTTTATAGCTTCCTAAATAAATCTAATTATTCAGACTTCAGAGTCTATATTTAGATTATGAACTGTATGAAATAAATAAAATAAGGGGATTTTTCTGATCAGAGCTGCTGATGTGAATATCTTAATTATTTCTAATGTAAACCATTTGGTGCATGTCCTTAAAAACCTAGTCATTCAGCATAAAAGCTGGATTTAACATTTAAGAATGAATTTGTCTTCCTTCTCAAAAATGCATCAGAGAATTGTTTTAAATACAGAATCTGAGAGGACTTCCTACAAATTCATGTAAATTGTAGTACAAACACAGTTTGCAATTCAGGTAATAATAGTGTCCATAGAAGTAAGGTCCCCCAAAATGTAGTCTATTTTGTTTCTGAATGGGGAAAAAATAAATGCAAAACATTAAGCTGTTCCACTGGCTGAATAGGAGAACTGAGGAAAATGAGGTCTTTTCTCGTTATCTGCACAATCCATGTTGTCATCTGCAAACAGAAAAATAAATTTTACACATACTGAATAAAATACCATGTATATTTGATTTTAAAGAGTAGAAATTAATGATTATCATGTCTTGGAAGAAGTGCGCTATAGCTTCCCTCCATATCCCAAACTCAAAGTGTAGCTACAGCTCAACAGAAATGGATCTGTCTCAACCCTTTATTTAGTATAAATCAAGTAAGATGTTAATTTTCAACACAGATATATATAGCTGTGTTGGTGTCCCTTTAACACTGCCGAGAACTGTATGGCTGAATCCATACTTATGGAACTGAATTTTCATCCCTCAGTGTCTAGTGGTGCTAAGTTACCATGGAAATAGAGTATACTTAAGTGAAACAAGCTTATGCATATCGCTGTTGGAAATTTTCCAAGAGAATATTTTTCTGTTGGAAAATGCCAATTCATTGAAAGTGAAATGTTTTGTGGAAACCTGTCAATTTATTTCATTTGGAAAAGAGTAAACACAAATTGGTCATCTTTAGAATGAAACATTTTGATTTTTCATTTTGAAACAACTGTTTTGAAATTTTATTTTATATTATAAATCTTTTAAAATATCAAAATCAGAATGAAACTTACTGGGTCTTCTCAAAACTAAACATGTCAACTGACCTGAAATGAATTTTTTCCGATTTTATTTTGCAAGATATTTCAAGTACTTTGTTTTAGTTCCATTTCAGAACAGACACCAAATTTTGAACTCACAAAACTCTTCACACCACCACCACCACCCATTTCCCACTCAGTTCTGTCCATGATGTTCTATGCCCGTGAAAGGACCCACACTGGAATTCTCTATTTAGCTGCCGAGTGAATATTGTCATTTACAGTTCCACGAAATGCTAAACTGGAGAGGGCACCACTAGGGGTTGGGAGCAATGTCCCCTCTAAGAGGCTCAGGCAGCTGAGCACCTCATGTTGCTTGCTGCGCTGCCCCCCCCCCCCCCGCAGGCCCGATCCTGGCATCCCCCCCCACAGCCCGGATCCTCAGATTTTCTGGGCATGCTCCGTTAGAGCTTCTCTGGGCAGGAGTTTTAAAAACTCCCTCCTCCACAGGAGCTGTGAGCAGGGACTCCTGCTGCCGGCCATATGCTGCCGGCAGCCTTCCCTGCGCTGGCGGCTGCGGTGGGCTGCGCTGCAGTGCACCAGCGCACCTTAGAGGGAACACTGGTTGGGAGGGCACTTCACTCTCTATGCCCAGCCAGTACTCGGCTTCTCTACTGAGGCTGCCAATAAGGGTGTCAGTTATTGTACCGTTTTCTGAGACATTTAAAAGGACAGGGACAAAGACCACACAACAGATTCATACAGCTCACTAAGCACCCTGTGGGTAATAACTGTCTGGTACTGTCAATTAGAGATGGGCCCAGAATGCAAAATTCAGATCCAGACTTCTTTAATGTTTTCTATAAGACCAGATAACACTACTGAAAATTATCTAAATGAGTCTAAAATCAAAGTGAGACATATTCAGGATCCTCTACCTTGGTCGGGTGGAGTGATTGTAATCATCTGTGCTGTAAATTCTTCATCAAAATACCTTGTGTCTGTTTCAGATGTAACTTGAGGTTTAAATGGAGGTACAAGCTGTAAGACACAAAAATACTGTAAGTCCACAGTTCACTGAAATACATTTTTTATAGTTAGACTCTGAATTTCAGCTCCTGACCACAATGACTTTTCCTGTACTGCTAATAAAATCATGGCTCATAGGGAAGAAATGCATATAGCTCAAAGTATTTAAATGTCCATTTGCAAACTCTGCCACCTTAATTGTTTAGCTCTTTTCAGATCTCTTACGAATACATTGAACAGAACTGGTCATAGTTCAGATCCCTGGGGGATCCTCCTATTTCCTCCTCTCCATTCTAGCCCTCTGCTTTCCATGTCTTCTTCGGTTACTGATCTGGGACCTACCATCTTATTCCATGACTACCTACTTTGCTCAAGGGCCTTTGGTGAGAAACCACGTCAAAGGCTTTCTGAAAGTCAAAGTACCCTATAGCCACTGAATCATCCTTGTTCACGTTTGACAGCCTCCCAAAGAATTCTGACAAATTTGAGAGACATGGTGAGTTATGATTTCCCTTTACAAAAGTCATGTTGACTCTTTCCCAAATAATCATATTCACTGGCTATCGCATTAGCTATTCTCCAGTCATCTGCTACAGAAGCTGATTTAACTGATAGGTTACATACCACAGTTAGTAATTCTACAATGTACTATTTGAATTCCTTCAAAACCATTGGATGAACATCACCTGGCCCTGGTTACTTCACTGTTTAATTTATCAGTTTATCCCAAAACCACCTATATTGACATCTCAGTCTGGGACAGCTACTCGGATTTGTGACCTAAAATGAATGAATGGTTCAGGAGTGGGAATCTCCCTCAGATCCTCAGCCACGAAGGCAGATACGAAGCATTCACATTTAGCTTCTTCACAATGGACTCACCTTCCTTGAGTGCTCGTTTAGCATACTGACTGGCTAGTGGCTCTACTGATTGTTTGGGAGGCTTCCAGCTTCTGATGTAATTAAAAACTGATAATTTAAGACTTTTGCTAATTGTACTTCAAATTAATTTTTGGCCTGCCTGATTATATTTTTATACTTGACTGCCACAGTTCATGCACCTTTCTATTTCACTCAGTAAGATCTGATTTGCAAATTTTAGAGTACACCATTTTGCCTCCTACTGTCTCTTTACTCAGTCATTTAGTCATGGTGGCATTCCCCTTCACCCTCCCTTACTATTTATCTCTAGGTCATGGAAGAATGCTTCTGTTGGCCTAGTTACTGTTGCTTAGGAACATCTGATTCCTCTAGTGGTGGGAAAGAATGATTACCTATATTTTGTTGCTGCTGTTCTTCGAGTTGTATTGCTCACAAGCCATTCCAAATAGGGGTGTACACACTTTATGTACAGTCATGGAAAAGCTTTTCTCCCTGCAGTACCCACCAAGTTAGAGAAGGTGCAGTAGACTGGTTCCCCAACAACACTGTAACTAAAGCCCTACTTACCTGCCAACTCTTTGGTTCCTTCTTGCTGGCTGGGTCTGAAAAAGGGGCAGGCAGGTAGGTCTTGGAATGGACATGAGGAACACATTTTGAAGAACAGTTACAAATGGTAGGTAACCATTTTTTCTTCTTAAAGTGCTTACTCACGTACATTCCAAGTGAGTGACTCTCAAGTTGACCAAAGGTGGTGGGATTGGAGTTCACAGAATTATTTATTGACACACCAACTGGTTGGCTGAATGCTTCATTGTCCCTGGCCTGCTGACTAATGGCATAATGTGACATGAACATGTGGCTTGATGACCAGGTTGCAGCCCTGCAGACTTTATCTGTAGGGACTTGCTCCAGGAAAGCTGCTAAGGAAGCTAGCACCCTTGTAGAGTGTGCTGTTAGCACCTGAGCCAGCACCTTAGCTAGACTGTAACTAGTCTTAACACAAGGGGTGATCCACGATGAGATCTTCTGGGACAATGCAAAGAGACCTTTCACTATATCCACTATTGTGATGAAGAGCTGGTTTGACCTACAAAAAGGCCTGCTCCTCTCTATCTAAAAAGCTAAGTGCCCTCCTAACATCTAGGGAATGGAAGCTTTGTTTCCTCTTATTTGCATGCAGTTTCGAGAAGGAAGATATCCTGGCTTCCATGAAACTGGACTTACTGCCTCAGAGATGAAGGGTAGGTGGGGTCGTAAATGAACCTTGTCCTTGGAAGACACCATGTATGGAAGAAGGCTCTGATACCCTCCTAGCTGAGATAATCACAACCAGGAAGGCCACCTTCCACAAGGGATGAAGGAGCAAATGATGCTAAAGGCTCCAGGGTATGTCCCATTAGTCTAGTGAGTACCAGCTAAGGTCCTGTGCTGATACCAGACAGTGCACTTGAGGGTAGAGTCTGTCCAGACCCTTCAAGGCATCTGATGAAGTGGGATTTTCTCACGTGAAAGCTCATGCAATAAATAAATGTGTTAGTCTTTAAGTACCACAGAACTCCTTGTTTGTTTTACTAAAACTAGACTAACATGGCTGCTCCTTTGGAACTCGAGAATCCAGAACACCACTGGATCAGCTAAAACTGAATGCCTAATCATACCCATGTGGAAAGCAGAAATTGCTGCCAGGAGTACCTCTACTAATGACACTGACACAGCCCTAGCCGTTTCAAGCGTAGCAGACAGTCTAATATGAAGGGCAGCAATGCTTGCATTGGAGGAGTGCACTTTTATATTGTCCAAATGGAGAACCTCTTCCACTTGGCCAAATATGTAGCTCTAAAGGATGGCTTCCTGCTGTTGTGAAGTTCTTCCCTGACTGGCTCTGAGCAGGCAGATTCCATGGGGTTCAACCCTAGAGCTTCCAGGCGATAAGGTGAAGACTTTTGAGGCTCCAATGCTGCTCGTGACCATAATCCTGGGCAATCAGGTCCAGCACCAATGGCAGGGTCACTGGAAAGACCAGAAACAGTTCCAGCTGCACTATATACCAGCATTGCCGACGCCAGGTTGGGGTATTAGTATGATGGACGCCCATTGCCTTCTGATCTTGAGTAGAACCAGTGAAACGCATAAAGTAGGTGGTGGTTCCATGGAAAGAGGAACATGTCTGGTCAGACCTGGACTGTGGCTGAGGAAGGAGCAAAATTGCTGACCATTCCTGTTGAGTCATGAACAGATCTACCCTGAGAATGCCTCACTGCTGGAATATGGCATTCAGGATATTCAGGCAGATGGATAATTCATGGTTGTGAAAGGATCTTCTGAGATGGGGTGTCAGCATGAATTGCTCTCAGCTCCTTGATGCTGATGTGAAGCAAAATCAACACCATGACCAAAGGACTTCAGGCCCCCAGGTGCTTTCCCTCTCTTAGCTTGAATGTGTCTGATGACCAGGACAGAGATGGCTTGGGTCTGGAAAACAGGACTTCTGCACTCCCCAGGTTAGCACTGAGCCACTAACTATTGAAGGGGTTGTATCACTTGAGGGGGAAATGAAACTTCTTTGTCCAATTTGTCTCTGTTTGGTTAACAAGCTGAGATGAGACATACATGGAGAGGTCTGAGCCACACCCTTACATGCTGAACTATGTATGTGCAGGAGGCCATGTGTCCTAGGAGTTTCAAGCAATTTTGCACTGTTGTGGTGGGACAGTGATGCGAGTTCTTTATGATGGAACACAGCCTGAAAGTGAGACTCTGGTAGAAATGCCTTGGCCTGAATCAAGTCTAGGACTCCACCTATAAACTGTATTCTCTGTGTAGAAGGTACTGTAGACCTAGGCATGTTTAGTTGCTGTCCCAGTTTGTTGAAGGTTGTCCTGATTAAGTTAACACAAGCCTCTACTTGCTCCATGGAATGGCGCTTGACCAGCTATTCATTTAAGTACACCACCACCTGTGTGTGTCACTACCTTATAAAAGCAGCAACAATCACCATACATTAGGTAAAAGCTCAAGGAGCCACAACAGCTTGAGGAACAGGACTGGTAATGAATAAAACCTTAGGAATCTCCTGTGAGATGGGACTATTGAGATATGGAGATAATAGTCCTTCAAACTCAGGGTGCAATACCAGTCCCCTGGATCCAGTGAGGGAATGGTGACTGCCAAGGACACCACGCAGAACTCCTCTTTCTTCATGAACTTATTGAGGTTTTCACAGGTCAAGAATGGGTCTAAGGACACCCCACCCATGGCTTTTGGGATTAGGAAGTAGCAGTAGAATCTCCTCCCCTTGAGTTCCTGTGGCACCTGCTTATAGAAGCTCTTGCACTTCTTGTATAAGAAGTGACTTGCTGAGAGGGTCCCTGAAAAGGAACGGAGAAAGGGGATGGGAGAGTGGGAAGGAGGAAAACTGAAGCAAATATATTAGTTCTGTCACAGGCACAACCAAGCTTCCAAAGTGATCTGTGCCCATACCCAGTAAAAATGGGACAGATAGTTCAGGAAATGGATAAAGATGCAGCATTTTCTATCTAGTGTGTTGCTCCCAAGCACCCCATCAAAACTCTTGTTTGGAACTGGAGGACTGCCTTACCAAACTTCAACCCTGACTAAATAGGGGCTCAGGCATTCTGCACCTCCTCTTCCTGTCCCACTTTCTGGTATGATCCTGTCTTTGCTGCACAAGATAAGACCACTGGGCTGGCTGAAGTTTTAAGTGTTTTCTCTAAGTGCTTGCTGTGTGCAGCCCAAAGAATTTCAGGATAGCCATGGATCCTTGAGGCAGGAGCTTGGTGACTACTCCAAAAACAGCACCGAGTCTTCACATGGAAAATCTTGGATGATTTGTTGAATCTTTTGGGGTGGAGGAACACCTGCACCTATCAGCCTTGTCTCATAGCTTTTGCCCATTACTTGGCTGAGTCCACCGAATACACAGCAGCTTGTAGGGAAGTTGTCGTGACAGTCGTTGAGTAAGGCAAGGCTGTAACAAACTCCTGTTTGGAGTTAGCTGGGAGCAAAACCTTGAATTTTGACAAAATCTCCCAAGAGTTAAAACTGTAATGGCTTACTATCATTAAATGCTCAGTGATATGAAGCTGGAGCCCCATGGTGGAGTAGAGCTTCCTATTGAAGAGATCCAGTTTCTTTGAATCCTTAAACGTAAGACACTTGGTCCCTGTTGCCCTTGCCCTTCCTTGCTGTTTGCTGCTACCATTATCACCAACCCCAACTGCGGGTAAGTAAAAAGGTACTTGTGTTCTGCAGGGGGTGCAAAGTATTTTCTTTCCATCCCTTTGACCACAGAGGGGATAGAGGCAGGTGTTCATCTCAGTGTCTGGGTGAGGGCTTGGAGCGTGTTTAATCAGCAGCAGAGCTATCTTAGCAAGGCTCTCTGGCACCAGGATATCTACCATAAGGCTTCTGTCTCCTCCACCTCCTCCTCTTCGGGTCCCAGGTTTTGGTCACCCTTTTCAAAAGTTCTAGGTGAGCCATACTGTCTACTGGAGGCTGTCCTGTGGACATCCCTGCCATTGCTTCATCAGGGGAAGACAATGATGATGCCTTAAGCCCCAGGTCTTCTTGACCAACTGGTACATGGGCTGTTCCTCTGCTGGGTCACCAGCTTCACATCTGAAATCTGCCAAAGTGCTAAGGTCTATGCCATAGCCCTCACACAGTATGGTGCCAAAATACTCATTACCTGCCTCAGTGCCACAAGGTGACAAATGGACGCCTGCTGGCTGAGAAGCCGTTGTGTGAGAGATGACTGAACAAGAGAGTGTCTGGATGAGGACCCTTGGCCCTAGTGGAACGCTTATAGAGTTCAAAGGGGCCATTGTGAAGGCATCTGCAACTGTACTGGCCAAAGTCCCTAAATGGGGCTCGTCCCACTTCCTGCTTATCACAGTGTCCCTGCGACTGGGGCTGGCAGTGCTTGAAAGCGTAGGACTCCACCTCTGAGTGGGAAGAATGCGAGTCAGAGCATGGGGACCACAGTGGCACCAAGTGGGATGGTGCCGGGGCATGATGACTGATACTGCATTATAGCAGGTCTGGCTCTAGAAAGCACCTGCTGGTTTGCTGTGGCAGAAGTCTTTCCTTCTCCTCCACTCCGGATGGCTACTGCTGTGCTCTCATGGCTATCAGGTTTGTAGCTGCTCTCAGGTGGAAGGAGAGTGTAGGTCCTCCACACTGCTCTGCCTCATGAGTGAGTCCATCAGTACCACATTTAACAGTACCCTCTGTGGGACTTAAGTCAATGGTGCAAGCTCTGGTGGGGGAAGCGCTGACTGCCCTGTTGGACGACACACATTTATGATCATTCCTCACAGCCTTTGTCATAGGCAAGCACCCTCTGTTCCCTTTTTCTTCTTATGAGGCACCAAAGAGCGGGACCGGTACCAGAGAATGGCAGTGCCATGGTTCCTTTGCTGCCGAGTCCTTCTTTGGCAATATAGCCTCTCTAAGAGGCCAGTGCACTCTGCACTCAGGTCCTGCATGCCCAGTCCAGTTGGCCCAACAGAGAGCAGAGGTTTGCCTCCACAAGGCTACGTTTCAGTCTAACACTCCTGCTTTTTTTGGTCCGAGGACAACGCTTCTACAGATCTTGCACCTGTCCACTTCATGAGTCTTGTCCAGGCACTTGAGGCTGGATTCATGGGGATCACCACTGAGCATAGGTTTACGGCAAGTCCCATAAGGCTTGAATCCTTGGGACTAAAATAGGCCATGGCTGTGGAGACCTAATGCTGATGGTGAAGAAATGGAAACTTATCTATCTACTAATACTAAACTAACCAACTCTAATCTACTATTTACAGTATCACTGGCTATTGCCACTAGAGGAAAGCTTGCTTAGATGGGAAAAGGCAAGAGCTCCAATGATCATCACTCATGTTACGAAGGAACCAAAAAGATGGACAGATCGGCAGTGCCTTATGTATTGTGCCACAGAGGCATCACTGCACTGGGCGCCTACACTGGCCTACTGGATTCTGCTAAGGGAAAAAACCTTCCAATGACTGTGCATATGGTTCACACATACCTACTTGCAGTTCATATGTGCAAAACTTGAAGAAATTCCCTTCCATCATTTTAGTCGGCATCTACAATAGTAAAGTTATGGCACCACAGTTATGCCATTGTAGCATCCATAGTGTAGACATGGTCTCAGACTAGAATTAAGCAAGTACAGTTGAGGATTACAGACTTAATTCCTATGAAAATGAAGACAAGTGCACTAAAACAAATTGCCGTTTGAAAAATGTCAGCAGAACCTGAATCTGTAACACCCTTTTCCTCTGTTTCATCTTAAAACTTAAGTGTCATCTACCTGAAAGTCAGACATTTACATTTAACTACCTTAGTAAGAAAGGTAGTTAGTAAGAAAGGTTGCAAACTGTCTGAGGCAGGGACCATGTTTCTGTTCTACATTAGGATGACTTCTAATACAATGGGGCCCTATTTTATGTCTGGGACTTTTTGGTGCTACTACAATACATAGTATTATTTATTGTAGTAGACCCTTTATTTAATTTTATTTCAGATCAGATTTAAAATTAAGAACAAAAAATATCCAAAGAGAAACACACTTCAAAGAAAAAACCTGTGCAATTTAGAATCAACTAACCATGACAGAAAATTAGAGTATTTCTGTTTTAAAAATAGGTCTTTGTTATAAATGCCTAACACAGATACAAGATTCAAATTACATATTTGAGACACTAACTATTCCTTTCGGGTGCCAAGTTACACTCTGAAAGAGTCTGATGGTCAGATGAGAGCTCAGCACTTTCAGACATTCAGGACCCTGTAGGAGTATTCAGTAGGCACCCCAACTGATTAGACATTACTGAAAATGCAGGCTTTATAGTTTGCATTATTTAGGTACAATAGGTCCATTTCATAAGGCTACAATCCTATTCTCAAGTGATTCCACTTTTTCGTGAGGATAAACATCCTTTCTCTCCAATATTGAACTCCCAGTACTCTGATCATCATGCATAAGGCAGTTTCCCTTCTGTAAAAGTATTACCTTGGTCCTTTGTTTGTTCTAACCATAACCCATTTAGCTAATGGTGGTTTTGGCAGCTAGTCAGTCTCTAAATTTTTGTCTGCAGCACTGAATCTCAGAATGCATGAATGATTAAGAACTTGGGCACTGCAGCAGACACCTAAACTCTGGGCAAGAAAATGACTAGGAATGCAGATGGAAACAGAAAACAAGCATATTCTAGGTTATTTTTTGTAAGATATTTGTAAAATACAATCTAAGAGAGGACAAGGTGTTCCTATAAAACAAAGGAAGTGTTTCTACATATGGTTGGACTTGGGAGTATTGAACTGGGAGGAGAATTAAGAGAATATAGCAGGGATTTGTGAGATTACTTTTATTAAATGGATTTGTCATTTCACTCAACAGCTCACCTGTAGTGTAATGCTGCCAAATGCCAGCATGAGAGAGATGGAGTTAAGTTGCTTCACTTAAGCTTTATCTTAAGTTCCTTAAATGAGAACATGCAATTAAAATATCAACACTATTCTAGCTTATGAAGGATGAAATATTGCACAGTTAAAATGCATCTTTCTTCAAGGACAAAGGCAAACATCTTCAGCAAGGATATTCTGATGAAGATTTTTCATTTCTGTGACTAGAGGAACTCAGTTACACCAAACTCACTGTTGTTCAAAGCAAGGTCACATCTCCCAGGCTCAATTACATAGAAGATTTCCTTGTTCACTCAAAACTTTAATTATGTAAACTTATTCAACATTTCCTGATAACACTGGGGCACCTTGTCTATCCACAAGATTCATCTAGAGATGGATAGCTTATTTCACTTAATATGGGTGATATTCTTCCTATTTCAGAAGACTCTCGCAAGACCCTCAAGGCCACTTAAGCCTATCTCTTTGGCTTGCACAGTTTTATTTCTACAGTCAGATTTGATTGTCTGCTAGAAATGGCCCAATGGCTGGGTTTTGCTTTTGCAAGAGGCGGCCTTGATTGTGGCTCCATTTCCTCCAAGGTACCAAATGTCTAGAAGGACTGGGAAAAAAGATTGAAGTCTGTGGCCCACCACCATTCTTTATAAGCTTCATGAAGCTCATATTAAAAATAATATTGCTTACACTGAACTGTGTAAACTCTGCACAGTCAGAATGCTTGGATGCTGAAATCCACAACCTGATGAGTTCACTGCAGACATGCTGCATGTGGCAGTCTTTGATATCTGTTCTTAAAATGGATGCTGTCAAGGCTAGTAGACCTAAAATCAGTCCTTCCAGACAGCTCTCCATTTCCTGGCACATGCACAAAAGGCAAATAAATGACTTGGTATCTCTCCAATTTGTTTGGTTGCTTCTGTCTGGAATGCAGGCAGGGTATGGAATAGTCTATTCTCTTAAGAATTGAGAGAGATACTTGTAAATTTTAGAACTTTGCTTTCTGACAAAACAAGGCAGGCAGAAGGAAAGGCCTAGTAAAACATGCATGTATAGTCATGAATTAACTTGGTTCTAGGGTTTGTCCACTTGCTTACCAGAAGAACTGGAGTTCTTTCAGTTAAAGCCTTTTCTTTTGGGGGCAATGACAGATTTTCCAGGTGCAGAAGGGCAGATTTATGTTGTAAATAAATGCAATAGGTTATAATTTTAGCCTAGTAACCTGGACAGTGTCCTTTAAAAGGATCCATATAAACTGGATGATACATTGGTATTTAAGTGTGAAGCATGCAATGTTTAAATATTTCATCAGTATTCAGGTGCATCCCTTTCCCTTCTGTGAAATGATATGAAGGGGCAGCCATCCTTCCTAATACAAGTTTTCTAGAATTAGGAATGTGTGTATCGTATTACACATTGGATAGTATATCTTTTGCATCTCCAAAAGACTATTCAACATCTTCATAACTTTATCAAGACGACAAAGAGGGCTCAGAATACCATGGACTGTTGAACCATAATCTCTTTGTTTCCGTTAACTGCACATTTCTGCAAGGAAAGAGCTAGAAGGAGCAAATAGGGTAGCCTTTGTACTGCCAATTTAGTAGGAAAGCCAACAATGTTAATCTCCAGCGGTATGATATGGAAACTGCTAGCAGATTATTATACCAGTTATACCAAAAGGAATCCAACTGCTAAAACCCTGAGCAGATCATACATTGTTTGTATTCATTAGTAAGAAAGACTTTTGGGTTAATAATAATTTATTATGCCTACTGGGGCCCTAAGAGGTCTTTAGCACTTTCCAGAACCAAGGATGACATGATCCTTGCTTCCTAATTTAAATTAAATATAATGGGATGTGGAAAAAAACTAGACAGTCATGGAGGGCAGAATGGGATAACATCAGCATTACTCAAGAACAGCTAGTGCATGACATGATGAAGCAGTTTCTCTTTTTATCACTGGCTGTGTCTGAGTTCCATATAGATGTCATGACAAGAGAGTTTGTGAATAGGAACTTGGATGAGTGGAGGAAAGAAGTGGACTTTAGAAATAAGCTCAGAAAAGGTAATGAAGGCAGTGTGGAAAATGGATAAACCAATGAAGCAGGAAGTGATTGAGGCAGATTGTGGTTAAGCCAGTTACGTGTCTCTCTAACTACTAGGTCAGTGGTTCTCAACCACTCTGTTGGGATACTGGGTTGCCACACAGCAGTAATTGTGTCATGGGGAGCCAGGGAATGGCTGGATTCGGTGTAGGGTGGGTGGGCTGGTGTGTCACGCAGCGTTATGACATAGCATCAAGTATGTCACGACCCACAAAAGGTTGAGAACTACTGCTCTACGGGCTCCTGTAAGAGGCCATAAGTGGGAGAGACTTGAGGAAAGTAGGTAAAAAACCACAAATTCAAATACTGTAATTAAAATTATTCATCCGTTCTTTGTCACAAACTCCTTATTAAAACTGAACTAACTTTAGCAATTAAAGTTTTACTTTTCTTTGTGTATATTATTTGTCTGATCTATCACATTTCGATTTTAATGCATTAGCTCAATAAGGCACTTTCTGGCTTGCAAGCACCTTAGGAATATTCACTGGACTTAAAACAAAATTAAAGGAAGCAAGTTTTGCAAAAGCCTATGATTAGGAAAATAACTAATATTTTGAGCCAATTTTGATCTAACAGTCCTGTGGCATCTTTAAAGAGTAACAAATTTATTTTCTCATAAGCTTTTGTGGATGAAGTCCCACTTCGTTAGATGCCTCTTGACTTCGCCCACAAAATCTCATTCAAAAAATAAATTTGTTAGTTCTTAAAAAGTGCCAGAGGACTCCTTGTTTGCTTTGCTGAGCTAGACTAACATGGCTACCTCTTTGGAACTCTTTTCCACTGATTGATTTAGCCTATATTTTCTTTAGAAGGAACATTTTAGTTATAATAAAGAACTGTACTGATGTAAGAAGAATGTAACAATTATGGCTTAGAAAAGCTGACTCAGAAATGTAAGATTTTGTTAATAATGTAATCTTCAATAGATAATGTAAGAGACAAACCTTAAATTTATTCATTTTCTTCACAAACTTTTACATCAGAGGAATTGTTACAAGTACCTTTTTCTCATATACGTCTTGCCAAACAATGCCAGCAAAAAATTTATGTTGCATTATCTCCTTAGCGTCATCAGGGCCACCACCTAACCTGTTTTGGGACAAAAAACAAAAACAAAACCAAAAAAATACCGCTTGAGCATATGTATTTTTCAAATAAGATTATTACTGAGAGGTAAGGAAGTCATGGATTATAGGATTATATATTTTACCAGTTTCAGGTTTGTAAACCAGCCTGTCATTACCTTGACACGCTTCTTTCGTATACTAAGACTCATGAATACTATTTGGTTGTCCATTTCAGACTTCAACAGACTTTCAAAACCTCTAGTGGAAGTATTTTTAAGAGACAAGTTATTGATACAAAATAAGATACATCCAAAATTCGTGCTTCAAAAGATCTGACTTTAAAATAAAGTTCTATTCTGTGACTTTAAAGGTAGGCTTCTTTTACTCAACATCTCTGGTCTAATTCATATCTGTTTTAATGGCAAAAATCAGGTGTTACTTTTAGCATGTAGAGCTTGTCCATATTTGTAGCAGACTGAGCTGGATTTGGGTTCTTTATCTGCATTACCTACAGGATTTCACTGTGTTTCAGTCAGAAGTCTAATCAATTACACCTGGCAACTAGGATTTAAACAAATGAGGTTTGACCAGGTGTAAATTCTTACAAGCCCTTAGAAAACGCTCTTTGTGGGTATTTTTGATGATATATAGATTTTAAGGCCAGAAGGGACCACTGTGATCATCCAAAACAACTTCCTATATAATACAGATCATAGAACTTCCCCCATGATAATTCCTAGGGTCTATACACTTTAATAAAACATCTGATCTTGATTTAAAAATAGCCAGTAATGCAAAATCTGCCATGCTTTTTAGTCAGTTGTTCCAGTGATAAATTACTCTTCACTGTTAAGAAGCTGTTATGGAAGCTAACAGAACAGAAACATTGAATCTCTTATTGCCATTTCACAAAAGAACTGAAGCTTAAAAATACATTTTGAAACAAGTTCAGTGAGTCCTGAGTTCTTAGTTCCCCAGCCTTCTTTCTAACTCCGTTACAAGGAGTGGTCACTTTTCAAAGTGCGGTGATATTTTACTGGAAGTCAAACTGAGCTTAATGACTAGCAGTGAAAAGAGACAGAGTTTTAAAGAAACTGATTTATATAACCTGACTCACTTGTAAATTATAAGACAACTGATGCTATGAACTACATATAAATAGTATCATCAAGTTGTATACAAACCTACGCCCCTTTCTGGATTCAGAAAAACACGAAGGGTTTTTTTTTTTTTAAACTGACAAATTATATTGTGTTAGGGCGCTTTTATTACAAAATAGAGTGGTCATATTACAAAATAGAGCGATCATATAGACCTGACCCAAAATAATTACAGGTATAAATTACAATAATTTTGTTATTTCAGTTCCAGTTAATGTGTAGAGAAGCTCTGAGGCAACAGGAGTTTGAACTTTATTATAGAAGTGAAAATGCTTTGTTTTAAGACCGAACAATATTATCAAAGCAATAGAAAAAGGATGTACTTCTGGAAGAAAACACGCACAGGGATCAACAAGCTTCTCACTCACCTGAAAGTCGAGGTGATACGTGAAATTCACAGATTTCAAGGCTGGAACGTGCCTTACAACCACTATGATCATCTAGTCAGACCTCTCGCATATGGCTTACATCGCCAGAATTTCTGAGCACTTAATGAACCTCAATGTACTTATGAACGTTCCCTTGGAGTTAAGGAAGTCCAATTATCCCCATTTTTACAGAGGAGAAGCTAAGCCACAGAGTGATGAATGACTTTCCCAGAAAAGTAGAGCTGGGAATTGAATCCAAAGCCCAAGGCTAGCCCCAGTCCACTGGGCCACCTTTCCCCCATAACAAAAGCCACAACACAATTTCAATCTGTATTTCTTCCAATCCTAACTATGGACATAAATAAGGCTATGAAAGCAAACCACTATTAAGAATTTACATGGAAATATTACAAAGATTAAATGATAATTGGGACCTAACGGTGCCAAGATTTTCAAGAAAAATATTCATCTAAATGGCTCTCATTAATTGAGTGCCAAACATTTGTTTTTTCATGTTTGCTTCCATCTAAATTCAAGGATCTTTATTTTGTGCTTCAATCTAAATTTAAAAAAATAAAGCAAAAATCATCATTAGAACAGTGCTTAGAGAAGCCATGAAATATGAAGTCTGTAAACTTATAAAACTGCATGTAGTCTAGACGTTATTTTAATGATCTGACAGCAACTATCTGCGCTCCAGATGTGAAAGAATCAGTTTTCATTCTGAAGAAAAACTAAGTGCAAATACAGTAATCATTCTGCAGATGTCGCTCACTGGCAGTGTTATAATATATAACCAGTAACCTTATAGATCTGAATGGTCCCAAGAAACACACGCACACAAAAAGTTTCTGAAAGATGTCATCTCAGCTAACTAGTCAATTGTAAGGGATTAAACAATGCTAAGCACCCATTTCCATTCCCAGCTCTCTCTCTCTCTCTCTCTCTCACACACACACACACACTTCATCTTAGCACTCTCAATTCTACGACAGCATGGTACTGATCTAGAGAAATATTTAAGCATGCACTTAACTTGAAATATGCAAGTAGTCTGACAAGTAAGCTTGCACTGAAATACTTTGCTGGACAAGGACCACATAAAAAGTCAAACATGATGAGCCTATCCTCTGGGAGATCTTTTATACCCTTAATGTCTAGGGTCTTGTCTTTTGTTTGTTGTTTATTTTGCATCTTCCACAATTACCTTTTACCCAGCTGACTCTTAAATCACTTGATATCCAACTGGTCTCCACCTGTTTCCAAAATATACTGTGGCGCTAAGATATTTAGTAATTCCAAAACTTTTTACACAGTATTTTAGGACAATTTCTTGATTCAGGTATTGTATTGAGATCTTTATCAGTCACTACAACAGAAATGCAAGACGAATGATTAGAGGTCTGGAATGCTTGACTCGTGAGGTAAGATTGAAAGAGCTGGGTTTGTTTAGTCTGGAAAAGAGGAGACAGAGAGGACATGATAACGGTTTTCAAGTAACTAAAAGATTGTCATGAAGAGGAGGCAGAAAAAATGTTCTCCTTAACTGCCAGTGAGAGGACACAAAGCAATAGGCTTAACTTATGGCAAGGGAGGTTTAGGTTGGACAACAGGAAAAAACTCCTAACGATCAGGGTGATTAACCACTGGAATAAGTTACCTAGGCAGATTGTGTAATCTCCATCATCGGAAGTATTTAAGACCAGGTTAGACAAGCACCTGTCAGGGATGATTTAAGAGGGTGCTTGGGCCTGTTGTGAGTGCAGGGGACTAGATTACATGACCTCTCATGGTCCCTTCCAGTTTCTATGATTCAATATTCTGGTGCACCCTGCATTTAGAAAAATCTGATCAATGCAAGGACCAGGCTGATATGTGTGTTAAAAGGCACACTTTGTTCCTTTCAAATGGTCTTTATTTCATTAAATGCTGCAGAGAAGAATGATATTTTAGAAGTAGACACGCATTTTCTAAATATTGAGGAAACCAAAGAGTAGAATACCTTCTATTTCCAGTTTGTATTGTTACTAGAATCCACTACTTCACAAGTATTTCCAAGCCATATTTAGCCCCAAATCAACACTAACTAACAACACTCTCATTACTATCTCTTAAAGTGATCCCTCTGACTATGATAAAGTCTACATCCTCAGTACGACCTCAGGGGACAGAATCTGCCTTGTTAGGAGGTGAGGATGAGGATTCCCCTGCCAGTTCTGGTGGTCTGCTCTCCAAGACAGGTTGCTCGAGGGCCTTCGCTTTCAAGGCTTATGTGACCTTGGTCTCCTCTTTCCAATAGCATCTCTGACATCTTCTCAGTGTCCAACAGCACACTTGCCGTACAAGAAGGTTGTAGATGGGAGCTTGACACCAAGTAGGTTCTGCTCATCTGCTCCTGATGGTAAGCCCAAGGAGACCGAAAGGGCCACTGTGGGAGTGGTGATTGAGGGTCTGGATCTTCGACCATGGTCCCTGCTTCTCCTTGATGCTATGGAACTCTCCTCTGAGTCCAAAGAGAATCTATTATGAGAAGACCAGGATGGTGCTGTGCCCGATGGAGCACGGGAGTGGTGCCATGAGCCGATGTCTCTTGTTCTGTAGTGCAGGTCCATGGATTGGCGGTGCTGATCTGACAGTTCCATAGGGGAGCAGTACCTGGGAGTCCCTGCTGCTACTACCATCACTGGTGGTGCAAGGCTGAAGAAGCCATTACTGCAGGCAGGGATCCCTTTGATTTACCCCATTGCAGGGAGCAGGACCTTTCCGGTGCTGAAGGTAAAGGAAAACAGTGCTGAGGCGACACTGGGCGCATTTGCATGGGTTTACCTCTCAACGGCCCCAGTCTTTTGGGTGCTAGAGATGGTAAGGGGTCCAACACAGGTGGCACCACCTGCTCAATGAGCTCCTGCACTGCGTCAAAGGTTTCTGGTGTGGAAGGGAGGTGAATGTCCTCTAAAACGTCTCAGGCCTTGGACATTGGACTTGATGGCCCCATAGGAGCTGGACTTGATGGTGCCATGTGCTGTGGGGCCAAACTCGCATGGCCCTTCTTAGAACTCTCTCCCTTGTCTGGTCTCAGAGTCTTCTTAGGAGAATGGGCTCTCTCCACATTTCTTTTCTTCTTCGGCAGTGCCAGAAAAAGTGACCAGTGACCATAAGCATTTCTGGTGCTGTATGATGCCAAGTCTCCTTGGAAGGGTCTTTGGGTCTTGGCTTCTCCCTGGAGGTGGCAGGAGCACTAACGCACTGACAGTGCCACACTAGATCCCATTCCTGAAGCAGCTGGGTGAAGAGCCTCGTCCATCATGTGGATCCTCAATCTCTGTTCCCTATCCTTCTGAGTTCGAGGATGGAAACTGTGACAGATCTTACACTTTTCCTTCAGATGCACCTAAGGCAGGAATAGTGCGGGTCATCCAGAGGCATAGGCCTCCAGCAGGAGTCACAGGCTTTGAAGCCAGGCGTACCCCAGCCCCAAGCCAAGGGTGGGCAGTCACTCTCACTAAAGGCTAACTATGCAACTATTAACTGAACCACTTCATTGGGTACTTAAGCTACCTAACACTATAGGGGAGCTGCTAACACTAGCTGGCTAATGTTTCAGTGATAGTCAGGACAGTAAGAAGGAACTGGGGAGGGGAGGGTCGGCTGACCTTAGAGTGCCACAGTGGTGCCACCCCACAGGTACTCTGGGGGAAAAGCTTCTGGCCATCCACGCACATGGCATGCGCACAACTAGCATGGAAGGGACAGGAGCAATCACTCGAAGAAGTTTAAGATTCTGTCATGGATATTTTTAGTAAAAGTTGGAGGCAAGTTGCAGGCAATGAACAAAAATGCATGGAAGCCTGTGACCTGTCTGTGACTTTTACTAAAAATGCTCTGATGGAAAAGGGTGGGGAGGGAACTGAGCCGCTAGGGTTTGCAGCTGCGTTAGCCCACTGCTCTGATGAGTGGGTCACCAGTCAGCTGTTTGGCAGCAGCTCCAGGCTGACAGCTGCTCGAGCCCTGCCCTAGAAGTCCCGAAGGTCCTGTAAAGTCATGGAATCAGTGATCCCCATGATCAGATCATATCCTTAGACATTATTGTGAAATAATTTTTTTAAGGTAGAGTTGGCAGAATTATTCAAATCCTCCACTTGTTAGTATGGGTAACAGGTTCTGTGGTGCTTTAACCCCTCCGTTTCACCTTCAGGTCTGACAACTGCAGTTTGGTCAGAACTAAGCTTATACCAATCTTCAGTGAGAGACTGTCACCATTCCAAATTAGCTCCTTTCTCATGTGCAGAGGTCTGTGAACATGCAGAATTTTGTGGAAAATTCCGCAACAGCAAAGTTTCCCTCAAAACTAGAAATTACCTTTCTTTTAAACTGGGTTTTGAAAGTATTAAGGCAATGTTTTCCTAGTGCATTTCAAATTTCCAGCTGGTATTGATTATATGGGCCCCCTTAGTAATTCATCGCGTGGTTCTACAATGGGCTGAGCATATTTCAAAGACTCAAGATGATCAGATCAGCAGAATTCAGCTGTGTTCACTGTAGCAATGGAAGTCGCTGCAGATTACCAGGGAGAAAATCTATTTATTTGAACATATACCTGATCTTGGAGACATCACTCTAGCAGCCATACACAAGGATTTAGAGTTTGTATCCACTTTGTCTCCCTGTGAGCAGAACTAGCAGCAGGAACAGAACCTGTGCTGCCCCCTCCTGTGTGGAAGATAGAGCCACTTTTAAAATATTATTTTCAACTGGAAGGGCAATAACCTACTGTACATCAGCTACAAGGGTGAAAATACACCTTTTTTATGTTTAGATAGCTAAGATTTATTGACAATGTACTATGACTGCCAATACTTTTTATTTTAAACATTACCTTCTCTTCCCTGCCTCTTTGTAAGAGAAGTAGGCTTGATGCAGAAGCAGTGAATTGTGGGATATTTCAAAAGACTGCCCAAGTATTCTAGGCCAGTAGCTGGAGGACAGACTAGGGAACTATTTCAGCTTGTCCATGCTCTTGCTGAGGCTAATTTGGTTTGAATTGAAATGGTTTAGATAGACTAAACCAGTTCATACACCTGCTGACTAGATCTGCTGAAGCAGGGGTGGACAAAACTGGCTCACAGCTAGGCATCAACAATTCTTCTTTTGATGACAAGAGGGCTCTCCTCCATTACATTTCTGCAGTGAGCTAGGGAACAGGCTACTAAAACTGGTTGCAAAAACAGATTCATCGAGGCTGTGCTGAAGCATGTGTGTGCAGATGTGAAATGTTTTACCAGCATTGTGTAGGCTTAAAGTGGTTCTCAAAAGGCCACATTTCTCAAAAGGTCATATGAACACAAAACTTTAGTATTTGATGCCTGCGTGTAATGAAACAAAATGATAAAATCCAATGTCAGGCAAAGAAGGGAAAATGGCTGACCGTCCCTCTTGGGACTTTAAGGTCTTTGACAGTTTGCAATTTCAAATGTAACAGTGTGCTAGAATTTTTGCCTCCCTCAATCTAAGATCCATCACAAGGCAGAAGAAAACAACAGATCACATTAAAAGGAAATAATTATAGACTAGCTTTGTTCTTCCTAGGAAAGCTAATGTTCACTTTCCAAGATGAGCAAGTTTATATACCTCACAAAAGAAAGCCCAGAAGTCCTTCCTTTTTAAAGGAAAAAAAAGGGGTGGGGGGGACGGGCGGGGGGGAGTGGGGGTAATAAAACTGATTTGGGGAAAAGCAGTAATTAAAAGGCTGTGTACAGTCATCTTTACCTTCTATGCTTAGGAATTTGAAGCTGGATCAATTTTACTTCAAACCATACCTTGCAGAATGCTAATACTTCTCAGACAAAGTAATTTGTAATCTTAAATCTCTTGACACCAGGCCAGGATTCACTAGTTAGTTAATATTTAGCTGAAAATTTCCCAAACACACTATTTCACCATGTCATCATCTAAAAATCCTTTTTGTGAGGATCATGTTTCTTTACGATTAGGGCTCTCTCCTCCCTCTCCACCACTTACCAATACCCATTTAGTTTTGCTGATTTTCACAATGTTTTGGCTCCTGCTGCACACAGTCAGTCTGATGATGACACAGACTTCTAGCAATCATACGACTTCCAGTTGGGGGAACTTGCCAAACAGCTTCCTAGAGCCTAGTGGAAGAGGCACAAAACTCCAAGACTGAGGCTGAGTTCTAATCTTGGCCCTTTCATTGATGGCTGCTCATACTTCTGGGCACTTCACAGAACCTCATTACTAAGCAAGGTTTTAGACTTTTAGATAGGAAGACCTCAGGGACATACAGACCCATCAACCTAACTGTTGATACTTAAAAAGAAACTGGAACAATTATTAAATAATCTGTTCGTAAGCAGCTAGAGGATAATAGTGTGGTAAGTAACAGCTAACAGATTTGTCAAGGACAAATTATGCCAAACCAACCTAATTTCCTTCTTTGACAGAGTTATGGCCTAGTGGATGTGTAGAAAACTGACATTATAGTCTTGATTTTATTAAGGCTTTTTATTAAGTTTCACATGATGTTCTTGTAAACAAATGAGGGAAATGTGGTCTAGATGAAATTACTAGCAGAGAGGTGCACCACTGTCTGAAGAAAAAAATACATCCTCAAAGAGTAATTATCAATGAATGGCTCATGGTCCAACTGGTGTGGGCCATCTAGTGGGGCCCTGGAGAGGTCGGTTCTGGATTCAGTACTATTCAATATTTTCATTAGTGACTTGGATAATGGAATGGAGAGTATGCTTATAAAATCTGAAGATAACACCAAGTGAGGAGGGGATTTGGAACCACTTTGGAGTATAGGATTAGAATTTACCATGAACTTGCCAATTCAGAGAATGGATCTGAAATACATAAAATGAAATTCAATAAACATAAAGGCAAAGTACTACATTTAGGAAGGAAAAATCAAATGCACAAATTCAAAATGGGGAATAACTGGTTAGGTAGTAGAAAAAAAGATCTCAGGCAGAAAAAAGATCTAGGGAAGCAGTTCTTAACCACTGTTGGGACGTGTTACTGTGTTGTCGCACAGTGGTAAGTGTGTCACAGAGAACCAGGGAGATGACTGGATTTGGCCTGGAGTGGGTGGGCTACTGAGTCCTGTAGGATCATGACATGCTGCCAAGCTTGTTGCGATGTGCAAAAGGTCAAGAACCACTGATCTGGGGGATCACAAATTGAATATGACCCACCAATGTGATGCAGCTGCAATATCTAAGACACAGAAGTAATTGTTCTTCTCTAACTGGCACTGGTGAGACCTTAGCTGGAGTGTCCAGTTCTGAGCACCATACTTTAGGAGAGATATAGACAAATTGGAGAGCCCAAAGGAGAGCAACAAAAACTGATGAATTTTTTAGAAAACCTGACCTTTAACCAAGGTTAACCAAGTTGGGCATTTTAAATCTTGGAAAGAGGACTGAAGGGGGAACCTGATAACACTGTCTGATGAAGTGGAATTTTCTCCCACAAAAGCTCATGCAATAAATATATTTGTTAGTCTAAGTGCCACAGGACTCCTTGCTTGTTTTTTCAAAAACATTAAATGGATGTTATAAAGAGGACTCTGATGAATTGTTCTCCACGTCCACTGAAAGTAGGACAAGACTTAACTGGCTTAACCTACAAAGGAAATGTAGGTTAGATATTAGGAAAACTTCTTAACTGTAAGGGTAGCTAAGTACTGGACCAGGTTACCAAGGAAGGCCTAGTGTTCATCACTTTTAAAAGATTAGACAAACATCTGTCAGGGGTGATCCAGGCAGGGTATACTCGTTCCTGACGCAGCTCAAGGGGCTGGGCTAGATTCTTAAGGTCCCTTCCAGCCCTCCATTTCTATGACTCATGTTGCTGTTTTAGGGTAGATGACTGCTATTCACCCCTTTCACAAATAAGAGATCTGAAAGATTTCTGAAAGTCACCTCAGACACAACTGTGACTAGAAGCCAGATATGAGAACCATGGGAAATACCTATTTTTAGAAAACTGTGACTTTATTTACCCACTTGTAATGCTATCTACTTAGTTCAAGGGGATTAAATTCTCTCCAGAGACTTAACATGGGTACTGGTCCACTGTTGGATGGAAATGGCAGAATCATCAATAAGAACACAGAAAAAGTAGAAGTGTTCAACAGATATTCCTGTTCTGTATTTGTGGGAAATACAGATGATGGTATCACATCATATGATAATATTCTTTTGTTCCACAAGCATCTCAGGAGGACATGTTAAAATCGTCAGATCCAGATAATTTGCATCTCGGGGGGGGGGGGGGGAGCTACCCAAGGAGTTTGCTGTACTATTACTGCCGATTTTCAATACATCTTGGAACACTAGGGAAGCGTCAGAAAACTGGAGAAAACTAATGTGGCAGTATTTGAAAAGGATAAATGGGATGACCAGAGTGATTATAGGCCTGTCAGTCTGACATCAAGCTTAGGCAAGGTAACAGAGTAGCTGATACAGACCTTGATTAATCAAGTTCCAAAGGGGCAGCTGTGTTAGTTTACTAAAGCAAAAAAACCCAAAACAAACCAAAAAACCAAGGAGTCTTGTCGCACTTAAAGACTAACAGATTTATTTATCGCATGAGCTTTCGTGGGAGAATATCCCACTTCATCAGATGCTTTGAAGAGGGAGAAGTTACAGAATTGGATGAAAATAAATGCAGCCTCTTTTAAAAGATGACTCCTCACTCTCTCTAGCCTTGAGAGACAGACCTCTCCTCGCCTACAGACAACCCCCGAACCTTAAACAGATACTCACCAGCAACTACAGACCTAACAACAGAAACATTAAAGCAGGCACATATCCCTGCAACAAACCACGCTGTCAACTCTGTCCACATATCTGCACAAAATACACCATCATAGGACCTCATGAAGCCAGCTACTCCATCAAAGGGTCCTTCACCTGCTCATCCACTAATGTGATTTATGCCATCAATGGGACATCAAGACTTCAAAGAGAAACAGCGGAAATCGAATTAATATGCAAATAAAATTGTGTGAAAGCAGGGCTGAATCGCGACATGGATTCTTTTCACATTGTAACAGGAATTTGCCTTCACCCTCCCTCTGTATGCTGTTTCCTAAAGTTTGAATCTTTACAAATGCTCTGATTTACTGTTGCAGTATGGCCTGATCCCATGTCTTACACTCCCCTGCATTTATTTTCATCCAATTCTGTAAATTCTCCCTCTTTTTTCAAGCATCTGACGAAGTGGGATATTCTCCGAAGAAAGCTCATGTGATAAATCAATCTGTTAGTCTTTAAGTTCCACAAGACTCCTTGGGGTTTTTTTTTTTGTTTGTTTTTTGATTAATCAAGAATTTAAGGAGGATAATATAATTAATGTCAACAAGACTTTATGGGAAATAGATTGAGTCTAACTTAATATTACTTTTTGATATGCCTAGAAGTTCTGCTGAAAAAGGTCACAGAGCAGGATTTCTTTAGGGTGTTTGATGTGGTGCTACATGACACTTCAATCAAAAAAACAGAATATAAAACTAATATGGCACACATGAAATAAAACAAAATCTGGCTAACTCGTAGGTCTTACAATGTCATTGTAAACAAGGAATCATGACTGAGCAGGTGTGTTTCAGGGGTGAGGGTGGGAGGGTCCTATAGGTTCTTGACCATATCTTGACCCTGGAAGAAAGCATAAAATTGCCACTGATAAAGTTTACAGATGATACAAAAATTGAGGGAATAATAAATAAAGAAGAGAACAGCTCACTGATACAGAGTGATCTAGAACACTTGGTAAACTGGGCACAAGCAAACAATACGTTTTAATAGGCTGAATATAAAATAATACCTCTAGAAACAAAGAATGTATGCCACACTTACAGGATGAAGAACTCTCTACTGGGAAACAGTGATTCTGAAAAATATTTGGGGGTTGTGATGGATAATCAGCTGAATGTGATCTCCTAATGTGCAACTCTGTAGCTAAAAGGACTAATGCAAATCATTGGATACTGTAATTAAATTGGCCAACACCCAATCTTCCCCTCATGGCCTGTGGTTACTCCCCAGTTCCCCGCCTCTGTCTCCCCTCTATATAGGGTTTCTTAACCAAACTCAACACAATGTAAAGGCAATGACAACATTCCCCACTAGAGACCACTTTATCACCAGTTCAGTGTCCCTCCTCTTATTTGGGAGATTCCCAGCCTTTTTTCCAGCACTGGTCATAGTTCAGAGTCTCTGCAAGAACTAGCCTTGTTCCCTGCAGTTGCTGTTCCCTCAAGGCAGCTACAGCTTCTCAGGCTTTTGTTTCCTGAGCATCTCCCAGTTTACTGCAGTCAGTTGCCACTCTTTATAGGGAATCACCTGCTCTCACACACATATATGCCCCAGACTCTCCAGGCATTTAGGGGTGAGTCACTTTGTTAAAAATGCATAAAAAGAGAATCTTGAGTGGAAGTGAAAAAGTTATTTAACCTCCATATTTGAAACTCGTGTGACTGTTGTTGGAATACGGTGTTCAATTCTGACGTCCATAATTTGGGAGGATACTGATAAATTGGAGATTGTGTGGAGAAGAATCATGAGACTAATTACTGGTTTAGAAAAGAAGTCTTACAGTGGAAGACTTAAGCTAAATAGATTGAGTGCTTTAAAAAGAAAGTTAATGGCTGACTTAATTACATTCAATATGACAGAGATGGAGCTAGACATAAACAGACTAAGCAATTACTTAGGGGCCAAGCAGCTTAAGGGAGCCCCCCATATTTGTTTTTTATTCTAAGAACTTGTTGTTTTAGGCTGGGGGGGCGGGAAACTATTCCTCACTTTAAAGTCCCCAATTGGCTAGCACTCCCAAAAAGTACCCACAAGGTGGCAATAAATATTTGCTATTCAGTATAGGAGAGAAAAATATATAACATTATCTAATGGCTCAAAATGGAATTTAGATAAATTCAGACTGGCAATAAGGGATTTTTTTTAACGTTAGGAGTAATTAACCATTGGAAGAAGAGTCTTGGTGGATTATCCATTACACAATTTTTTTTTCATCAGGATTAGACTCTTTTCTAAGAGACCTGCTCTTGGAATTATTTTGGGGAAGTTCTATAGCCTGTATCATACAGGAAATCAGACTGGATGACAGTCCATTGTTCTCTTTGAATCTATGAAAAAAATTACTTACTGTATTGTAACTTATTTTTAGAGATGAAATACAGACATGTTCCACACCGGTGTGCAGATGGCTAGCACACTGAAGCTGGAGAACTTGCCTGGAACAGTAGTACCCATAGGGACAGCGCTTGTACTCTGTGGCCTTAGCCCTCCCCTGATAAGACCTGTCCTTTAGTTCCTTCCCACCAAATGCCAAGCTCAAAGTCTGATGCAAAGGAGTTGGAAGAGTGGGTTGTGGAATATATGTCTGCATCACACCTCAAAGAAGAACAGTTACTATACAGGGAAGTAACCATTTCTTTCTTCTTTAAGTATATGCAGCTGTATATTCCATACAGGTAATTCACAAGCAGGATTCACAGGTAGTGGGGCTTAGAGTCTTTTTGAACAAGGACAGCAAGACTGCCTTCCTAAAGTTTGCATCTGATCTGGATGCAGCAGTTATGTTGTAGTATTTTTAAATATATCTACAGAGTCAAGTGGCACCCTGCCAATGTCCAATACAGGAGTGTCTCTGAGGGCTTGTCTACAATTAAAATGCGACAGTGGCACATCTGCACCACTACAGCACTTCAGTATAGACACCACATACTCCAATGGGAGGGCTTCGTCCATCAGCGTAGGTAACTGACCTCCTTGAAAGAGGGTAACTGGGTTGATGGAAGTCTCTATAGTGATTTAAGTCAATTTAATATCACTCAGATGTGTAGATTTTTCACATCCCTGACGAACATAGTTAAATCAACTTAATTTTCAAATATAGACCAGTCTTAAGAAAGGCCACTGATGTTACCAGGGCCCTCTTGGAATGAGGTTGCATCCCCTGGGAGGGCACCAGTCTCAGCTACTTTGTACACTATCAGGAACCAGGAAGTTAGTCCTATGAAGGTCATCTGTGAATAGACTGATCCTTCACTTGATCCACAAATGAAACAAACAGATGAGATGAAGAACAGAAAGGTTTACTCCTACTGGGTAAAAAGCCAAACATCACTTGATATCGAGCGTCTAAAGACTTTGCTAATCAGATGCTGAATGTGGCTTAAGGAAGAAAACTGTGAGATAAATAATTGATTCACATGAAACTGAGAAACTACTTTAGAGAAAAATGTAGGGTGCAGCCAGAGGGTTACTTTCTCTTAGATAAACTGCATTTAAAGAGACTGCCACTGAAGCCTGCAACTCTCCCACTTTCCCTGCAGAAGTTATCACCACAAGGAAAGCTGTTTTCTCACAAAGAAGGGAGAAAGACATCACTAGAGGACTGGAAAGAGTATGCAAGAGCTGCTAAGATGATATTACAGTTCCCCAAAGGAAACGTTTCTTTTACTGGCAGGTGTAGACAAGTAACTCCTTTCAAGAACCTCACTAACACAGATTTAGAAAATACGGAATGCTCATGAATGGGTGAATGAAATGCCAAAATCACTGCCAGGCGTATTCTCAGTGAACTAAGTGCAAGACCAGAAGAATGAAGGCATAACAAGTAGTATAAGATGTCCTGAATACAAATCATCTTCAGTTTAACTCCCTGGGCTAACAACCACATCAAGAACTGCTCCCATTTGGCCAAACAGGTCACTTTAGTGGAGGACTTTCTACCATTAAGCATGATTTGTTGTACCCCCCAAACCTTCTCTTCTTCTCATAGAACCATGCAGCTGAGTGCTGAGTGTGAAATCTGACTGTGATGTGAAGTCAGGAGTTCAGGATGAAGAAGAAAAGATAATGGAAAGCTGGACCAATAACATCAGGAGGTCCAAGAACCAATACTGTCTTGGTTACACTGGAACAATGAGAATAAGTCTGGTATAGTCCAATTTTGCTTGAGAACAACCTGCAAGATGCACCTGAATTAAGACACCTGGGGTGGCGTGGGGGAACAGCCAGCATTTCTGTCTCTCATGGCAAAAAAGTCAAGAACTGGATTCTGGATCCCTGGTAAATGATTAGCTATGGTGGTAATCTTTTCCCAATGCAAAACTGCCAGACCCCGATCATTTCAGGTCAGCACATTGAGGTGTGCCCCCTCTGCTCAATACATTGCTATGCTACTGTCAGTAAAGATGGGCACTGCCAAGTCCCTACTATCATCTTGAAGGGCCTGACAAGCCACTGCAAATGGCATGAAGCTCCAGAACGCTGAGTGTCCGAGAAGTTTTCTGTGCTGACCACAGGCCTTGACTTTTAACCACCCCAGACGTGCTCCCCCACCCATTAAGGAGGCAACAATGGCAACAATGCTGGTCAGTGGGGATCAAACAAAGGGAAGACCCTGACACACAGTGCCCTGAACTACGCACTACCGCAAGGAGTCCAGGGTCAGTGAAGGATGCTGGGCCAGTCTGCTCAAAGATGACTATTGGGTTGAGTTCAGCCACATTTGAAGAGAAGCTCAATCTAGCAAATTGGACCATTTGTGTGCATGCAGCCATGACCCAACAATCTCTGACATGTTTTGGGTGTGACAGTCCACTGAGACTGGTTGAAAGAATCCCAGGTAACAGGCACCTCTGTACAGCCATAGGATAAACTCTGAAGGAATGCAAAGTAGCTTGGGAATCCTTAAATGAGTGCAATGTCTCATCACGTCTTTTCTGAAAACAAACTCTGACCATCAGAAAGTAGAGTCTTCAGTGGTCTGCTCCACATCAGGTACAATACCAGAATTCTGCAGCAATGAGGCCCCCCTCATGCTCATAGATAATGCCATATTTCTAACGCAGGCATCTGCTGTATCTAGAGTTGAAGTCTTGGCTACCATACAGCCTTCTTCAAAGAACACCTTAAACTCTTTCCTAGAGACGTCTGGCATCATGTGCACAAACTTAAACATGGTCTCCCAATCAACAAAATCATATTTAGAGTGTAATGCTTGCTGCTTCATGATCTGCACCTGCAGGGAAGATGAGATATAAATCTACCTCTCCATTTAGTCCATCCTTTCTGACTCTTCAAAGTTAGATGTAGATTTATACTTTCTCTGTCATTTTCTTCAGTTGCCACAAGAGATTAAGGGGCTGGGTGGAGCAGACTCTCTCAAAAGCCTACATGGGAACAAAGTACCACTTCTTCACATACTTTGTCATATGAGACAATGAAGTGGAAGTATTCCAGAGGGCTTTTGCAGGCTCTGAGAGAGCCTCATTTATCAGGAAGATTGCTCCCTGGGGCTGATGGCTGGAGGCTATCCAGCAGCTTATGCCTATTCCTCTGCAGAAAATCAGCTAGGATGCCTTAGGTACTGGCCATATGCCTAAGGATATCTTGATGTGCACCGAAGTCCTCAGGCATTGAAGGAGAGGAGGGGCATGGCATAGAAGAGCCATCAGGAAAAGATGAAGAAGCAGTTTAGTGCACCAATGACAGATTCTGTTTTTGAACCATGGAACGTAGTCAGGATAACCATAGATGCCCCAAGGGAACAGACTCAGTGACTTCTTGTAGCTGCAGTGGTTTGAGAATGGGAGCCAGCAATCGAAGTGCTATTCTCACTTTGGAGTGGATCAAAGAATGGGATCTCAAAGACCAAGGACCACCCTAAGGAGGCCACTGGACAAATGCAAATTGTATTAGATACAGTAAACAGAAATGGTATCTGGTCCCCCGCAGATGATGACAAAGTGCAGGATGACTGATCTGGATCTCGAGGAGTCCTGGAGATTCTCCAGTGACACTGGAGGTGTTGGGGGCACCAGCCCCAATAGGGATAACAAAAAAGCAGAAGCCCAATGCGGGATAACATTAGTACCTAAGAGAAATGGGGAATCAGCATGGGCGGTACAGACAGGAGGACACTCCCATCGGTACTGTATGTGGGACCTGAACAAAGGCCAAGGATAGTCCAAGCTCAGTGAAGGATCTGATGATAGAGCGATTATAGTACTGAGGGACATGTCTGCATTGTGGGGATGTTCAGTACCAGGCCTGGTGTCAGCCTTTATTTCACAGTCTAGAAGGACAGTGTTTCCCAGTCTGTGACCTGGTGGTCAAAAATGGCCCACCTGGGCTTTTCAAGTGGCCCACAGCTCCCCTTCTGCTAGTCACAGAAGGACTCAGGTGCAGCATATTTGTGTGAGGCTAAAAGGCTGGTGTAGGCTCCCTGCTGCCGCCAAGGGGATGGGAGATCCACGTTTGCCACCTCCTGCCTGTAGCAGGGAGTATGACAAAATGCTCTGTCTGAGTCCATAGATGCTGAAGTCTCTGCTGGAGCCAGACGGAGAGATGCACTGATCTTCTGTCCTCTTGCTGCAGAAGGGAGCCACTGCCTACGGCACCAGGTGAAGTGCAAGAGGAAACAGGATATGTGTGGTTTCCTTGCTGCAGCCAAGAGGACAGGAGATCAGTGAGGAGACAGCCTTGTTGCTGAACTCCTTCTATCTGCCTGCAATGGCGAGGCGAACTGAGGTTTGTAAAAATTATATCTTTGGCCCTTGAGCCTAAAGAGTTGGGAACCACTGACCTAGGATATGAGGACCATGAGCTGCAGTGCCGTTGAAACGAACATCTCCGAGACACAGTCAGGAAGTGCTGAGGGCATAGCAGAAAGTGAAACAGTAGAAAACCAGTATCAGAAAACATCTGAACTAGTGGAGAGTTAGGCACAGCAGGTCTGAAGCCTCCTGACAGCCTCCAGCATTGGATGGCCAATTTCAGCCGGTGCCAGCATCATCAATACTGCACTCAAGGGACACCTCATAGCCAGTACCAGCTGATGGTACTTACTTTTGCTAGTTTCAGTGCAGTAACAGAGAGTAGTTAGACAGACCTGCCCCATCCCACATGCCAGAAGGAGCATGGTACCAGTCAGCACTCTTTCTAGAAGATGAGGGGAAAAAAACAAATCAACTGAAACTTGGAACTGATCCAATTAGTCTTATGAGACCTCTACCTTGCTGCACCAGAGGGAGAATGACTGCTCTTCTTCTTGCGGGAAACAACAGTCTGAACATCGAATGGTATCACTTGCTGGTTCACACAACTGCCAAAGCAAACAAGGGTCTTAATGCCAGTAAGTGGGCATCATGGCCTTTTCCAGAAGGTGCTGCTTCAGCCGTAACTCTTTTGCCACTTGAGTCCTCTTTTTGAATGACTTTATAGATGGAGCACTATTCCTTATTGTGTACCTCACTGAGACACAAGCGCATCATGTAGAAATCACTATTAGTGATGGCCCCCACACGTAATAGCCAATGCTTGAACCTTGCTGAGGATATCACGCAGGGCACCCAACTGTTCTACTTAACACTACATCAAACTGACACTACTACTAACTGTTATCTAGAGGAAAACAAAGAACTCTCAGTAAAACAGGTCGAAAGTTGTGGTGAAAACAGCCCACTGAGCTCCAGCTCTTGCAGCAGGTGGTGAGGAGGAGCTGAGGTGGTGGGGACTGTGGTTCTTTTATGTTACTAGGTAGGGACTAGGGTCATGGAATGGAACTGCTGTTCCCATGGGTACTGCTAGGCAAAGTTCTCCACCTTTAGAGTACTGGGTGTGCACATACCTACACAGAACAGAGATTTGCATCTTCTGGAAGAATGCTTCATTTGTTAAAAAAACAGAGAGGGCACCTGAATGTCTTGTCTATGACTGAGATGGTCATTAAAGACTAACAGGTCAACAGGCTAACAGAACAAAGAAGTAGCTGTAATCTCTAAATGAAGCCAGTTCTCTTCAGATATTTAGAGGAGGAGGAGGAGGAGTAAAAATTCCCAAAAGGAGACTGAAGGTGTTATTGCTAACATTTAAAATCCCAGAAGCTGAGACAAGGAACTAAAACAGAACAAAAACCACCAGTCTACCTGAACTAAAGGATGCTGGCTTCCGAGATCTGAAAGAAATCCATATTCTAGCAGAGAAGGTGGGAGGAAGGATCCTGGATGCCTTTGAAGACTCAACTGTCATGTGTCCCTGAAAGGCTACCCTATAAACCAGCCAGTGGGGTGTAAAAAGAAAACAATGGGTAACTCTTTGGTTTAGCCACTGGGAGTCCTGACGCATTCAGCACAGGTCTTGGGACCTGGCATAGGGCAGCTAAGCCCTGCTGTCCTATTTCTGAAAAAGAATCCCAGACAGAGTCTGGGAAGCACTCCAGAGGCCAGAGCCAGACATAATGGATGAAGCCTAGTATGACCCAAGGAAGCTTGAAAAGATACACCCTAACATGAGGGCATAAACACAGAAGCCTGGTGAGTGTTCAGCAAAGGGTTACTTGACCAGGGTGACATCAGGTCTCAGAGACCCAAATCTCAGCCACTTTGTTTCACAAGTCGTTCGGCAGGAACATAACGAATTACAAACTTCTGCAACCCAAACCAAGGTAGCATGGTCTGTGCCACTCTCTTGGAGACAAACTGCACATATGACTGTATGACTCTGATAATACTTTGATACTAGGAGATATGATTCCTTTGCTCAAGTAATATAGGGACATACGCCATCCACAGGTCCCAGGTTCAGTTCCCAGCAGAGGACTCAAAGAGAGTCATGGTTACATTTGTTTATTTCTTCTGTAACCATTAGGCCACAGGCTAATTCCAGAGCTGTAAAGAGAAACCAAGAATTTTGATGACCATTGTTCCACAGCTGTCTCTCAAATATTTATGTCACATATACTTGTGTAAAGTAACTAAAAGCGTGCACATCATGCCTCCTGATACGGGGCTGATCCATGGAGAATAAAAACATGTTTTCTGCTGCCCTGGTTATTCCTATAGCTAACAGTGAAGACATCTGTGTTGTGGATCAGAAGGTTGTACATTCAGACCATGCTGATGAGCCATGTGGACATGAAAACACATACAACAAAGGTTGGTGTAAGAACCCTGGATAATTGCTAGAATTATTTTATATTGCAAGACACTGTATCAAAGTGATTTTGAATGCTGTATTAGAATTTGCTTTATTGTTTATATTTTGGTTAATAGGAGCTGCTCCCTTAAGAAGAGGATGTGGCAGGCTGAGGGAGGTTTTACTGGTGTTTCCAAACATATGAAGACCTTGCCTGCATAAGCTGCAACAAGGTCAAAATCTGACTTAAGATGCACATTTTTCTGGAAAGCAACCTCTCACTGTTGGTCACTGGTTTGGATCCTGCCCAGTTTCGAAGGGATTTAAAATTGTTCCCAGCTGAGAGACGTTTTGTAGCTCCTGCATGAGTATGGCAAATCCCAGATCTAGTTCCTAATATCACCATTATGTTTTGCACTAGTCTGATCCCCTCTGGGAGGGCCTGGTTCTCACTAGGTGTTTGTACCTGTCACAATGGGGCACCAATCCAACTGGAGTCCTCCAGCAAAAGCTCCTGCACTGGGGACCAATAACTTTGTTATAAATCTGAGAGAGCTGACCAATTGTCACACGTATACTGGAGACTGGGCATGGGAAGTTCAATAATCAAAGGACAGAGCCAAAAAAAAGCCTGTAAATGTTTTAAAAAGTTTCAATTTCAATGTCAATCTCAATTTTCTGGGGACGCATGTGCAATTTTTGTCTTGGGTTGTCAATGGTGCCAGTCACTGTGAAAAGTTAAATGTGCCTTTTAATCCTGTGATATTATATCACTTGTTGTGAATGAAGTCTTTCACTTATGATTATCAGCAGGGCTGTCAACTGATTCCAGTTAATGCACATGATTAACACAAAACAAATTAACTGGATTAAAAAATAGTTGTGACTAAACAGTTTTAATTGCACTATTAAACAGAATACCAATTTAAATTTTACTTATTTTTAAATGTGTTCTACATTTTCAAATATACTGATTTCAATTAAAACAAAGAACACAGTGCCCACTTATATTATTTCAAATATTACTGTCAAAAAGATAAAAGAAATAGTTTTCAATTCATCTCATGCAAGTCCATTCAGTCCTACTTCTTGCTCAGCCAATCACTAAGACAACAAGTTTGTTTGCATTTAACAATGTAATGAAATAATGCTACCTGCTTCTTTTTATTACGGTGTTACCTGAAAGTGAGAACAGCTTTCACATGGCTTTGGTGTAGTTGGCATAGAAAGGAATTTACCTGCCAGATATGCTAAATATTCATATACCTCTTCAGGCTTCAACTTGTAAGCTTCTAAAGTCTTACATTGTTTTGTTTGAGTGAAACTATGTAAAAATAAAATTCTACATTTGTAAAGTGCATTTTCATGATAAACAGATTGCACTAAAGAACTTGTGTGAGGTGAACTGAAAAATACGATTTTTCTTTACAGTGCAAATAACATAAAGGGAGCACCGTATATTTGTAGTCTATGTTGTAATTACAAAACCAGTACACATGAAAATCTTAAATATTTATAATAAAATCTCAAAAATTTATAATAAATTTAACAAGAAGGTAGCAGGAAGAAAAAAATCCCTACATGGCACTGATACCACCACCTACCCATTAAACTGTGGAACTGCACTGGTAACAGCCCATTGATTCAACGTGGAACCATGAAACAGAAAATAAAATTTTGATGTAAAAGCAATCATTGTAGAGTCTGCAAAACTCATGTTCACTGTGATCTAGAATGGGTTACTTACCGTATATAATCAGGTATAAGCTGATCCAGGCACAAGCCGACCCCCCAATTCTGAGCCCAAAAAAGCTAAAATTGGTGACCCAGGTATAAGCCGAGGTCCCCTTTTGGTCTTGGCCCCTAACCTCCCACCCACTGATGCTGGCTTCCTCTGGAGTTTCTGACAACTTCCCTACCACAAAATCTGTGCTGCTGCTTTTCCCTTGCCCCCTTGCTGTCCATTCCTCACCCCTGTTGCCCCCTGCTCTGCCCTTTCCTCATTGCTACACCCCTGCTCCCACTTGCTCTGCCCTTTCCTCACTGCTGTCGCCCCTGCTGCCCCCCCACTGCTGCCCCCTGCTCACTTCTCATTTACCTCACTGTTGCCCCCTTGCTCCCACCTGCTCTGACCTTCCCCCACTGCTGCCCCCTGCTCTGCCCCTTTCTGATTGCTGCTCTCTGCTCCTCCTACTGCCCCCTCCTCACTGCAACCCCCTACTCCGCTCTTCCCTCACTGCTACCTGCTGCCTCCTTGCTCTGCCACTTCCCCACTGCCACCCCCTGCTCTCTTCTCAGTTCCCTGCTGTTGTTCCCCTGTTCCCTAACACCCTTTCCACGCCTTCCCCCGTCACCCCCCAAGGCCGGCTGCCGCGCGGCCCCGCCGGCCCGGGGCCCCCCCCCCCAATCCCCAGTCCCTGTCGCTGCTTCCCTGGGCTCCCCAAAAACCCTGGGTCCTCCTGCCGCTTTCCCTGGACTCCCCAACCCCCCCCCCCCAAATGCCCGAGCCCTGCTGCGCCTTCCCGGGCCTCCTTGAAGCCCCCAAACCCTCTTGGCCGTCCCATCACTTTCCCCAACTCCCCGACTCCCTCCCCAACCCCCGGTCCCAGCCACTGCTTTCCTGGCCTCCCTGAATCCCCCCATCAACGTCCAGGCCGACCCCCCCAGGGCCCCCTTATTTGGCCACTCCAGATGCTAGGGTCCCTTCCTTCCTCCAGCCTCAGCCCCAGCAGACTGCCCAAGATGGCCGCCCAGCACCACTGGGGCTCCGGCTTGTCACATGGTCAGGGAAACTCCTAGGCTGGGGCTGTCTACCGTATTCTCTTGAGTATAAGCCGAGCACCTATTTTCAAGGCAATTTTCAGGCACAAAATTTTCGGCTTATAGGCGATGATATACGGTAGTTTGATTAGGCTATAGAGCAAGGGTGGCCAAACTCACGGAACTCAAGAGCCACACAAGTCGATTATTAAACCTTTGAGAGCTGCACTGAGACATATAACCACATATTTTTACCTACTCCAAAATTACTAAGCTTAAAATTCATTGCACACTTTAATTTTATCATAAAAATAGGGAAAATATTGATCCACTAATGTCAGATTCTAATAATTATTTAAGATTACCATGAAACTAGGCCTATACAGTAAACATTTAGCTGTTGCTAGCTGTAGAACACTACAGGCTTGTGGCAAGTTTTTTTTTTTTTTTTTTTAAATCTGGGCAGTAACTTGTCAGTGCAGCAGGTAAAAGCTCTGAGATGCTGATCTCTAAGTATTGCACAATATTTTGAATTTCATTGTGGAATATAATGCTTCACAGCAGTGAGTTGTGCCAAAAATTGCAAGTAATCTACTTTTAGTTTTAAACTTTTCTCCTTTGTATTTTCATTTCTTAGTATTCCACATCATGTTTAGGACTTGTAAAACATGGTTTTATTTTAACAACGAGTAAGCTGCATTAGGGCCTATGAGAAAATCTAAACATGCTATGGCTTCTCTGACCATGTCATGCTTCTCTCCCTCAGTCCTGGTTGCCGCTTCCCTGCCACCTCTTACCACACTGCTGCTTCTCTGCTCTCTCCAACCATGCCACACTTCTGCCTCCCACCCCATCTGGATACCTACCGTGCCCCTACTTCCCTGCCAATATTTCTGCCAGTAAACTTGTTCACTAAAACACTCATGGACAGTGAAGACAAAAAAGGTCTGAGGACTCAGACACAATTAATTTTAAAATGAGAGTAATAGTGAGGGAAAATACTGCTTTCATCTTAATCCTGTGAAGAGATGCACACAGGGACACCTTTTCAACCATTCAGAATCACAACAGATCAATAAGAATTTAGGGGGACATAAAATGCAAGATCAGAGACTGTTTCAGTAAGTGCTTTGGAGTCCATGCACAGAAGATACTAAGGAAAAAATCTCATTGAGTTTATTCAGTTTGGGGTCAGGCCCTGTATAAATTCTAAATATCAATATTTGGTTTTTATAATACAAAGTAAAATCGTTACTGGTAAGAGATTTTTTTTTTTTTCAGAAAGTTTACAACACAATTTTCTGTCCTCAGCCCTTCACAAGAATTACTCTTGTCTAATGGGCTCAGATAGCCATAGAGTCATTCATGAAGACTGCACTGAAATATAAATAGATTTTGACCATACAACAAAAAAGAATTAATACATACTGAATGCTATTTAATCAGTACAAATATAGTGCTGCTGTTGAACTTTGCAGTGAATGTAAATTATCTTGGTAACTGACTTAGTTATATTAATTAAAATTTTCTTATAAAATAAATGTGCTAGCAGTTCCTTCTGCAAACAGATGACATACTGATGTTCAGGCACACTTGTTCAATGGACTTAAGGATTTTTTTTTTTTTTCTAAAGCCAGTTTTCTGTAGTGGTGGTCTATCCTAAGTCTAAATCATTTTGCATGCTGAAAATGAACCATGATTCATAATAAGCACTTGTAACATTCTTTAAATAGAGGGTTTTTTTTTTAATAACCTTTTGATGGTAGTCAGTGGTTTTGGATGTTAACACTTGTGTTAGTTTTCAGTCATTTCTGATTATTCTTATTTAATTCTCAAAACAGAAACACAAGAGAAATAATTTTGCATTATATTACAATATCTGGAAATGCCAAGTGATTTTAAAAAAAGAAAATTAATTTGCAATTGCTGTTCAGGTTTAAATTGCCAATTATCATCACCTATCTGTAGTTCATTGTAGACTTGTTCTTGATCAATTTATGTTGCCAGGTTTAAAAATGTTTACCCAGAAAACAGTATCAAAAAAGAAAAGTATTTAAAAGATCATGCACTGGTGTAATTAAAGACTGTATCATTATGCACACAGACAAGGAGGATAGAATTAATATTTTGTGGGTAAACTAGAGAATCTGGCAGGTACTTGCTCTGAGTGCTTCTCTTTCCCTGCTGGCTCTCACAATGCTGCTCCTCCCCTCCCGACGCCACTGTTTTCTGCCGGTGAGGCGCTCTCAGTTCTGCCCCTCCCCTGCGGGCTCTCTCAATGCTGCCCCTAACCTCCCTTCCCTCCCAGCTCCTCCCTGGCAGCTTTTTCCCTGCCCCCTCTCACAAGGCTGCCCCTCCCCCGGCTCTGACCACGCTGCTTTTTCCTGCAGCTCTCACAAGGCTGCTCCTCCGGTGCCAGCTCTTACCGTGCCGCTGCCTCTCTGCTGTCCCCGACGATTGCAAACTTCTTGCCCCTCTCCCTGCCATGCCGCCCTTCCCTCCTGCCCTCTCCCGGGAGCTGCAATTTTTCTTTAAAGAGCCGCAGTTTGCCCACGTCTGCTATAGAGCCTCTGCACAACACAGCAACCGCCAGGATATTTTGCAGTTCTGCCCCTGTAACTATATTGCTTCCAGTCTGTGTCAACATTTGCAACAAGAAGGAAGAAACCTGTTTGTTGGATTTTCAGAATAGAACAGAACAGAATCATAGGGTTGGAAGGGACCTCGTGAGATCATCGAGTCCAACCCCCTGGGGCTTGAACCCAGGACCTTCTGCTCTCAGATACTCTTTGTTCCTAATAAATCTGCAATGTTTAAAGGATCAAAGTCATTTAAAAGTATCACTCTTCTCTCTGAAACACTCAGGATAATTATAAATGAAAGAAATTAGATGGGAAATGGAAGGTTATTTATCTGTAAAATCCTTCTTCGAGATGGGCTGCTCAAATACATTCAGATGTAGGCATCTATATGCTGCAGCGCACGGATGCCCAGAATGCCTTTTTGCCCTAGCCTGTCCCTGTAGGGTCAGTAGCCAGTGCCCCCTTAGGCCTGAGCACCTGCATAGTATATAGGTGGCCCTGCCCCTGCCCCTGCCCCTGCCCCCCTTCAGCCCCTTCTTTCTGCTAACTCTGAAAAGTGGGGATGGAGGGAGGGTACTGAACATATGCGAGCAGCCCATCTCAAAGAAGGACGTTTACAAGTAAGTAACCTTCTGTTCTTCTTTGAGCACTGTTCACATCCATTCAGATGCAGGTGACTCGCAAGCCGTGATTAGGTTGGCAGGCAGAGTTAAGATTTTCCCACTCGAAGCACTGCTCTGCCCAACATAGCACCACCCTTTGCTTGCTGGATGATGGCATAGTGCGATGCGAAGTTGTGCACCAAAGATCAGGTTGCAGCCTTGCAGATTTTCTGGATCAGGATCTGGGCAAGGAAGGCCATGGAAGACACTTGAACTCTAGTAGAATGAGCTCTGACCTTCCCTGGGAGGGTAGCATTTGCTCTCTGATAGCAATCCTTGATGCAGTTTGCTATCCAGGACAACATGCACTGGGTCATCACCGCATGGCCCTTCATGTGTTTGGCAACTGCCACAAACAGCTGAGGTATTTTGTGGAAGAGCCTGGTTCAGATGATATACATTGTGAGTGCCTTCCTTACGTCGAGGGTGTGCCACCTCCTCTGGTTTTCCGTGACCTGGGGATCTGGGAAAAACACCAGGAGACAGATGTCTTGGTTCACATGGAAGGGGTACACAACCCTCAGCAAGAAGCCCCGGGCAGGACTGCAGTTGCACCTTGTCCAGGTGGAACACTGTATAAAGTGGTTCTGAGGAGAGAGCTTTTGTCTCTGAAACCCTTCTCGCCCACATAATAGCCACTAGGAAGGCCACCTTCCATGACAGGACCAAGAGGGTACACGACAGCAGGGGCTTGTATGGGGGGTGGGGTGGGGGGGCGTGTCCTATAAGACCTTCCTGCACTAGGTTTAGGGTCTCAATGAGGGGCTGGAGCCTGAGCCTGCAGATACAGTCTTTCCAGGCCCCTGAGGAAGCTTGAGGTTGTGGGGTTTGAGAACGGGGTTATTCCACTAAACGTATTATGTAGTGCAGAGATGGCTGCCAGATGTACTCTAAGCAAGGAGAGTAAGAGGCCTCTCTTCTTCATGCTTAGTAGGTAGTTCAGTATGACCTCAACTGAGGCATTCTCTGGGGGTATTCCCTTTCCTTGAGTCCAAAGAGAGAAACATTTCCACTTGTTGCCATACGTAGCCCTGGTGTAGGGTTTCCTGCTCTCAGTTAAGACCCTTTAGACTTTTGTCGAGCATGAATGCTCATTGGGTCTTAACCATGGAGTCTCCACACTGTCCAAAGTGGAATGCTTAGATCCTGGTGGTGTAGGCAGCCGGAGTCCTGAGTGAAGATGTCCGCCCTGAGTGGAAGCATTATGGGCAGAGTCACTGAGAGGTCTAGAAGAATGGAGTACCAAGGCTAGCATGGCCAAGCTGGGGCTATCAGGATTATGTCTGCTTGATCCCTCTTGATCTTTAGACCGGTCCTGTGGATTGGGGGGAGGGGGGGTTGGGGTTGGTGTACAGCAGTGGGCCCCCCAGTTTATTAGGCGGGCATCCAAGACTGTCCTTCTGTCCCTGCCCCTGACTGAGCAGACCTGGTTGCATTTGCAGTTCTCCCATAATGCAAACAGGTCTATCTGTGTGTGGCCTCACTTCTCAAACAGGTGTTTTACTACCTCTGGGTGTACAAACCATTTGTGTTGGGGAAGGAACTTCCTGCTTAGGCTATCTGCCTGGGAGTTCTTGATCCATGGCAGATGAGAGGCTATGAGGTCAAAATTGTACTGCAGGGCAAGGTTCCATAACAGAGATGTTTCCCTGCATTGAGCAGGTGAGCAGGCACCCCCCTGGTGGCTGATATAGGACATGGCTGCCATGTTGTCTCTCATAACCTGTAGTGACCTCCCCTCTATCTTGTCTAGGAATGTTAGGTACACCAAGCAGATCACCCTCAGTTCCTTCACACTTACATGGAGTGAACTGTATTCCCGTGACCAAATGCCCTGTGTGGACAGACACTCTCCAAAATGTGCGCTACCCACTGTAGGTCTGATGCATCTGTGATCAGGATGATTGAGGGGTTCAGGGTTTCTCAGGGGACCCCTTCGCACATGAACTGAGGGTTCTACCAAATCCTTAATGAGTCCAGGACCCCATGGGATAGTGACTACCGTAGACAGGGGGTGTCAGTGCGGGCAGAACACAGAGGCCAACCACGCTTGTAGGGGCCTCATTCGGAGGCGGGCTGTCCTTATGTATTTGGAGGCTGCCGTGTGGCCCAGCAGCTGGAGGCAGCATCTTGCTGTTGTTGTCACGGCATGTAGCAGTTCTGACATGATGACAGACATGGACTGAAACGTGGACTGGAGGGGAGAGCGGCCTTTGCCTCGCAAGAGTCCAGGTAGGACCCTATGAAGTCTATGCTTCTTGAAAGGGAGAGCTTTGACTTTTCCCTGTTTATTAGGAGGCCCAGTCTGCTGCACAGGCCCTGTGCCATGCAGACGCTGCACCTGACTTGGTACTCTGATTTTCCTCTTACCAACAAATTGTCCAGATAGGAGTAAATCTTTGCACCCTGCTTTCTCAAGTGTGCCACTACAGCCACAATGCACTTTGTGAAGACCCTTGGGGCTAGTGAGAGCCAATGTTCCCTCTAAGCTGCGCGGCTGGGGCTGCCTGGCACAGGGAAGGCCAGCTGCAGTCCCTGCCCAGGCAGCAACTCTGAGCTGGGAGTTTTTGAAACAACCGCTCAGAGTCAGCTCTCACCGAGCCTGCGCAGACTCTCTGTGCAGGCTCAGTGAGAGCTCCCCTGGCCGAAGGAGCAGCCTGGGGCCTGGCAGCGCTGCTCTGGCGGCCAGAGAAGGGGGCCCTAACTGCCCCTCTTCCAACTCCCGGGGGGGCGGGCTGACAGGGGCTGGAGGTGAGGGGCGGTGCTCATGCATTGCTCAGCTACATCAGCCCCTTAGAGGGAATGTTGAGAGAGCCCAAAGGGCAGCGACATGAATTGGAAATGTTCTCCACCTACTGTGAAGCAGAGGAACCTTCTGTGTTTTTGCCTTATGGAAACATGGAAGTAAGCATCCTTTAGATCGAGTGCTGTAAATCAATCTCTTGGGTCCAAGAATGGAATAATTTGCAATAGGGAGACAATTTGGAAATTTATTTTCCTTAAACATTTGTCCAGAGCTCTTAAGTCTAAGAAGGCCAAACGCCTCCATTTGCTTTTGGGACCAGGAAGTAGTGGGAGTAGAGCCCCCTTCCCTTTTCTTTTAGAGGAACTTCTATTACTCCCATGGCCAGGAGTTTCTGGCACTCTTGTTTCAGCATCTGGTCATGAGAGTGGTCCAAAGGTTTACAATGAGGGAGTGGTTTGCTGTCTGGAAGTCTGTCTCCGAACTGTATTGTATAGCCCTGAAAGACCGTACCTAAAATCCATCTGTCCTAGGTTATTGTGGCCCACTGGTGGCAGAAAGGGGCTCACCAGTTCTGAATGATAGGGACCAGGATTAGTGGTTGGTGTGGTTCTCTGGCAAGAGGTCAAAATCTCTGCCTGGACCTGAAAAGGTGATTATCATCATTATTTCCCTGCCACGAGGGTTGTCTACTGCCCTGAGCACAATGGCCCTTGCTGCCTCTGTCCTTGTCCTTGTCCTGACTCCCAACTCCCGTAAGGATGGTGGGATGACTGGAACGGGTGGCTTCTCTGTCCCTGCTGTTGCTGGAGTTGTTGCTGGGGCTGGTGTTGATGCTCTTGCTGCTGAGAGCAGTACAACTATCAAGCAGACTGAGGAGTGTACATCCCTAGCGATCGGAGGGTCAATGCCATGCAAACTTGGTGTCCACTGACTATACAAACAGTAGGGGGCCTTTGAATGGGAGATCCTGGATGGACTGTTGCATTTGCAGACACAGTCTGGAAACTTGGAACCAAGAGGCCTCTCATGGCTACTGAAGAGGCCACCCCTCTGCTCACGATGTCAGTAGCGTCCCAGGAGGTCATCAAGGTGTCCCACAAAGCAAGGAGACTGTCCTCCAGCAACATGGTATAGTCCAGTGTATGTCTGGGGCAGGGAATGAGGTCTTTAAAATATTCCATGGAATGCCACAGGTTAAAAACATAATGGCACATGAGGGCCTGATGATTGGCAATATGAAGCTGCAGGGCCATGGTCAAACACATTTTCCTCCTGAAGAGGTGCAGTTTCTTGGTCTCCTTGTTTTTAGGGGTGGCTGCCGGCTGGCCCTGCCTCTCCCGCATTGACGACCAGAGAGTTGATGTAGGGTGGTTCAAAAGGAAGCCAAATCTGTCCGCCAGGATGTGGTACTTCCATTCTGCTGTCTTGGAGACTGCTGGGATCAAAGAGGGGCTCTGCCACCTGGCGTGTGCAATTTTTAGGACCCCATCACACATGTGAACTGCCACCCTCACTGGGGGGGTGGGCTACATCGCCAACATCGAATAGTGGATTGAAGTCCTTCCAGATGACCTCAATCTGCAGTTTGAAGTTGGCAGCCATGTACTTTAGCAAGTCCTGCTGTGCACGAGGGTTGTCTCTAAACGACAGGGACCTCTGGTAGGCCAATTCATCACGCAATGAAGAAGACATCACCCTCGAGGTGTCTAGACAGGACCTTGAGGGGCCTGCACCCACATCCAACTCTTTCTTGGACGCTGTGTCCCAGGTTCCCTTAGGGATCCCTGCCTGGGCAACATCCCTGGAGATGGATCTCTTCCCAGGTTGTTCCAGGAGCTCCAGCTCACCCACTGCGCTGACAAGTCTTTAACAGATCTTGGAGTCAAGTCTCATGCTAGGGTTGATCGGCCCTGTGCAGAGTGGTGGTCTGGGCGGTGCTGGGAAGATGGGGAGCAGCCTCTTCTCCATGCCAGTACTGAAGATGGGTCATGCTGGGAGTGTCTGTCCCAAAGAGCTGGTGGCAGTACCTCAGCCTTAGGCCTTTGCTGCTGAGGAGATGAGGGGGAGCACTTTCTCTTGCACTTACCTGCTAGATGGGATGCAGCCGGTGTCAGTGCCAAAGATGACAAGGAGTGACGACTGCGGTGCCAAGCCTTGGAGACCTTCGATGAACAGGATGAGGACCTGGTGTGGAGCAACCTCAGAGAGGGCAGATGAGCCCTGTCCTTGGAGGACTTCTCCAGAGAGAACTGGAGGTATGCTCTATTGTTACCTGAGTCTGAACTGGAGAATGCAGGGGGAGAGGCTCTGTGAGACTACAGACACTGTGCTAGTGAGAGGCTGCCTCAGTTCCCTGCTGGCTGCCACGCTGAGGGCTCTGGTGTAGCCAGTCAAGGGTGTGGTGAGCTCAGGTGCCAGCGACCAATGGGCTGGCAGCTCGGTGCTGTGCTCAGAGCTCAACAAGGCCTTAGATAAGAGGGCCAGTTTCTTCCTGGAGGCTGCTGCCCTCAATGGAGTCAGGGTCTGCAGTTGCAGGAGCGCCTTGGTCACCTCAAAGGTCTTTGGAGTTGAAGGGACTGGCAGGACTCAGGCCACAGCATGGAGGTCAAGGGTTGAGTCAGGGAGCCCTACTTGTGCCGAAGGCACAGCTTGCTCTTTGAACGGGTGCTGGAGGCCTGATCTGACCCAGTCTGGGACATCTTTGGTTCTTCCTTGGGGGGGGGGGCACTGGTGCCTAGGAGGGGCTGGAGCCTATGGCCCCATGGTTGACAGTGCCTTGCCTGGCACCAAGGTAGGCCTCAAGGCCTCTTCCATCGCCATGGACCGGAAGCGGTGTTCCTTCTCCTTTTGGGTCCTCGGTTTGAAGGACCAGCAAATTCGGCATTTATTGGGCCTGTGGGTTTCCCCAAGACATTTCAGGCATCTTTTGTGAGGGTCACTTGTAGGGAAGGCCTTCCTACACGTGGCACAGGGCTTGAAGCCCAGTATGGTCTCCCTGGTGCCAGTGCACGTGTTACCTTCCACAGTCAGTGGAGATTTGCTCTTACTCACTCAGCTGGATCACAGAGGCATAAGTGACATGAACCACGACTCCAGCTTTGCAACTAAGCGAAGCAGAGAGAAGGAGAAACAAAGTGGACAGGTGCTTGCAAAAAATGCAAGAGTGGGCAGTTCCAGGACTGTCACTAACAGGCTGAAAGAAGAAACTGAAGGGGGGCAGGGGCAGGGGCAGGGCCACCTATATACTGTACAAGTGCGCAGGCCCATGGGGGCATTGGCCAGGAATCTGTGTGCTGCGGCACGTAGGCACCTATGTCTGAATGGATATGAGCAGTGCTCAAAGAACACCACCTTTCTTCTTTTCATGTGTTTATTTAGTCAGACTGGCAATATACGAAATGTGATCTGTTTGCTTGGGTCCTTCCAATAGCAGGGCTGGAGAGAAAGCATTTTAAACTTTTTCCTGAAATAAAGTGGGCAAACATATCGTTTTTGTTTAGGTGCCTCTACCTCAGCTGCTTAGACCTCATGTTTGTTTTGATGAAGTGAACTCAAAGAAGAAATGTCGCCATAGCTATCATTCTAAAAAATCCCAAAGAAATAAAAATTTATGCTTTTTTAAAACGGTCTCACCTTTGCTTAGGATCCTTCTTCAGCAAGCTTGACAGAAGAGATTTTGCTTCAGGTGACAAAGTGCGTGGAAACCTAATCTCCTCCATGAGGATAAGTTCAAAGAGCTTCTCATGATCCTGGTTGTAGAAAGGGAGCCGACCACACATCATTTCATACATGACAACTCCTAAGCCCCACCAGTCTACTGCACGACCATAGTCATTGTCTTCCAGCACCTGCAGAAACGGAGAAAACAGCTTTAGTGCGCATTCCTATGCTATGAACATACAAGGAATTCAAGTGACAGGATTTATACAGTTATATTAGTTTTCATGCTTTCCTTAACACTGACTGCAGGCACAGCATACTTGCTGCAGACAAAACGGCAGATCCTATTCCAGACAACTGACATTAATGCTCACCAATGATTTATCAACAGGGAACGCTTCAGGCGAGCAAGAGGGTAAAAAGCTAGAGAGAGATGGCACTCTCTCCCCACACATTATTTCCATGTTATGCATAACCTTCTAAAGCCTAGAGGCTGAGAACCCAAGTATGTTCTCAAATTACAAAGCCAGCTGTTAAATCCTAACTTATTCATTAGAAACCATTCCAAATGGGGCCCCATTTTAAAAGCAGGATACCATCTGGGGGGCTGGAGGGACTGATTAACCTGTTGCTTCAAAGCCACTATTATATCTGTCCCCCCATGTCAACTTGCACGGTTTCTTTAAACATTCTCACCAGAAAAGTTATGCTGCAACTCATGAAAGACTGCTGGCAAATTTTAGAAGAACTGTGCACCTGAATTAATCTGTAAGGGCCAGAGATTCAAAACAGCTCTGCTCCTTATTGCGCTTCTGGTCATTATGTTGCTCTAATATGGCTCTACATCTTTTCAATGAACAGACTCCTTACCAAACTTAGAGGTGCTAAGAAAAAAATGTTTAACTCTCACAGTAGAGAAAATTGACTATTACTGTTTTTTTCCCCACTTAATTCTATCCCCAAGTTTGGGTTTTGTTACATGATATTTGACAGCTTTACTCTCCTTACAGTTCCACACAGCACTTCACTGCTGATCACTGTTAAGAGCACTGTTTGTTTGTTCTTCAGTGCCATGCAATGCCAGCATCTAACCAATGTACAGAACTGTACTTATGAACCATTTCTGCTCAGAAATAAAAGTCTGCTGTAGTATTCAGACCAAAAAGCCAAATGAAGCCAGTAGAAGTTTTGCCACAAATTTTAAATGGGAGCAGGATCTGGCACTTTATGAATTAATTTTAAAGATCCTGGGGATAAATAGGAAAACCAAGATTTTCTCTGTAACAAACTGTTTGTATTCTCTGTTTTTATTCACTAATTATTTAGTATTCTACTTTAAAAATTATTTAAACCAGAAAAAAAGTCCTGCAGTAAAAATCCAAAGGCTGTCAGGTATTAGATTACTCCACACATGTCTATTTACAGAATCTCTTGCCATATGATTCACACCAAATGACAGCTGGTTCTACAGCTGCCCCATATATGTATAAGACCAACACAGCTGCTTGTCTGCCAGGATTCCAGGAGCCAGCCTCATCCTTTATGAGGAATCACGGGCTCTAACTTCATAGGAGATATTGTGTGACAATGCAGTTAGCCGTATTTTTGAGTCACACCCTTTCAAGTAAGCACTTCCTGTTCATTCTAAACCACTTAGGTTACTTAAAATAAAGTGGGCACATTGCTGCTAGATACACAATAGGTTGTTTGTTGTTTTTTTTTTTTCAAGCCGAGATCAAGTCCTACAAAGTCAGGTCTTCCAAAATGCAGCAATACACTACACACAATAATCTGCCCAAATAACTAAAAGAATGCTACACATTATAATCCAGATTGCTAACTAAAAGCCTGCAGTTCTTAACTTAGTACAGCACAGAACCAGAGTCAATCCTTATTTTTAAAAGTAAAAATACTTCTCACAAACACTATGCTTATATTAATGCTTATACAAAATGGGCCTATGATTTGTTGTTACTTTAAGTATGGTCACAATTGAGATGAGGAAAAGATTACATATATAGCATGAAAGGTATTTATACACTGGTGATTTATTGTAACACGCATGGTAAATGTGCAGCAATAAGTAACAAGGTCATTTAACTTAAATTAAGCGGATAGCCAATTCATAATGATCAGTTCTAGGCAGCTGTGCGATGGAATTTACAAGAAAAGGCACAACAGCTGTAAACACGGGAGTCATCAATATATCTGACACATCAAAGCTGCCGCAGTTCAGTCACTACCCTCCATGCACAAGATTCCAATACAAACCTAAACACAACCATGCAACAACTGTATAAACACGTTCTTATGCTGGAGTCAAATTACAAATAGAGATGAGAAGATACAGACCCCTACTTTTACAGATGCATGACCTTAAACATACAGAATACTCACTCGCACACAATTTCCAGATTTTTTTGCATGCTATCAACCACATGACAAAAGCCGTCAGAATTTAGCACTCCAACCCACATCTGGGATTTGCAATGAAGGCAGTAAACTAGGTTAGTCAAAAGAATTTGTCCTTTGGGTTATGGTTAAGCCAGATCATTATAAATATTAAGGGAAAATATTAGTGGTGAAATGACTGAGGGGAAATGCATGTAAAAACATTCCATGGCAGTTTCAGGTGCATTCCATGTCAGGAAAAATTCAAAAGTTAAATAATCTCCAATGAGATTTACCCAGTCTTCTCCTGGTCCACAAAATCCTCAATCAGAATCAGAGACTAAAAAGTTTATCATTGCTCTTAGAAGGGACAGTGGCAGAAAAAAAAAAAAAGCCGTATTTGTAAACATCGTCTTGTGTTAGCAGTTCTCAGACCATGGCCCATTGATGATTCACAAGTGACTTCTGTAAAACAACTTTTTTTTCTGTAAAACAAACAACGAGCCCTTTGGCACTTAAAGACTAACAATTTATCTTTTGCGTGAGCTTTTGTGGGAGAAAATCCAACTTTATCAGATGCTTTGAAGATTGGGGAACTTACAGAATACAAGTTTTTCCCCGCACAAAAGCTCATGCAAAAAACAAATTTGTTAGTCTTTAAGTGCTACAGGACTCCTTGTTTGTTTGTTTTACTGAACTAGTCTAACACAGCTACCCCTTTGAAAGTGACTTCTGGTCATCCATGAAAACAAATAGGCATCAGGGGGCTGGCTCTACTTCTTTGCTTCAAGCTACTTTGACAGGTGTCCAGTGGTTGGATGCCTGTACAAAGCTGGAAAAAATGAACACAGCTGCCTTCACTGCCACTGTTGTGTAGGAGGAAAAGTACAGAAAGGACAAGAGTCATCAGAGGAACAAAAACTGAAAACAGAAAGAATACTGCCTTAAGGTTACTTTTCTATGTAAACAATTCCTGTAGTTGTGACTTACATTACTATAGCAGAAAGACTATGTACTTTGTGCATTTCATCCAACGTGGGCAAAGAACGAAAGTCAGTTTCACTTTCATGCTGTCATGCACTAGCACAATGCTCCACTCTCCGGATTGCAAACAGCTCATGGAAAATGTTTAAAAACTGTTTTTAAGAGGAAAGCCATGAAAACATTTCTGTTCATTATGTTCTGCTAAATTTCTTTATTACAAAGAAATGTAAAATTTTGAACACAGATTACCTGTTGGCAGTATTCCTTCTTCAAAATGATGATATAACATTCACTTAGGTGAATGAATACATAGCTAGCTCTACAGTAGCATGTATTTTTCACACATTGAGTACTAAATATCATCACAGTTAAAGGGCTTACTTCATCTCTATCACCTTCTTGATGTCTCTGAGTGCACTCTCTCAAACCTTGTGCCTTTACCTATCCCCAGCCCAAATTCAACCGCTCTACCTCTACTTAGACTGGACTCTGGACCATCAACCCCATTTATCAGTCATGCTTACCCAAAGTCTGACTCAGTTTTGACAACCTGTGGTTCTTTCCTTTAGAAGCTAGTGTGCAGCGACAAAACAACCTTCCCAAAATATTGTTTATTTTGACGTAGGAATAAATCATTTAGTGCAGAACAGTTTACAGAACATCAGTCTATCTTACCTAACACCTTACCATCCTCTCATTGCAATCAAAGCGGATCTAACTCCTTTAGACACCACCCTGGGTGCTTGTCTCCCAATCTGGTTCTCCTGAAACAAACCTCCCCCTAACCACCACTCCCCAAGTTTTCCTTTTCAAACCTATCTCAGTGCTTTTGACCATTTGCTTCCCAGGACTTCTCCTGATCTTGCTTTGTCTCTAAATGTCTTTCAAATGGCTTTATCTTGAGCCATACTATTCCCCTGCCTGCTTGTTATTTCTTACAGACCCCTATTAAATTAGATCAATATATTCATAAAGGGAACATCCCAATAACCACATTGACACACAGCGTTTATAAACTACACAGAGCAGTTCCACATCCATCACAAATATTACTTGTTTATTTTTAAAGGATATAAAATATCTTCCGTATAATTCTATCTATTTAATTTAAAATATTTACTATACAAATACATGCTACTATATAATTATATCTTTAATACACTCCGTGAAATAAATACTGTACCCTTCCCTTCTTACAGGCAAATGGAGGAAAATAAGCTTTGTAGAAACACTTAACCTATCTGTACTAAAGAAATTTTGCAGAATAGAATACACAGAAAGATTTTTAGTCTATATAATATTATACAATATACACATAAGTTTTACAAATAAACTAACAGTCATTAGTATAGAAATATTTCATAACTCTGTCTCAAGCATGGCATTTATTTAAGAACATGGTTAGGTACACTAGCCATAATAAAGTTACCTCAGGTGCAAGATATTCTGGAGTGCCGCAGAAAGTCTTCATTGTTGCTCCATCTTTGATACCTTCTTTGCATAACCCGAAGTCTGTTATTTTTATGTGTCCATCTTTATCCAACATAAGATTTTCCAACTTACATAAAAATCCAAATGAAAATGGTCATTAGACACATAACCCATTCATCAAAATGCTTTTAAAGATTAAACAAATTTATTTACTGCATAAGCTTTCATGAGAGAAAAATCCCACTTTGTCATATGCTTAAAGATGAGGTATTTACGAATGGAAGCAAAATAAATGGAGGGGAGTATAAATCATAGGATTAGGTCAGACTGTTACAACAAATCAAAGCAGTTTAAATTCAAACAGTGGAGAACAGCATATAGGAGGGAGGGAGGAGGAAAAAGAAAAACAAAATTACCTGTTGTAATGGGGGAAAAAAATAGTTTCTATTTAGCCCTAAATTTGATGTGATTGAGTGTGTAAAATACTTGGATTTCTGCAGGCTATTCTTTTCAGCCCTGTTCCCCTGGGTAAGAATTATACTAGCTATCAAAGGACATAGTGTAACTATACATTTACATCATTTCCCTTAGGAATAACCTCAGAAACATGACCTGAGGTCACTAGGTCACTGAGTGAGAATATAGAAAGTAGTCCTACTACAGCTAAGCTTCATAAATCTTACAGTCAACAAAAGCAAAAATATAAAAACAACAAAGGAACTCTTTTGCCTCTGCTTCTGCTTTGAGCATCTTTCATAGACCATTTCGGTACAGACAGTGGCTTGCAGCAGTGACAAAAACAATGAATCAATTTAAAACGAGTGGATCAATTTACAATAGCATACTATACATGCTCAACATGCTGTAAAATCATTTAGAATTTGACAGTTATCTAAAAAATGGAGTGCTGGCCTCTCACATTTCTGACAGCACTACCAATATCTCATGAAAATAAGTTCTGTCTCCTGAGGGTAGCTATGACATAAGATGAGATTTTCAAAGGCGTCTAAGAGACACAGGCACTGAACTCCTACTGAATTCTGCAATAGCTTGTATATTCAGATTCCAGGGCCAACAGATAGCACTGTGACCATAACACGGAACACAGAGCTTCCTCAGAATAATTCCTAGACTATTTCTTTTAGGTAAGAAATAAAAATCTTGATTTTAAAGTTGTCAGGGATGGAGACTCTACTGCAACTTTTGGTAATTTTTACAAGGGTTAATTACTCTCATTGTTAAAAATTTACATCTCATTTCCAGTCTGAATTTGTCTTGCTGCAACTTCCAGCCATTGGATTGTGTTATATCTTTCTCTGCTTGCTTGAAGAACCCATTATTAAATATTTGTTCACTCTGTAGATACTTCTAGACTGCAATCGTGTCACCCCTTAACTTTCTCTTTGGTAAATTAACTTGACTGACGCCATGAGTCTATAGCTGTAAGGCATGTCTTCTAACCTTTGAATCATTCTTGTTGCTCTTCTCTGAACTCTCTCCAGTTTATCCATATCCTATATATCCAACAATATCCAGCACCTTTCATGTAGATGGCTCCTAAAATGAATTGTGGACTGAGCACTTCTCAATCACTGCTGGTGAGGGAGTGCTGCTATCATTCTTAATCAGAAAGAACACAAAATTTGTATGATTCATTTTTTTCTCCCGAACAGAAAAGCAAGAGAAAACTTAGCCAGTTTTAATTGCAAAGGAAAAACAGGACAATGGGGAAGAATGTTTATACAGTTTAAATTTGTACATAGAGGGGGAAATTGACTAAGACACCACAACTAGCCTCCACTGCTTAGCAGAACCTCAGGGTTTTTTCATACTGAAATAAAAATTCTTGAATTTTACATCCCTTTGGAAAGGCATCCCCAGTAACAGAGTATCTCTTCATATTCTACTAAGACACTGGCTCCATACACTCAAAAGGAATCAACCCAAGAAATACACTTTCTGGAGCACTTTTCAGAGTATTCAAGTGCTTAGTTTGAGATCTTATAAAAACCACAGCCCCCCATAATAAAGCTATAATATATCTGTTATAATGAAATTTAGCAGACAGATAGGTCTATGTGTAATCAACTTTTGTGGATTTAAGAAGTGTAAAAATTCAAACCCATTTTTAATTGCCTATGAATTTAACAGACTTTTATGTACCTTTAAATCTCTATAAACCACATTCTTCTCTAAATGCAAGTAATCCAATGCTGATACAATCTCAGCTCCATAAAACCGAGCCCGATCTTCAGAAAAGACACGCTCTCTTGACAGATGGAAGAACAACTACAAGAGCAACAATGTTACATTTAGAATGCACATACTTTCAAATTATGTACAATACTTCATAGACCCTCGTGCTTGGAACCAGATAGTAAACCGGAAAGGAACCTGTGCCCCCCTTGTCACAGCTGTGCTCCAAAACACTCTAAAAGCTGCACCACAAATTAAGTAATTAAACATTAAGTTTAATAATATACTTCAAATTCACAACTGCTCTATTTGACAATTTGATGTACTGGTAATTTTTATCAGCGCATATAAAAAAAACTAAGACAAATCAATTTTTTCCATAGCTAGGTACTTATTTAACCAGATTTTTATTGCATTACCTTAAAAGCTGGAGTTTCCAGATTTTACATAAATTGGACTTCCTTTCTTTTAAAATGTCTAATAGCATTTGTTTTCATTTACAATTCTATCTTTGAAGTACCATGTGCTTTGAAATTATAATACAAAAATCACCAAGGCTTCAACTGGGTAGAGAAACTAGAAAGCCAGCATCAAGATATAGTAACCTTCTGAAGTAATAAAAGTCAAACTTAAAGGGCTAAGTTCCAAAGGGGTAGCCATGTTAGTCTAGGTTAGCAAAACAAACAAGGAGTCCTGTGGCACTTAACGACTAGCAAATTTATTTATTGCATGAGCTTTTGTGGTAGAAAATCCCACTCTGTCAGATACTTTGAAGGTGCTAGAACTTACGGAATGGGAGGAAAATAAATGCAGGGATGTAATTTGTGCTAATTAGGGGCTCACCCCCTGAAAAACCTTACTCATTAATGTAACTCATGCGAATGACCCCACTTATGTAGGATTACTCATGTGAGTAATACATTAGTAAGTTAATGAAGACTCAAGTCAGCAAATCTTAACATAAAATTGAACAAAAGGAAAATCCAAAGGTCTTTTAATGTTGTTTCCTTACCTCTCCTCCATTAGCATACTCCATAACAAAACACAAACGATCATGTGTCTGAAAGGAATACTTTAAAGCCTGAAACAGATTTAAACAAAGACTTAGTAAAGATCCTACATCAAGGTTTACAAAAGTACTTTCAGTGAAGTTTTAGAACAGGGACAGAGATAAAATACCGTATTACATTGTAACAATACGGCAATGTTTTATAGAAATTCCTCTGTTATGTTCCTCTGTAGCACTTCTCCATCATTGCAGGACCTGAGCACTGATCCCATGGTGGTTTTACTAAAATAACATACAAAGGTCAAACATGGAAGGTTGGCTAAAAGGAGGGATCAATTAAGGAAAAACAGACATATAAAACACAAACTGTCAAATCATTGTAACATTATGGGGCACAGTTATTCTCCATCAAGAGTAAGGTAAAACCTACTGAAAACTTCCCCAATGAGCAGCACAAACTTTAACAATCCCAACTCTCAGATCCAAGGGCTCAACCCAGCTAAACCAAGAATAAATGGTGGTGCCCATGCACACTGCTCAGTCCTTTCTACTTTCTTTGCTGATTTTGCTTCATGCTGACTGCCAGCCAGGAGACTGACAACTTGTGTCAATATGTATACACCATCACAAAAGATAGAACGGGCAAGGAGAGTGGTGAAATGTCATGAAGTGCCTTCATCTAGTTTGCCACACCCTTGGATTTATTTTGCTTAGGTCATGACCCAGGCTTATAGCTGGGTTTTCAAGACAGGCAGTTGGGGGGGGGGGGGCTTAGTACTGAAGATTTATTTTGAGTTATGCAAGCAGAACAATTACAGAAAAATAGCACATTGAATCAGTAACATTAAGTGGAGGGAAGCAGGATCAGATTTTGGGATTGGTCAATTCTGACTTGATTCTAAAATAAAAAGTAAATCAATATCTGCCATAGACTGTCCACAATATGGCCTACATTTTCAGAAGTGATTAATGATTCTGGGGGCACAAACTGAGACTCCATCAAGCATTCTGATTTTTCAGGAAGTACTCAGCCTCAACCCCTTGAAAACAGGGATTTGGGACACCCCAAAATTCAAGGTACCCCAAAACACTAGTTACTACTGAAAACTTAGACCTGTGAGATGGATTTTATCTTCATGATACAGAGGAAAACTGTAGGTGTCACAATGCTAAATTTGCTTACCAGATGACGTACTAAAAATGGAGGAACGCTTACCGTTAAGAACGGGTGTCTAGAATTCTGTAAAACACGGTTCTCTGTCAGCGTGTGCGCTACTTCATCCTGCAATGCCACACAGTAAAAAGTTATCAATGCAATCACTAAAGAACACAAGTTCCACAAAAAACAAAGGGTAAATTGCAACCCTGAGGGCAATCATCAGAAGTTCCAGGGTTACATCAGGGGTGAAATGGGCCCAGAATGTTCTAATTTACTTACCTTTGCCACAATAACTTCTTTCTTCAGGATTTTCATAGCATAATATCGTCCAGTTGCTTTTTCTTTAACTAGAATGACCTTCCCAAAAGTGCCTTTTCCCAGTAGTTTAAGGTATTCAAACTCATTCATGGTCTGTTAAAAATATTGAAGTGAAATATAGGTCATGAACAACCTTCTAATATGTGTAAACAGTGACTGAAGTAGATGAACAGACAGGTTGGGTCTCTAGTTAAAATAATGCATGTACTATTATTTGCTTCTAGAACAAAAAAGTTCACTGGGGGAAAAAAAAACGTCTCCTCCATTCAACTAATAATTTCTTCACATGAAATAGATAAGAATCAAAATAGGTCTTTTGGCCACATAGCTCAAGTCAGTTCACAGCTTGGGATGGCCACCTATGCCTCTCCTTTTAAAGATCTGTCAGTCCAATTCCTGCTCTGAGGTTTTGACATCAGAATATATCTCCCCATATGCACAGGGATCCACCTTCTTGTGACCCACAGGATGGGGCCAGAAAAAGTGCAGAGACCACAATGCACCTGGATTGTCTTTCTCTGGCCTGCGTTGTCCTTCTACCAGAAAACATGGGGTGAAACACGAAGGCGTGTTCTCATGCATCCTATTCCATCACCATCAAGGAGCAGTGCCAAGCGGCTGACACAAGGTTTATGTATTCAGACATTCATAAGGTTCTTAGGATAAAGGATTAAGAAACACTCCTGAAAGCACATTTCCTGCTCCCTGGCTCAAAAGATGATGAACTCTACTCTCACATCACATGCTCTGCTGGGACTGGCTTATGTTACCCTGAACTGCATTAACAAAAGCAAAACTACTTTTGGTTGCATGGGACAACTAATTTCAGGATCTAAACAGCAATTCAGACCAATCCTTGCTCAGAATGAATCAATTTACCCTAGTTGATGAACTCTCCACCACCTCCATGGAACACTCGCCAAGACAGCAAGGTTTTTTTTCACATTTACTTGCAACATCCTGCTAAAATCCTCTGGCAAGATGCTAAGGCCCCAATTAGTAGGAGTCATATTGAGCTGATAACAGTTGTGGTTCAAAGTGGTACATGCAGTTGCCCAAATTTATGTAAATTCAATTTTGTAGCATAAGAAGGCACCAGCACCTAGGGAGTATGTTTATTATTAATACAATTTGACAGGTGTCTTCTGTTTGCCATCCACTGTTTTGGTTCATTTTTCCAAAACAAAAGCACAACTCTGGGAGCTAATGGGAGTAAGAATGGCAAAGGTGTAGAAGGAAGTCTTACTATATTTACAAGATATCAGCTTCTCACAGACAGATACATCACCATAGGACACATGGAATTGTCTTAATGGCTGCTTCCCAGTTGCATTCAGGCACCTAAGAGTGCCCTTCCCCTTATGATTATTTAGGATCTAAAGAATTATTGCCTGACAACTGATGCTGGACCCAAAGTCAGGAGCTCTGACCTCAGCAAGGTGTGACTTGTACCCCGACTCCCTTTAAAACTTACCACTTTATGTTTTGGTTTTGTTGTAGAAACTTCCATTTCTTCAGCACCTGAATGATCACTAGTGGAAAAAGATCTATAATCCATCATTTCCTCCTCTTGTTTCTTAAGATTCTCTGCTACTTTTTGGATGGCTTGTATCCATTCGTCCCTGAGAAAAAGTAAGCAATGCCATTTGTTATTCACAACCTCAGATTACCACCTGTCATGGCAAAAGAGTGATTGACATGATCAGATAAACTCAATGAATGGCAAAAAATCCCATGTGTTTTTAGATGCAAGAGTGGGTGTTCAAACAACACTTTCAATGTATATATCAAGGATTACAGCTGTTAATGAATTTAGGAACAGGAGACGACTCAATTCCTTGCAATATGAGTACAATATCTAGGGTCTTCTGTGGAGAGCAGAATTTCTACTATGCATATTCAATCTTTAGACGGCGTTGCCCTAAAGTTACATGCCCTATATTTCAATATTAGGCACCCCTAAACCAAAAAACTACAAGACACCTCCACAGCACAAAGCAATGTAACGCAAGATGGCTTTATCTCTATAATATATTATTCGAAAATATGCAAGAGTCGGACACACAGTGACAACTCATGACACACTCACCCCGTTTTTAAAAACGAATATATGTTTTCTAGTACGAGGAAACACTGACCGGGCTTCTTGGGCTGTCAGAGAGGACACTAAATGTGTTGCAATGTTTGTACACAATCCCAATGTGACATTTAACAACACATCTCTGCTTCTGTTGCTTGCTCTTTCCTGTTTTGGGATTTTTTTTAAAATAGTATTTTTGATCTTAGATGCAGGTACTAGATTACACAAAACTGTCCACGACTGTTTTAGAGATGGATACTCTAGTACTTGCTCCTTTGGACACCCCTTCAATTCCAGTGTAAGTGTCTTTCGGGGGAATTTTATACTGAAAGGTTTCAGCTGAGAACGTATCTACATTAAAAAAGTAGATGGAGGGCCAGTCACTGTGCTAACTTTCCTCAGTCTAGCTACAACCTTTTCCTAGCCTGGACACACTACAGTGCTTTTTACTTCAAATTAGCAGTTGAAGGTGTACTGTGGTAAACAGCCTATCCTCCACCTTCACCTGCTCAGCCAGGGTAAAAGGTGTTGCAATATACACATGCTAGGAAATAGGTCATAGTTAGGCTGAGGTTACTTAAAACACCTGGCCTGTAAAACAAGTCGTTAGAAATGAGCTGTGTCCCTAATACACCCAAACTCTTGATACCAATGGACAAGAGCCAAAAAAGTAGAAGTTAGGTATTCTAAACTGCTATGAAAAGCCCTGCAAACCTATTGGCCTGGCCCAATCTTGTTCCTTAAAATAAAATTTGCAGTTGGTATGTGGCCATTCACTGACTGAAGCCAGGATAGTGCTGTAAAGATAAAGATGCTTCCTTTTAAATAGTTTCCACAGGCTTCACTTTTTAGGTTTATTTACATTGTAGTTCCTGATAAAGCATAAAATGAAGCCAAAGGGAACACTACTGAAAATCTGATGTATTTCAAAAGTCTTTGCTAATAACATCACCTCTCACATTTTAGCAGCCTAATTCTCCAATACTGAAATGGGTACATGTGAAATGTTCTGTGATCAATAGCATGATAAATACTACCCATGACTGGTCCAATTTACAAATCAGATTTTCAGCAGTGCTCAGCATTGGGCTAGTTCTGCTCCCTCCCAGTAATGACAGAGAGAGATCAATGCTGAACATTCTGGGAAATCCCACCCCACAACTAGAGAAGGGAAAGTTGTTCAGAGCATTTAATGCTAAAATTCTGGGTGACATAAGACACTCTGAAGCAGTGGGATTTTCTCTCACGAAAGCTCATGCAATAAATATATTTGTTAGTCTTTAAGTTCCACAGGACTCCTTGTTTGTTTTACTGAACCAGACTAACATGACTGCCCCTTTGGATCTCTGCTGTAAAGGCTCCACTATTACACTGATGTGCCTTCAACAGAATTTTCTGATCAGAAGCACGTGTCACAAATATTGAAGACACTGATGCTGTTATATCTACTTCATCATAGGATACGAAGGGTCACATTTTTCAGACAAGCCTGCAACTAAACCTGCAAATATGCACTAGAGTACGCATGCTATAGTAAGGAATTTGTGGGCAGATGCACAGAATTTGGGAATTCACACTTCCCAGGTGCATTTCTGAAAGGCCATTGGAAATACTGGCTTCAGAAGAACTTCCTTCATCAAAAGAGCTAAACTACAAAACTGGGGAACTAGAATAGGAAAAGACAAAACAAGATCCAGGCAAGAGAGTATCTGGCATGAAACATCAATAAAAGTTGTAGGAGCTACATGGCATGTCCACATTCATGCCCTGCAATTCTTTGAATTTTTCTCTGTCTGAATAATACCGTTCTATCTAGTTTCTTGAGGCAGATTATACCCAATTCAGTATTCTCCGTCTGGAGACTATATGCCTATTCTCAAAGATGGAATTAAGACAGTAACATGGAGTAAAGTTATCAAAATCTGGGGATTTTGTCCTGAAAACCTTAATTTGCATGATCAGACCTTGCTCAGAAGATCTTCAGACCCTGGAGACCCTTGAAATGCCAGTAGGAAGGAAAAAAGGTCATATTTTCACACACAATAATCGTTTCTGAACAAAGGCACAGACTTTTTCTCAGCATCAGGCATGGCCCTGTCTTTGTGCCCCACCTCTCAACACTATAAACAGCCATTACAAAGAAAACTCCTCCAGATTTCTCTCTTAAAAGCAACTTCTGGGTTTAAAGGAGAAAAGGACATTCAAGCCACATCTACTTTTAAGTATGTTCATAGATCTCTTCTTTATTTGGGGTGAAATCCTGGCCCCGGTGCAGTCAACACTACTGATTTCCCCCTCACACTTTACTTCCACTGTCACTGACATAAAAACTATGTGCGGCAGTGAAAGGCAGGCTGTGTTCACACTTGCTGCAGTGTACAGCTATGTGAGGTAGTGAAAGGCTTTGGGAGTGGGGAGGCAGCTGGGAAAGGTTCCAGAAAAGATCCCCAGGGCCTCCCCCTTCGGGAGCTTTTTCCCAGGCACTGTGACAGGAAAAAGCTCCAGCAGCAAGGAGGAAGGGGGATGGTATGCTGATGAAAATGGCAGCAATGACATGGGGAGCACTACTTAGGCATGTAGAGCACCATGTAGGGCAGGGATTCTCAAGCTTCTCTGTATCATGTGTCGGCAGTGTGCCCAACTGTGCGGGACAGAGAAGACCCCTGCCCCTGAAACAAGCTGCCAGGACACTTTCCATGGTGGCACAAACCGCAGAAGACCCCCATTGCCAGAAAAAAAGCAACCACCACAATGAGTTTTGACAGCCACACAACACCTCCTCCCCCACTGCAGCAAACAGCTCCTTGCCACAGTCTGTGGTGGTGGCACAAACCTCATGTTGACGAAAGAAACCGTGCTGCCAGAAGACGACTCCCACCACCAAAAGAAAAGCCTGCGATGGGGGGGGAGAGCGGTTTAGATGGGTTTGTTTCAGTAGCACGTGGGATTCCTTTCAGCAGTGGGCCAGGGACCAGCAACAGACTCAGCCACGTGCCACGACACACTCATGTGTTGTGACACAGTGATTGAGAACCACCTATGCAGGGTAAATACGCAAGGGTCCAGGTGTGTAGGGCACTTTATTCTACTTTCCTAAGCTGTACCACACCGTCTACATCACTATTTATACCTACGGTAGCTGGGCATGCAATATATGAATTCTACATGCCACCGCATGTGTAGATATCCCTAGACCATCTTCTAAAGGTTTGTTGTACAGGTGACCAATGTGAGCCACTCAGAGGCATGATGTAGCCTTTTTAATTGGTTGGGAGACACAAAAACAAGACTGAAAGGCAACCTCCGTGAAGTGAAAGGTGTCTTGGTCACTTTTGAGGCCATTTGCTATGAAGTGATAGAAGAATACACAATTTATTTGTCTTTGTGTTGGTTTGTTTTCATCTTCCCCTACCCATCATAATAGAACTTTAAGCTACAAATATGATACCAACTGGAATCAGTGACTGAAAAACTAAGTAGAAAATAAATGAAGAGCACCATGTAAAAATGTGCTGATCTTAAAGACAAATATTGTACCTGTGTCATATGTCCAGAGGTCTGGGGTTTTAAATACCTCCTAATGATACCAGAATAATCTAAATTCAACAGCTAAAGAGCAATTTAAATATTTAAATAGACAGTAGCTGTAAATAGCTATGCTGGGAATCTTTTCTCCCAGGAAGTAAGAGATCAATTCTCCAGTAGTCAGAGCACAGGATACATTCTTTTAGCTCCGTTTCCTTTAACAGCTGAAATACAAATCTCCCTCAGCAGTGTATTACTCCTCTGTCATCACCTTTATCATCTTATTTACATAACCCACTGGCACATGGGAGCAATACAATAAGTTGTTCTTTAAAAAGATGTCCTCGAAAAGGATCAGTAGGGCCAGACAGCTCAGCTCTGCTGGGGTCTTGGTTTTTCTTTAGACAGGCTGCTATTCAGTAATCTCAAGGTGGGAGAACTTTCCTTGTGTGATGAGAGCCTTGAAACAACAATGGATATGGGATCTGATTTTCAAAAAGTGCTGAGCACCACCCCCACTGAAAACCAAGCCCATCTTTAAAGATGTTTCAGGTTGGATCGCCCAAAAATTTTGACACCCAAGATCACCTGGCACTTTTGAAAATGTAAGCCTATTAGAGTCTAGGCCTACATCACCTGAGCAATCAGGGCTTTTGCAAGGACTGTACTAATAGCACTGAACATTCACATCTGCTTCTGCAAGTAGCTTACGTATTAATTATGAATGAAACATACCGCTCCTCTGGAGTCTCCACATGAAATGTTCTTTCAATTACTGTGGTCCACTGGAGGCATCTAATGATGAATGTGTTTGGTTTAGGTCGTTCTGTCTTCATCAGCTGGCATTCTACCACAATCAAGGAAGAAAAAGTCATGGTACATAAGCAGGTTTAAATAATCATTTGTCTTTATTTTTATCTAGCAAACTGTTGCAATTAATCAGCCATAGACAACTCTAAGTACTTCTTCAGGAGATGTAAGACAGTTTGCTATGCTGATGAAACCAATAAATAGTTCAGTAGGTAGTCACTTAAGCTTCCCCGGAGCCAAGTTCTAATGAGAAAGCCTCACAGCTGACCGGACATACAGTGCAATGGCACTGAAGGGATCCAAATTCAGGTTCCAGCCTTCCTTGGTCATTTGGAGTACAGCACATGGCAGGGACAGTTCACATTGGGTCTGATTAGTGCATCTGCTGAACAAACAAGGAATCTTGTTTTGCTGAACTAAACTAAATTGGCGACGCCTTTGGAACTTGCATCTGCTGAAGCTAATGGCAAAGCCCTAATCAGGCCCTTAGCTTTGAAGAAATTGGCAGAGTGTGTTTGCAGAGGTTGTTCTACAGAAACTTGTCTGCTCAATGGAAAGATCAACAAAACAGCCTTTGGAAGGAAGCACCTCTGATCCTCATTATAGATGAGAAGATGGCCATTATAATGAGCAGATCACAGGAGAACACCGAAAAAGAAATTTTTAGCTAACAAACACTCAGACAAGGGATGTGCAGATAATCACATTAAATTTTGGTGAAAACATTCACTCTTGCCGATACTGCAGCACAATCTAAACTAAGTTCCAAAGAGGTAGCTGTTGTCAGTCTAGTTCAGCAAAACAAACATGGAGCCCGGTGGCACTTAAAAGACTAACAGACTTATTTAACGCATGAGCTTTCGTGGGAGAAAATTCCATGTGGGATTTTTTTCCCATGAAAGCTCATGTGATAAATAAACTGGTTAGTCTTTTAAGTGCTACCAGACTTTGTGTTTGTTTAATCCAAACTAACAATTCCACAGACTTTGATAACAACATCTAGAAACCATAACATGGACTCTAGAGCATTAGGCACACACAGTACCACTATCTTCACAAAGTTATTTCTGTACCTTTTAGGAATGAAGCATTACTTATTTTCTTCTTTCAAATCCATGTTGAATATTTTATGTGCATTCATCATGGGACAGACCTTTGTAAGATCCTTCAAATTCAGGCCGACACTAATCTTTAAGTGCAGAATGGCTGCCGTGACCTGAACTTAGTTGAGTAGCAATATTAAGGCTACACTTTTTGTACCTAGTTTTCTGAACTGCATTCAGCAAAGCTCTAATAACAGTAATAAAGTTCCTCCTTCTAATGGAAACCTCAAGCAATTACCAAATAGAAGCAAAAAGTCCCAAAAAGAAACAGGGAAGAGTTTTTATATGTAGCCGTGTTCAAGGAAAAAGCATCTTGCTCTATATTTTGTGAAAGCGCTGTCTCACTCTTATTTGGTCCTAAAGTTCTAAATCAAGTTCAAGTAAACAAAAAGGCACTATAAAAAGGTTACTACTTACTCCTTAATCTTCTAATAAGTTGCACTTTCAATAAGATACAGTTTAGTAATGTGTACTGTCATTCTGGATACATTCTGTTCTAAAGAGTACCTATTCTATCCCTGTTAGGCAAATTTTATTACTGTGGAAACTTAGAGTGCTCTATTTTAAATTCAAGCCTTTAATTAGCCCATTTGCTGTTAAGATAGAATATTTACTGCCAGCGTATTTGGGTGCTGTATTTTTGGCAATATATTTCATGCCTCATTTACTACTGAAATTATAAGCTTTTTGACAAGTAACTTTGCATTTTTCATGACAAGAAAATTTAATTTTTCTTTAACAGCATGCTGAGGTTATACGGTGTCCCACTAAAGAACTGCAATTAGAAAAAAGAAAGTTTATTAATGAGTCATGAAAAGGTTTTAGTGTGATAAACGACACTTCCCCATTCCCTAGAAAAACGAACATTAAAGAACCACCACAAAACAGATGCAGCTAGGCTTTTCCTATGCTGCACCCACCTCTACCACGTTTGTGCAGCTGCCACCATCTTTTAAGGAACTGCAGTTTACACTGTGTACTCTGACAAGAGTGAGCATGGCAGAGAGGGGTAAGATCATGGACTGAATGCAGCGTCCAGCTGTGCAACTGACAAGCTGAGTAACTCTGGTAAGTCACATGACCTCTTCTTGCTTCCTACTTTTAGTCTGTTTTGGCTAGTTCTATTGTATTCTCTTAGAGAAGGGACTACATGTTTGATCCAGGCCAACCATAATGGAGCTCTGATCTTAGCTGAGGCCCTTAAGTACTACTGGAAAACAAACTGTGGCACTGTCTGAATTAGGGGTGACCATTGATAATACTGACATCAATACTGCAAAAGAATAGTAGTTCACATGAGATATGCTACAGCAGGTACCTTCAAGATGGTTATAAAATTGATAAGCACATTTATATGTATTTGTGAGTATTGTTACTGAGTTCTAAATATGTAATATATATGATGTCTATATCCAAACAGTTGCGCTGTATTTCTCGGTGACACCCTCCAACAGGATGGCGGCAGCACTAAACCTGCTTAATAGTCCATTGAGGGAATTCATAGGTACAGAGAGAATCTAGGAGCTACACCTCATGAGTCCCTAAGGCACGTAACAGCAAGCATAGGGACAGAGGACTATAAGGCTTTTCCATGCCACTCGCTGCATGGCTGGGGGGGGGGGGAGGAGACATGACAAAGGGACATAAAAGGGAGCTGCACCATCTCCATCTTGGATTATTCCTGCTTCTTACTCTGACCTACTCATCTGCAACTGAAGCTGTGAAATGAAGGATGGAGATGCATCCAGGTACTGGATGTACACCAGAGGGACTGTACAAATCTGCAAACACTACAGTTCTACTGAGAAGTTGGTCTATATGTGGACTTTAAAGTCATTTGTATGTATCTGATTGCTTTGACCAAATTAACATTTCCCATATTATTTCTTTCTTTCCTTTTACAATAAATCTTTAGTTGTAGTTACTAAAGGATTGGCTGGCAGCATGGTATTTTGGGTAAGAGCCAACCTTATACTGATCTGGCACAGTGGCTGAGAGAACATTTTGGTAAAGGGAACAGAGTTTTAGATGACTAATCTATTTACTGGATCTCGTTGCTGACTGGGAGCCAGAGACTGAAATGCAGTTAAAGGGACTACATATTCTTCTTTTAGTTTTAGCTTCTTGATAACCAGTGTTGGGAATCAGAAGCACTGTTTGTACCTGGCTAGGGCAGTGGTTCTCAACCACTGTGTCAGCACCCATTAGTGTGTCACGAGATATGCGCATCACAGAGAGTCAGGGAAATGGCTGGATTTGGCCTGAGGGGAGTGGGCTGGTGTGTCTTGTAGGATCGTGACATCCCACCAAGAGTTTGAAGACCTGCAAAAGGTTGAGAACCACTGGGCTAGGGAATCTAATTGCCATGTTAGCCTCAAGAGTTGGAGTCAGCTATCCTTTTTGTAGCTTACCCTGACCTTTGCATTTTCATGTGCGCTACCCAAGGCACGGATGGGTCACAGAAACAATACAGGCTATAGCTACTGAGAGTCAAAATTCTGACTTGTCTGCTGTATATTTTGCAGCTCAATATTAACTTCAAAAGATTGCTAAATAAAAACTTTTTACAAGTATATAGTCAACATCCTTGTCAGGAACCTGCTTGCTATTTTACTTGATACCTACAAATAGGTATTTTCAGCTAATTGAGTAAATATTTCTGTAAGTCACCCTGATAACAAAAAATTAACTACTTAACTGCTGCATAACAAACTGTGTTAGGCTTTTCAATATAGAAAACAGAACCAATTAAATATCACCACGTTTCGTCTAAATCAGCATTGTCCATAGATATCTGTTGAGCTTGCTGATCCAGCAATCTTTAAAGCATGCAGCAAGATGAATAATAGAGATTTGTCAGTTAATAACCACTATAATTCAAGTATGTCACACAGAAGTGTTTTGTTTGGTGAACAATATGCTGTCTAATTACCCTGCTCAATCATAACAACACATATCATGAAATAAAAAATCTTTATTTTTAAACTTTCATTACACTGAAGTACCATACAGATTTAAAAAATAAATCAAGATCCTACCCAGTTTCTCAGGAGGTAGCTCAGTGTCATGGACTTTACTTTAATAAATGCACCCAGGCAATATATATCTTGAAATCCTACTCAGTACCATTTGTTGTAGATTGCAAGTTTTCAGGACAGATTACCATTTTTCTATGTCTATACAGCACCCTGCACACCAGGCCCACTGCATAAGTTTTAACTGGTCTCTGATATCAGGTATGATTGATACTACATTTTGATACTCCTCAGTAAAAAAAAAAAAAAAAAAAAAAAAAAAAAAAAACAAAAAAAACCCTCATACTTCTAATATCAACTGAAGATCACTTGCCTATTTAGAAAAGAGTCAGTCCTGTCAAATGGACCAATGCCACTATTCCCCATTTGCAGCAAAGTATGTACTATAAACTGTGGCCTATGTTTAAAAAATATATATTTAAACTATTCTTTAGAACCTTTTGATTCTTTCTCGATGTTTGGTCTTAAAATAAGTAGGACAGAGAAATTGTTTCTAACAGGAATAGACACCAAGGCATTCAAATGCAAATTACCATTTTGTATTTGAAAGACACTTAGTATTATCCTAGTGACTTTCTAAAATGTCACAATATTTGCTTCCCTAGCACTTAAGCTAAAAGCCAGATTATTTGCGATGAAGGTGTCAAACTCTGCTCCCTATAATGACATCACACTTTAAACCAATAATGTCAAGGAACAATCCTTCACTCCCAACTTTCTCTGTTTTTTTTCTAAATGAAAAAAGAAAAAAAAAATGAAAAGGGAAGAGCAGCATGGTGAAAATCAGATGCTTTGAAAAGCCAAATAAGGAACATCATGTTTGACAGCAGTTCTTATTTCTGTGCTACTGGATAAATCTAAACAATATGATAGCAAGTACATCAAAAGAAGTATTACCAGCAGATCAAGGGATGTGATCATTCCCCTCTATTCTGCACTGGTGAGGCCACATCTGGAATACTGTGTTCAGTTTTGGGCTCCCCACTACAAAAAGGACAGGGACCTACTGGAGAGAGTTCAGAGGAGGGCAACCAAAATGATTAAAGGGCTGGAGCACAAGCCCTATGAGGAAAGACTGGAAGCATTAGGCTTATTTAGTCTGCAGAAGAGAAGATGGAGGGGGGATTTGATAGCAACCTTCAACTACTTGAAGGGGTGCTCCAAGGAAGATGGAGCTTGACTATTCTTGGTAGTAAAGGAGGACAGGACGAGGAGCAATGGTCTCAAGTTGCGGTTAGGGAGGTCAAGGCTGGATATTAGAAAAAGCTTTTTTACTAGGCGAGTGGTGAAACATTGGAATGAGCTGCCAAGGGAGGTGGTGGAGTCACCATCTTTGGAGGTGTTTAAGGCCCGGCTGGATAAAACCATGACTGGGATGGTTTAGTGGGAGTGGTCCTGCCTCTGGCAGGGGGTTGGACTAGATGACCTATGAGGTCCCTTCCAACCCTAGGATTCTATGATTCTATGATTCTAAGTAAGATGAACTCTAAATGATACTTTGCACACAAATTCAACAAGTTATTTAAATTTATTAGACCCTAGTCATTGCAGATAAACTCAAGTTATCATCATGTGCAAAAGGTCCACAACACTGATCATTCTTGCCATGGACCCATAGTCGAGCCCATAATACTACTGTTAGTTTAGATGGACAAGTACAGTTCTTCCACACCAAATGCTACAAAACCTCTTATATTGAGCACAGTCCACACAAATTTTGACAACAGGAAAAATAATTTGTTCCTTGTAATAGGCTCTTCTCTATTTACATGATGATTTTTGTCTGTAAACTACCTCTCTCAAATGCCTCATTTAAAGGAAGGTTTATAATCTAATATGGAGACATGTATGTTTATCAGAGATTACCATCAATATGGATTCCTTTAACCTAAATCATTTATAGCAACAGAATCTATTTGTTACTTGTCTGTGTGATTGCTGGAGTGTTTTACATATTTCAGAAACTTTCTGCATGAACAGCTGTTTGCTAGAGCATCACTTATCCAACATCTCTTGGTCATGAAGGTAAAACAAAATAAATTAATAAAAAGAGAAGAGATCTGATCCTGCAAGAGTGGGGGAGCTGCATACTCAGAAAGATTAGGAAAGCATCAGTTTTGATGGAATAAACTGAAATCATCAAGTATTTGTTATGGAAGGAATTTCTAAATCATACCCTTGAATTACAAAACCAGATGAACAGCTTTTTCAAAAGGTAAGTCAGGGAAAGAAAAAGTAGGACTTTTGCTTTTTTAGATACAGATAAGACTCATTTTACACAGATGGTATTTCAGACAAGCTCTCATAAGCAGTGATGCGATTGAAGTCCATTCCAACTGAAGCATCAGTAAAGACTGATCCTAGATGAGTAAAGGTCTCGCAGATTGCAAAACTGTAGGCGGAATTCTCGTTATGAATCTAATAGCTGTGATCAGTATTGAACTTACAGCTTCTTTTATTTTTCCTCAGAAAAAAAACAAATCAAAAATGGAGATTACTCACCTTCGTGCAGTAGCCGAAGTTCCTTGAGATGCGTGCTCCTGACATGCTCCACTTTGGGTGCTGAAGCGCAGCCGCACCTCGAACCGGCTATTTTAAAGCAGAGTCTCTAGCAGCGGGGGAGGGGAGCGAAGGAGCCCACGGCAGTTGGCTGCTTATCGCGCCACAGAAGGCGTGTGCCTGTAGCTCCCCTGCCCCCACATGCCTGCGCCTCAGTTCCTTTCTACCGCGGAGACCCAAGATGGCAGAATACTCTGAAGTAGAGGGGAGGAGGGCGGGTAGTGGAGCATGTCGGGAGCACGCATCTCGAGGAACTTCGGCTACTGCACGAAGGTGAGTAACCTCCATTTCCTCCTTGAGCAGTGCTCCTGACTGCTCCACTTTGGGTGAGTATTTAGCAGTTGTCGTAAGTGGAGGTGGGAACTTCGGATGGTGTTTTGAGTGCAACGCTAAGGACTGCGTGCCCAAGAGCTGTGTCCATGGAGGCTAGTTGTTCCAAGGCATAATGGTTCGCAAAAGTGTCTGATGATGACCAGGTGGCTGCCCGGCAAATATCAGATATCGGTACTTTCATAAGGAAAGCCAAGGAAGATGCAACTGCTCTAGTGGAGTGCGCATATATGGGTTCAGGTAAGTGCAGATCATGGTCAGTGTAAGCAGTGTGTATGCAGGAAGAGATCCAACGGGATAGACTCTGTTTGGAAATGGGTTGGCCTTGGGAGTGTTCAGCAGTGGAAACAAATAACCTGGATGTTTTCCTGAATGGTTTAGTGTGCTCTAGATAGAAGGCCAATGATCGTTTTAAGTCAAGTATATGTAGTGCTTTCTGTTCTGGTGTGGAGTGGGGCTTTGGGCAAAAAACCGGTAGGTGGATGGTCTGGTTGAGATGGAAGGATGAGGCAACCTTTGGTAGAAATTTGGGATGAGGACGGAGAGATATCTTGTCCTTATAAAAAATAGTGTAAGGAGGATACACCATGAGGGCGGCCAGCTCTCCAGCACGCCTCGCCGAGGTGACCGCTACCAAGAAGGCTACTTTCATAGAAAGAAAAAGCAATGAAGTGGTACCCAGTGGTTCGAAAGGTTGTTTCATGAGAGCTCTAAGAACACGTGTTAGGTCCCATGGGACTATTCGGGGTTTGACATTAGGATATAAGTTCTGTAGTCCCAGCATGAACCTCTTAACAGTACGGTATGAGAAAATGGAGGTGCTCTCAACAGGCTGATGGAAGGTTGAAATAGCAGCCAGATGAACTCTGATGGTACTGACCGATATGTTTGTGTCTTTCAGGTATACGAGGTATTCAAGGATGGAAGGAATTGGAGCTGTGGTTGGTTCTGTATGAGGGGAGGCACACCAAGAGGAGAAGCGTCGCCACTCTTGAAGGTAAGTTGTTCTTGTCGCCAGTCTCCTACTGTTTAGGAGAATCTGCTTTACTGTGTTCGAACACTGGTCCTCTAGAAAATCGAACCATCGAGGTTCCAGGCCGTCAGATGGAGGCGATTGAGGTGAGGGTGGATGAGCATCCCGTTGTTCTGAGAGAGTAACGTTGGTGTGCGAGGTAACATGATCGGTGGTGTCTTGGACATTCGTTGTGAGTATACCATATTTGATGAGGCCAAGCTGGTGCTATTAGTATTACTGTAGCTGTGTCGTGGAGCATTTTGAGAATGGTTCGCAAGATCAATGGTAGAGGAGGAAAGGCGTATGCCCGGAGGTTGCCCCAGTGAATGAGAAAGGCATCACCTCATGATTGTCGGCCTATGCCTCCTCTGGAGCAGTAGTGTTTGCATTTCCTGTGTGCGCGTTGGCGAAGAGATCTATAGTAGGAGTGCCCCAGAGATTGAAAATGTGATTTATTATGTCGGGTCTGATTTCCCATTCGTGATGGTCTGTGAATGAACGACAGAGAGTCTGCAATGGTGTTGCTCTTTCTGGGTAGGTATTCTGCAGATATGTGTATGGCGTGGTCTATACACCAATTCCAAAGTGCCCACGCCTCCAGGCAGAGGGCCTGGGATTTGGTTCCGCCCTGGCGGTTGACATAAAACATTGCTGTTCGATTGTCGGTTCGAATGCGGACGTGTTTTCTGGCAATCATGGGGAGAAAGTGATGACAGGCTCTGATGATTGCTCTTAACTCCAGTATGTTTATGTGTAGGGATGTCTCTGTGGTGGACCATCTGCCTTGGGCTTTGTATTCGTGCATATAAGCGCCCCAACCGATCATGGAGGCATCTGTAGTGATTAGAATGTCCGGTTGTGGTTGCGTAAAAGGGACACCATCTGAAAGATTGGTATGATCAATCCACCATGACAGGGATTCTTTGATTGTTGGGGGCATGTGTAAAGACTTTGTTAGTGAGGTACGTCGCGTTTTCAACTGTCGGATAAACCACAATTGTAGTGGACGCATGCAGAGTCGGGTGTGTTGTACAACGTGAGTAGTGGCTGCCATGTGGCCCAACATCTGCATGCATCTGTGGATGGGGACCAGTGGTGAATGCCGAATCAGGGTAGCCAATTGTTTTATATTGTGAATTCTGTCGAGGGGAAGGAATGCCCTCACAGACGGAGTATGGAGGCGTGCTCCAATGAAATGGAGTTCTTGCGTTGGGATCATGGAAGACTTTTTGTAATTTATGGTCAATCCCAGGGAAATGAAAAGGTCCTCTGTTGACTGGATTGCATGGTTGGTTTCCTGGAATGTGGGTCCTGTTACTACAAAATCGTCCAAGTATGGGAAGATGGAAATGCCCCGTTTGCGTAGGCAGGCAGCCACTGGGGCCATTAGTTTGGAGAACACCCTCGGTGCGGTGGAGAGACCGAAGGGGAGTACTGCATATTGGTAGTGATCTTCCCTGAAACGGAATCTGAGGAATCGCCTGTGTGCGTGGTGTATTGGAACATGAAAATATGCATCCTTTAGGTCGAGGGAAGCTAGCCAAGCTCCCTGTTGCAGTGATGGCAGTATCGTACTTAGGGTCACCATCTTGAACCGCTTTGTTCTTATGTGTTTGTTCAGTTGTCGTAGGTCTAGGATGGGCCTCCAACCTCCTGATTTCTTTTGTGTAAGAAAATATGGTGAATAAAATCCCCTCCCGTGATGTTCGCGGGGAACTGGTTGTATTGCTCCGATGTGCAAGAGGTTTTGGATTTCTTCCCGCAGTAGTTGCACGTGAGTGGTGTCCCTGAAAAGGGATGGGGAAGGGTAGTGTGGTAATGGATTGGAGTTGAAGGGGATGAGGTATCCCTTCTGTATAATTTCTAGTGCCCATCTATCTGACGTGATACTCGCCCATTGTTGGATAAAGTGCTGTAGTCGGTTGGTGAAAATTAGCAGTTGATGAGGTGATTGATGGTGATGGGAGTGGTTGAGCATTCCCTCGACAAGCCCGTCAAAATTGCTGTTTTGAGTTGTTGCCTTGTGGGTTTTGCAAGGCGTGATTGCTCTGGCGTCTACATTGAGACTGACGCGGTTTATTCCTGGAGTAGTCTGGCCCCCGGTTAGGTTGGTTTTGATAGAATTTCTGTGAAAATGTGTTTCTGGGGTACTTTTTCTTAAAAGGTGTAAAGTAGATGCCCAGCGTACAAAGGGTAGCCCTGGAATCCTTTAAGGTATGCATAATGTCGTTAGTTGTTTTAGCAAAGAGGTTGTCTTTATCAAAAGGTAGGTCCTCAATGGTATTCTGCATTTGTTTGGGTAATTCTGCAGACTGTAGCCAGGAGGAGCGTCGCATTGTGATTGAGGTGGCTAATATCCTGGCTGCTACATCAGCTACATCCAGGGCTGCCTAGAGGGCTGTTCTGGCTACTAGTCTACCTTCTTCTGTGAGATTGTCTAATTGTTCTCGTTGCCCCTCTGTAATGAGGTGTGAGAGGTCTGTAATCTTTGAATAAAGATCATGGTCATAGTTAGAGAGAAGGGCAACATAATTAGCAATCCTTAATAGGAGAGCTGCAGATGTATATACCTTCTTCCCTAGAATGTCTAGTTTCTTGGTGTCTTTGTTGGTAGTGTGAGATTTAGTGTATGCCTGTTTGTACCTTTGATTAGCTGCCTCAATTACTAGAGAATTAGGTTGAGGGTGCGAGAATAAAAATTCATTGCCCCTAGGGTCGATGAAATATTTCTTGTCGACATGTTTGTTCGATGGAGGGACTGATGCCGGGGTCTGCCATATAGTATTGGCAGGTTCCATAATGCCTGGGTCCATGGGCAATGCCAATTTTGTGGATCCCGGGGCCTGAAGGATTCGATATAGTTTGTGTTGGGTAGATTGGTCCTGGTCCAGAGTGATCTCCATATTATGGGCAGCCCTCGTAAATAGTTCTTTAAACTGTTTCATTTCGTCGGTCTTAGAGCGATGAGGAGGATCGTTCACATTATTTGAAGCCATTGTTGGTGATGGTTGGTGATGTGATATTGTCGGTTGTTGGAAGCCTGCCCCCTGCTGTGGAATATTTGAGGGGGGTTGGCAGCTATTAAATTGTGGCCAGGTTGTATAATTTGTTCCAGGTATTTGAAATGGTGGGCAAAAGAGCCATGGTGGATATGGCCATTTCTATGTCATGTTTGGATTTGGTAAAGTAGGCTGGCTAGTTTGTTGTGGTGGTAGTTCAGGTGCAGAAATACACCAACTCGCAGAGGAGGAGTCGTGCAGTGGTGATGCGGGTAATGAAGACAGACTGCTGTGAGATGAGTCAGTCTGGGAAAAGAGACGATACTGGGCAGGAGGGAACCCGAATCTCCTCTGTCCAGTCCATGTGCCTAGTTTTGTGTGTCCGTTTGGTGTGGCGTTGTGGGGAGTTTATTACCCCAGTCTGTTGTGGCTGTGTAGTTGGTGCTGAGGTGGACAACGGCTGCGGTGCTGTCTGTGCAGCCTCGGGTAACAGCGTTGGTGCCGGGGAGAGGTATAACGGCACTAAGTTCTGCGCCGTGGGCTGAATCACGCTCGGCACGGAGGCGCTAAGTGCTGGCGGGGGCGCTACGAGCAGTGCCGCTGTTATGGGCAACACGCTCTGTGCCGCTGAAGAAACCGGCACCGCGTTAATATTCTGCAGTTTTGCCGGGCTTATGCTTATTCATAGCAGCCTGTTCATGCAGCTTTTTAGATGTTTTTGGCTCTGTACCCTTGGATTTTTTTATGGGTACTGGAGAGGATAGAGTGGATTGCCGCTTATGCGCTCCCTCAGCCAACTGAGGAGAGGCACCAGGGTCTGAGGCAGGTCTGAGTGAGCCTTCCAGCAATAAAAGTTTAAGTTTTCTTTCCCAGTTCTTTCTCGCTCGGGAGGTGAGCTTGCGGCAATGGTCGCATTTGTGAGCAGTGTGGGTTTCCCCAAGGCATCTGACACAAGAATCATGCCTGTCTGAGTTCAGCATAGCCTCATTACAAGAGGCACAGCGTTTGAATCCTGACGGGGATGGCATGTGTATTCTGTTGGTCTCTTGTGATGTTCGTACTGTTGCTGTGTCTATTCTGATTTGGGTTTTTTTTTAGGATGAAGAGGAGCCGGTGTGGAAGAGGTCCGAAGGCGGCGGTGGTTGAAAGGAACTGAGGCGCGGGCGCATGGGGGCGGGGGAGCTACAGGCGCGCACCTTCTGTGGCGCGATAAGCAGCCAACTGCCGCGGGCGCCTTCACTCCCCTCCCCCACTGCTAAAGACTCTGCTTTAAAATAGCCGGTTCGAGGTGTGGCTGCGCTTCAGCACCCAAAGTGGAGCAGTCGGGAGCACTGCTCGAGGAGGAACTATTATTTAATACTATCTACCACCTTCCTCCAGTATGTTAATCTCACAAATGTAGACAAGAGATGTGAATTATTCACAACAAAGCTGAAACACTCAATATTTGTTTTTGCATTTTATTACAAATATGAAAATGGTCCTATTTTCATTAAAAGTCTTCTTGAAGGTTAGACCACGTGGAGTGAAAGTTTATCTATTTTTCTAGTGGAAAAGATGAAAATTTCAGGTGGCATCAGAGTATAATTTTTGAGCAATAGTAATTTTGCCATGAAAAACCTGCAATTTCACACGTTTTCAACATAGAAATAGCCATGGGGTTGCCTTTCACTAAACAGCAAACGTCTGGAGTTGTGAAGTTACTGCAAACAAACTGAAAAGTTTGTATGTAGGGTTCTGGGGTAAGTCTGCGCCCACCTTTGCTAGTATGCCTTCCCTGAGCAAGTGCTAGCTGTGTGTAGCTCACTGGTAGAGTGAAAATTGTATTTTGGGCCATGTTCTTCATCTGATAATAGCAAAGACAGCCCACTTTAACTTTATACACGCGACAGTCCCTTTACTCAACAAGCATGCTCCACAGACTACCAGATTCCAATCCAAGGCAAATGAAAGAGTGACTGGATCTGGGGAGAGATGGAATTAGTGAGCATGCTCAAAGAGACAAGATAACGTAACTGGCTCTCTTGTCAACAGTATACAGGTGATGCCGAAGTCTACGTACATTGAATGCTAATGGTGACAAAACTCAGTGCCTCAATGAAATGTAGTTCAACAAGCACAAACTCTGACCAAGAAGAAAGAGGTATTCTAGTCTATACAGCTTTGTATACCATGCTAATCCTTGTAATACCTGAGTGCCTTCCAAGAGTGTATTAAGAAATGCGACTGCACATCAATCAGGTGTTGTTTGCTCTCTCATCCACTCCCCACAGGGAGAAATGTGCAGCCGAGTGTCTTATAAAAAAACCTGCTGAAATAAAAGAAATATACCTGTTGCTATGTATTTATATTAGAGAAGGAAAAATCAAAGAAATACACTTTGCTATCAGAATGAAAAGTGTTGAGATTTGTGAAGGTGCTTAGTTCTTGGAGAAGTTTATTCCACAGCCTTGGACTGCCCTTGGAGAAGCTTCTCTCTCTCACACAGATGATCTTTACTCTCAATAAGAAGAGTTCTACCAGGCCAGAAGAGCACAGCTATCAACCACTATCTTTGTCCCTGATCTTTAGATGGTCTTTTAGCTATCCTAGGTCCAGGCCATTGAGCACTTTGAAGAAAATGACCACTCCCATGAATTTAATTTGAAGCCAGCAAAGGGGTGTAGGACAGTCATAATGTGTCTGCATTCATCCTCTAGCCCAAACTACGATCACTGCCTCAAACAAAGAGGTCTACCTGCTGATCTTCAAGACAGCTTGCAATCTCTGGATCCTCCTGACCTCTTCATTGCCACTGTATTTCCAAATAGCAGCAGCTGCTAAGAATATCTTTACTCCATGCCCCCAACCCGGCCAGGAGGCTATACACGACAGTGGACCTGTGTCTTCTGATAAGACACTTTGATACCAAGTGTATTGCCATGTTACATGTGCCTCTAGAGACCAACTGAAATGGCAACATTCAAAAACCAACAGGGGACAACTTCAACTCCCCAGTCACTCCATGAAAGACATGTTTGTTACAATTCTTAAACAGACTAATTGTAAATCAAAGGTTCAAAGAGAAATCACAGAGTTTGAATTTATATGCAAATTTTGACACCATCAACTTGGGTTTGAATAGAGAGATGGACCAGCTTTCTCATTACAAAAATTAGTCTCTAAAAGTACCACAGGACTCCTTTGTTTTTCATTACAAACAGTGATTCTCACTTCTCTCAACCTCACCACTTTCTGTTATGCTGTTCCACACAGTCTGAATCTATGCAACTTGTTTGATTTGCTGAAGTAATCCGACCTGATGCAATGAAATGTAGTCACAGGATTTATCTTTCCCTTAGCATCTGACGAGCTGGGACTTCACCCACAAAAGCTCATGACAAAAATAAATTTGTTAGTCTTTAAAAGTGCCGCAGGACTCCTTGCTTGTTCTGCAAGACCAACAGACTTGATCAGCCAAAAATCCCTAAACTAAGGAATAAATTAACCCCCTCTGAATGAGTCAGAAAAGAAAAAATAAGAAAGCAGAAATGCGCACCATTTTCAGTTGTTAGCACCCACCCTTACTAAATAATTACCATAAAAATTACATTTAGTGGGAACTTAATAAAGGTGTCCTGTAAAAAAAAGTATTTGTTAAATCTCCTGGATGCATATCAGGTGCTTGAAAATGGAGTCTAGGATTTAATGGCTTTCTGTTACTTGTCTTTATTTAGATGATTTATCAGGAGAAATCAGCATAAAGAGTGAGGCACCGTAGGTTGCCGTTACTGTAGTGAAAATACTAATTGCATCTAACGCTGGACCGGGTTGGCAAGACAAAAGGCTCCAAGCACAAGGCCCTGACAGTCTGGAGTAATGCAACTTATCAAAACATGCTCGTTTTTTATTCCCAGCCTTATTGCACCTTAAAACATAATAAAACAAGTGAGTAAACACCTGCTGGACATATGGATACCACAACTGTCAAGCGAATGGATGGCCCAGAGCAATATTTGCCGAGACCTTCTTATATTTTAATAGTCCCCAGGACACCCACGGGGAATCTGTTTGGGGATGCATTTTTGTCGTTCTTGCTCTACAAGCTCCTCTCACAATGTACGGCATGCCTGCTGCTGCCCCTCCAGTAGAATTTTCCTACCCAGTCTCCCAGGCAGGGGCACTCAATGGAGCACTGTGAACCACAAATGCTGCATGATTCCATTTGTGAAGCAGTGGGAAATTAGATGAAATCAAGGGCAGGCTACATATCAGGGTGAGGAAGATAGATGTTGAGAAAGAATAGCAAACAATGAGATGGAATGGAAGCCAAAACAGGAAAAGAACAAGTTAAAGAATATTTAAATAAAGTTAGATCAGGGGTGTCATACTCGTACGCTATTGCAGGCCAGATTTAACTTAAACGTACTTCAAGTGGGCCGTACATACCATAAATCTGTAGCCAGACAGACATCCTGACCATAGATATCTCTAGCCAGACCCTGGTGTGGACTTGCAGGGACTGCAGCCTGCAGTTCCCTGTCTCCAACGATCAGGCTGGGGAGATGAATCGATGTGACAGGTGCCTGCTGGTGGAATCTCTCAGGAGGCAGGTGGGAGAGTTACAGGAGGAGGTGTCTCGGCTTAGGAGTATCCACACCCTGGAGAAGTTCCTCGACAGCATCCACGAGGAGAAGTGCAAGATGGAGGGCACTGACCAGGTACCAGAGACTACTGCCACAACACTGGAGCTGGATGGGGAGCCTGTGGCAGGGGGAGGACACTGGCAGCTGGTTACCTCTGGCGGTAGGCAGTGCTCCACCCCTGCCCACAACCCACCCTCTGTTGTGGTGAAGAATCGTTATGCGGTGCTAGGGACGGTGAAGGAGGTGGAAGAGGAGAGGCCATGCACCCCCGAGGCTGGGAGGATCACAGCCACCACAGCTAGGAGGAAATGTAGAGTTGTGGTGGTTGGGGACTCACTTCTGAGGGGGACGGAGGCACCCATCTGTCGCCCTGACAAGATCTCTAGAGAGGTAAGCTGCCTGCCAGGTGCCCGCATCCGAGACGTTACGGAGGGATTGTCGAGAATCATCCGCCCCTCTGACTACTACCCCATGCTTCTCATCCATGTAGGAACCAATGATACTGCGAGAGGTGATCCTCGGCAGATCAAAGGTGACTTCAGGGCTCTGGGAGCGTGGGTGAAGGAGTTTGGAGCACAGGTGGTGTTCTCCTCGATTCTTCCGGTCAAGGGTAGAGGCCTGAGCAGAGACAGATGCATCCTGGAGATGAACGTTTGGCTGCGAAGATGGTGTCGTCAGGAGGGCTTTGGCTTCCTCAACCATGGGTTGCTGTTTCAGGAAGAAGGACTGCTAGGCAGAGATGGACTCCATCTTTCGAGGAAGGGGAAGAGCGTATTTGGACGCAGACTGGCTGACCTAGTGAGGAGGGCTTTAAACTAGGTCTGAAGGGGGAAGGAGACCAAAGCCCACAGGTAAGTGACTATGTGGGAGACCAGGGGGATGGGATGGAACTTGGGGGGTGCCGGGAATGTAACTACAGGGATAGAAGAGAGGATAATTGGAACATGCGGGGGGAATCAAATAACTTTCTTAGATGCTCTAATGAAGCCCTAATGCCTGAGGCAGGTGGGGGAGGTCAACACTAAAAGAAAATCCAGGGAGGTAGATACAATAGAATTGAATGTCAAAATGGGAAAGTAGGGCAATCAGCTGGGTATCTTAGGTGCCTATACACAAATGCAAGGAGCCTGGGAAACAAGCAGGAGGAATTGGTAGTACTAGCGCAGACAAAGAACTATGACATGATTGGGATAACAGAGACGTGGTGGAATAGTTTGCATGACTGGAGCTCTGCAATAGATGGGTATAGACTGTTCAGGAAGGACAGGCAGGGAAGGAAAGGGGGAGGAGTAGCACTATATGTAAAGGAGCTCTATGACTGCTCAGAGCTCCATTATGAAAGTGGAAACAAGCCAGTTGAAAGTCTGTGGGTTAAGTTTAGAGGGGAGAGCAACAAAGGGGATGTTGTGGTAGGTGTCTGCTACAGACCACCAGATCAGAAGGAGGAAGTGGATGAGGCATTCTGTGTACAACTAACAGAAGTTTCTAGAGCACAGGCCCTGGTTCTCATGGGGGACTTCAATTACCCTGACATCTGCTGGAAGGCCAATACAGCAGTGCACAGGCAATCCAGGAAGTTTCTGGAGAGTGTTGAGGACAACTTCCTGGTACAAATGCTGGAGCAACCAACGAGGGGCCTTGCGCCTCTCGATCTGCTGCTCACAAATAGAGAAGAATTTATCAGGGAAGTAGAGGTCAATGGCAGCCTGGGTAGCAGTGACCATGAAATGATTGAGTTCAAGTTGATGATTAAAGGAAAGAAGGAAAGAAGCAAAACACAGACCCTGGACTTCAGGAAAGCAGATTTTGTCTCCCTCAGGGAACTGATGGGCAGGATCCCTTGGGAGGCTGATCTGAAGGGGAAAGGTGTCCAAGAGAGTTGGGTGCATTTTAAAGAAACCCTGCTAAGGGCACAGGAAGATACAATTCCGATAAGGAGAAAGCACAGCAAATGTGGAAGGTGCCCACTGTGGCTTAACAGAGAGCTCTGCACTGAGCTGAAGCATAAAAAGGACGCTTACAGGAAGTGGAAGCTAGGACAGATGACTAAGGAGGCATATAAAGACATTGCTCGGGACTGCAGGGATAAAATCAGAAAGGCCAAAGGACAAATGGAGTTGCGACTAGCAAGGGATGTGAAGGATAACAGGAAGGGGTTCTACAAGTATATCAATAACAAGAAGAGGATCAGGGATGGTGTAGGTCCCTTACTGAATGGGGCAGGCATCCTCGTGACAGAGGATGAGGAAAAAGCTGAAGTGCTCAATGCTTTTTTTAGTTCAGTTTTCACAAGCAAGGTCAGCTCCCAGCCCACTACACTAGGTACGGGGGACTGGGGAGAAGAAGAGAGGCCCTTGGTGACAGAAGGTCAGGTTAGGGACTGCTTAAAGAAACTAGATGTGCACAAGTCCATGGGGCCGGATGAACTGCATCCGAGGGTGCTGAGGGAGCTGGCTGATGAGATAGCAGTACCGTTGGCCATTATCTTTGAAAACTCGTGGCGAACGGGGGAGGTGCCAGAGGACTGGAAAAAAGCAAATATAGTACCTATCTTCAAGAAAGGCAAAAAGGAGGATCCTGGGAATTACAGACCTGTCAGCCTCACCTCAATCCCTGGAAAAATCATGGAGCAGCTTCTCAAAGAAT
>ML681997.1:13850962-13870281 GCA_007922195.1 Podocnemis expansa | reverse complement strand
TTTTTTTGGCAGGGGGTTGGACTAGATGACCTCGTGGGGTCCCTTCCAACCCTATGATTCTATGATTCTATGAAATCGAAATACCACAGCACTCTCATGCCATCATGAGTGCTGTGTATACAAAACTGCACTCCATGACGTCTCTCTCTGTTAGGGAGAGAGTGCAGTCCTGCAGAGCACTGTCATGGTCACATGAAAGTGGCTCATGTGCTGCATGTTTGACACCCGAGTTAGAAGTAGTCATGTTGGTACGGCAGGGCAGGCCCTGATGAAATTCATCCTAGGCACTTAAACTATTTGAAGCAATCTCAGAATCATTAGTAATAATCTTTGAACATTCCTGGAAGACAGGTGAGGACCCAGATGACAGGAGAAGAGCAAACATAGAACCTATCTCAAAAAGGGGAACAAGGAGGACCCAGGGAATGATAGACCAGTCATTTAACTTTGATACCCTGAAAGATACTGGAACAAATTATAAAACAACCAATTTGTAAGCACCTAGTGCATAACAGTGTTATAAGGAATAGCCAGCATGGATTTGTCAAGAATATATCTTGCCAAACCAACTTAATTTCTCCTTCAACAGGGTTACTAGCCTCCTGGACGGAGGGGGGAGGAGGGGAACAGTGGATGCAAAACATCTTGATTTTAGTAAGGTTTTTGGACCTGGTCCCACTTGACATTCTCAGCAGCAAAGTATGAATATGTGTTCTAGATGACATTACTATAAGGTGGGTGCACACCTAGCTGAAAGGCCATACTCAGAGAGTAGTTATGAATGTTTCACTGTCAAACGGGGAAGATGAACCTAATAGGGTTCCACAGGGATCAGTGCTGGGTCTGATACTATTCAATATTTTCCTTAATAATATGAACAACGGAGTGGTGAGTATGCATATAAAGTCTGCAGATGAAACCCAAGATGGGAGGAGTTGTAAGCATTTTGGAGGACAGGATTAAAATTCAAAATGATCTTGACAAAGTGTAGAATTGATTTCAATTCAATACAATGTTCAATAAAGACAAGTGCAAAGTACCGCCCTTAGGAAGGAAAAAACAACAACAAAATGAGGAACAGGCTAGGTAGCAGTATTGTTGAAAAGCATCTGGAGATTATGATCGATCACAAGGTGAATGAGAGACATCAGTGTGATGCAGCTGTGAAAAAAGGCAAATATTCTGGAGCATATTAATAGGACTGTTGTATGCATGATCAAGGTGCTATTTATCCTGCTCTATTCTGCACTGGTGAGGTCTCACCTGGAGTCCCATCCCCAATTCTTGGGAAAGATGTGGACAAACTTGAGAGAATCTAGAGAGCAACAAAAATGCTGAAAGGTTTAGCAGACCTGACCTTTTAAAAAACATCGATGTGTTTAGTCTTCAGAAAAGGCTCGGGTGGGGGTGGGGCAGCAAGCATGGGATGCCAGGACATGACCTAATGACATTCTTCAAATATGTTAACGCCTGATCTAATCAGGAAGTGACCAACTGTTCTCTATCTCCACTGAAGGTGGAACAAGTAGTAATGGGCTTTTTGCAGCAAGGGAAATTTAGGTCAGATATTAGGAAAAGCTTGCTAACAGTTACCTTCCTGTCATCCCCCCCACCTCAGAGGCACATACTTCTGAAGACTAAACATACTAGGATTTTTAATCTTTCTTCAGGGGGTCAGGTTTTCTAAAACTCTTTATCATTTTTGTTACTCTCTTTCTACATTCTTTCCAGTCTGTGCACATCCTTTCTAAGGTGTGGCTCCCAGAATGGAAAGACTCCCACACAATCAGGGCCACGTCCAAAACAGCAAACATGTAGGTTAGGGTTAAAAACCCTGATTCTGCCAAGTTCTTAATCTTATATTACTGAACGGATTACTCATGTCTGAGTATCTTCTTCAATCAGGACCTAAAAGTTAGCTATTTTTCATAATATACAAAATATAATAAGAGTAAAGGCAAGCAGTAAAAAGTATTTTGTATTGTAACTATAAACAGTAATAGTAATTTCAGATAAGAGTGAAAATAATAGTGAATTACTTAAAGTGATGTGATCATACTTCTGCACTAATCATTCATGCATCAAAGCTACAAGTCAGATTGAACACTGCAAAATCTAATAGTGCATAAAATGAAAACTTTTAAATATATTTTCACAAACTTTTGTATTGAGCTGATTTTGTTTTGATGTTAAAGATTTACAAAGACTAGGCTTATAGTAATTCTTTAAAACCCAAACGGTAAGAGTGAGGGAGTGCTTGTGAAAATGCTTACGAGCGACGGAGAAATTATTTAAAGGGGATTCCCGCTGGTCAACATCCTGTGGTCGCTCTTTGTAGCCAATGAAAGTGCCATCATTCTTCAACAGAAAATATCTTGGCCTCCATGTCTTTATAAATTCTCCTGGAAAAAAAACAGAGCAGAAAGAGATAGTGAAATGCTCCATATATTACATCCTACTATCTCATGTCCCAGAATTCCAATAAGAAACTCTTTCAAAGACTGATACTATGCATACTCCTAATACCGAAGGCACTTTGTTTAGTTTGCTACAAACAATGGAAAAATACAGGCATCAATTCAGATATGGACAATGGATTTAACCATAAAATGGGACTTCATAAAAAGTAAACAGCTCCATTCTCCCCCATCTACTCCTATTTCATTCAAATTCTGCAACATCTGCCTTAAATGCAATTTAAAATTTAAAAATCGGAGCAGATGTCCTACGTATTATTTTTGCTATTGTCATTTTTCATACTGACACAGAGAGACTTTTTTTCATTTACATTTTGCAGCGCAAGTATTTTAAACAACAGTGGGTAATTTAGTAATTAGTCAACTGCTTTATCACACCAACAATCATTTTTAGAGCATAAAAAGGCAATTCTCCACTTAAGTTACATAATATTACACACTCATCTCAAGAATGAAGCAAAAGAAAGGCTTTTCCTTTTCACATAGTGATCTAACTTTTAATACGGAAAAGTTCCAAGGATCCCCCAAAGTGCTTCCTCTCTCTTTTCTGAAGAAAACACCTTAAAAGATAAGGACTGAAAAGAATCTTAGAAGATCACCTAGTCCAACCCTCTGTTCAAAGCAGGACCAACCCCACATCCCTACAGCACATCATGCCAATGCTCATACGAATGTTCTGCAGAGACAGTGTAGGCACCTATAAACAAAACTGCCACATTCAAACCCCTGGCAATAGAAGGAACTAGAGAAATCAAATCCCTAATTATTTACCGAGGAAGCAGTGGGTTCTACTACACAAGGCGCTAGACTGTGATTCAGAAAGCATGATTTCTGTGCACGGGTCATCTACTGACCTTGGACAAATCACCTCCCCTCATTCTCTGCCTTCTTGTCTGTTTAGATTGTTTCTCACCAAATTTCTATAGTACCTATCACAGTGGAGCCCAGTCTCAGTGGGGCCACTAGGTATTGTCACACAAGTCTTTTTTAAAATATTGTGTCTACTGCATTGCACCCAGAGGCCCTCAATCTGGCTGTTATGCAAATACAGGGGTTCTGCACCGAAAAACTTTCATCAATTGCAGTGTGCTAATTTCATTCAGTTTCATTATAAAAAAAGCATGCAGGTATACACAGAGGAGTTTACTGTAGCAGAATATAGTGCTTGTTGCTGGTTGTTTGAAGGGTTTGCTCCCAAATTAAACAAGACACACATACGCACCCACAAGAAAAATTAAAAAAAAAAAAAAAAAAGGAAAAGGAAAAGAAAAAAAAAAGGCACCACAGGTTTACTGACCAAGGCTGCTTTCTTCAGCTCTCTTCCCATCCCCAACCACCATCCTGCACAACCTCCCCTGCTGTTCTGCTTTCCACCAGAGGTGATTTCTTCCATGATGATGTGCACGCTTCCCCAGGAACTCCCCTACAGCTGCCTTGCCTCTTTCCCCCTCCCCACAGTCCACCTCTCCTTCTGTGGCACAGCCTCCCCCTGCTTCTAACACCAGCTGTAGTACCTCTTCTGTCTGCCCAGTGTTTTCACAATGGCTTTTCTCACTTTTTATTCTAAAGCAAAAAAACTCAGGATAAGTGGAGGAATGGGTCTACATCAGACTACATCAGATCGCTTCTATTTACTGGGACAATCTGCTGAGAACATCTAATAGCACTGATGCAAGTGTTATTGCAGATAAGGGAAAGGGGAAAAAAAAACAAAAAACCACGAAGACCCTGCATACAATCTAAGTAAGGAGTCTTGTGGCACTTAAAGACTAACAGATTTATTTATCGCATGAGCTTTCGTGGGAGAAAATCCTACTTCGTCAGACGCTTTGAAGAGGGGGTGGGATTTTCTCCCACGAAAGCTCATGTGATAAATAAATCTGTTAGTCTTTAAGTGCCACAAGACTCCTTGCTTTTTTTGCTTTACCAGACCAACACAGCTGCCCCTTTGGAATCTGCATACAATCTAGTTAGTACATCTGTCCCATGTGCAGGGCATATTACAGTAAACTGTAACAGGTCTAGAAAAAGTCAGTTACCTTAGGAATTTCTGAGGAACTCATCTACAGGTGTGACTTAACATTTGCATTCAAGTTATTGTATGAAATACACACACACTTGACTTCACCCTAAAACTGACAACTCTTAGAGATCAGTAAGAGGCTATGGAGCTTTTCACTTCTAAGCAATCATTTCAAATCCAGCCCTGGTCAGCAGTGCCCAAAAGTCATTACCATGGGACTGTTTACATAATCAAAGTGATGTAAAACAAGCTGGTGGTCTCAGCTGAGATCTTTTAGGTAGGGGTCTCATGTGAGACAAAGCAGATTGGGGCAGTTTATCCACAGCTTTGGGAGTTGCTGTCTAGGACTGTCAGCCTGAACCTGTGTCCAGCACTGAAAACATTCTTCACTTACTAAAGTAAACACAACCATGGATAATGAACATCAAAATAATCAATAAAAACCAAGAGTCCCGTGGCACCTTAAAGACTAATAAATTTCTTTGGAGCATAAGTTTTCATGGCTGCAACCCACTTTGTCAGATGCGTTGTCAGATGCATCTGAAGAACTGGGTTGAAGCCCATGAAAATGTATGCCCAAAGAAATCTGGTAGTCTTTAAGGTGCCACAGGACTCCTGTTTTGCTGAATACAGACTAACATGGCTACCCCTCTGAAAATAACCAATGTCCACTTACAGATGCTAAACACTTCGGCTACCCTAGAAAATGAACCGCACCCCCCACCTTCGCAACAATACGTGGCATATTTCAAATGAAAATAGATAAGGAAACAAGTTTCAAATGTAGAAGATTAAGACCCTAACAATATTAAGGTAGGTCAGTTTTGGGGCTTAGAAATCTTGATGGTATTCCTTTACTGATGAACTAGAGCAAGTGTCTTGTTCCTTATTAAAGGAATTTAATTCAACTTGGCAGTTCACAGTGTCCAAGTCTGTGAAGTGCCAAGTTTCCCCAACTCCCATCAACTTCAATGTCTGTAGAACCTGTCAAAATCCGACCCTGATTTAAAGCAAAAAATTACACTGATATTTTTACCCTGATAATTCACTAGGAGGGTGACATGACAAACTGCCCTGTGTGAGGAGTAGCATATAGCTGCCTGATCTGTCCCATGAGATAATCAGAGAAATGAACTCTGCCGCAGTTCCTTCTATGCTTCCCTAGTGCTCAGAAAAAGGAGAAAGCTACTTTGACACTTTTCATGGAGCAGCTCACTCCCAGGTACGCACATAGCCAGTGAGTGTTCATTCTGTCCACTCATTCCTTTCCCACTGGCCCAGGAGGGGGGCTGAGATGGAAGAATCAAGCAAGAAGTAGCCTGTGCTTGCACTCCAAACCACAGCATGAGTCACAACCTGAGTAGGGTCCAGCAAGAGATTTTTATTCTTCTTTACTTTCATCTGCAAATGAGTCAGGTCTGTGATCATCTGCCCTGAACTCTTTCTAGGCACTAAAAAGTTCTCAGAGGAAAGGTTTAATTAGTAGGAAAAACTCATGGCTTGTTAAAGTGAAATACAAGTAGGATTTCATGAAAAACTGCACTGAGTTGTTGCAACAGAAATTTTACCTCCACTTTAAATTTAAACATCAAATACAATTATAAATCACTCTGGTATTTTTGCCTGATAGCTTTATCCCACCAATATCTTCCCAGTACAAATCACTGAGGAATGAGAATTTTTGTTACTGTCTTCTATACTCTTCTTTAGCATGGGACCTTTATTTATTCATTACTGTAGCTGGATTCTCTTTCTTGATCCACATTTCTAATTTGCAAACTAGTAGTAGATTTCTACATTTTCTTCAATGTTATGCTTTGCCTATGTCTGGAGCTTAATAAATACTGTTTGGGTATTTTTTTTAAATGAGTACCAAGGATTGCAACCACTCAAATTATAAGAAATACAAAAACAAGGTGTCTTGATGACCTACACCTTTGTGAGTCATACTGTAGTAGCTATTGCATATATATATATCATTACATAACGTGCTCTGAATTGATAGGATAAACCAGAAATGTAACAAATGGGCATGAAATTGAGTTATGCATGGTTGTATGTGAAAGTGATTAGAGAATATACAGTTGAATATACATTTAAGTGGTAAGATTAATAAAGCGTTACACTTCCTAATCTTTCATCTGCAGAAGCTCTAGAACACAAATTTGTAAATAAAAATCATGAGTAAGTTTACAAAATTTCTGCTCTTAATAAACAAGTTTAAATTCCTATGATTGGCGATAGCAACTGCTAAAATATATATATATATAAAATTACTTAAACTGTGACAGTTGTCAGATTTTATCTTCTTTAGAAAAAATTCTAAAATACAGAACAAATACGATGTTATATGTAAAAGGTTGGAACTTTAAAAATAAACACTCAGTAAAACAACAGAAATGCATGAAATGAAATAAAGTTCTTTTTTTAAAAAAAACTATATATAATTTTGCCTTTTTATTAGACTACAAACTAATTACAATAGAATATTTGAACATCTGTGACAGCACTCTAAGATTTTTGTTAAAACAAGATACAGCCATGTCAAAATGCCTGCAGTTTATAAAATTAGCAGTCTTCCCTTCTAATCTGCTGTTTGGAGGGTTGGACACTGGCATATTTGAAGTGTTAGTTGCTGCTTTTTTTTTTTTTAATGATTTATTTCTTTAAGACAACTGTAACAAGGTATTTGCCATGGCTTACATTAGTCATGTTCCTTCACATCTATCAGTCTCAATACATAGAAAATTTAAAATATAAGAGATGCAAGACACAACTTTAATACAAAACTGTGTGTGAAAGAGATATTAAAAAGACTGTTTTATTAGATAACAATAAAAAGTAGTAATGAAACATCATAAAAAAACTGAACAATTTACAAAGAAAATCATTTTTTCCTCTGTGATTCATTGCTTATGTAATGCCCTGGCAGTTGTCTTTGTTTTCAGTAACAGAATGCTAACAGTCTAATAAAGGAAGAAAAGCAAAAGTATGATTTATAAATCCAACATATATAAAATACTGGATTTGAGTACAAACTCATCTGCAACTTGCTAGCTTAAAAATTCATGTATTCTTGCAGCACAGTGTTTACTGAAAGCAGTTTGCAAACAGCAAAAATTCCCAAACTGTACATTTCTGTAAATACACACAAAGATTGTTATAGACCAATTTCACTCTGTTGCTTTGTCTCTGCCCCCACATATAGCATATTAAAATCCTTAATATACACTTATGTGAATCTGTCTCATGCTAAAAACATTTTCTCTACAAGACGCACTGCAAAGCATACTTGGGCTTTAATATTTCAGTTAAACATGAAACTCCTTTTGGTTCATGGAAACTTAATTCTACAGAGACTTTACAGCAGGCAAAGTTATTTTTCCCCCCCCATCTCCTCCCCACAAGAGCATCTTACTGAATTTGGAGCTGTCTACTACTGATAGAGTGTCTAACATCAGAAACAGCTGCCACTCCCTGGGAAGCTTACAGGGTAAGTGGAGAATAATGAGCAGCAAGCACCAGCAGAACAAAAGAAAATCCATCTTTATTTACCAACTGCTACATGCTTGTTGCTGCATCAAGCTCATTCATAGCCAACACCACACCCTCTAATTCATAACAGACTGCATTTAAGCAGCCGTTGCTTAAAGCATGTTAGCTTTCTTTAAAATTTCTTTTAAAATTTTTCTTTAAAAAAAATAGATTAACAAAGCAAGCATGCAACAAGCTACAACCTCTAATACTTACAGGAGTATGGGTTTGACTGTTAACTTTTTAATGCCCCAAGCTAACTAGAACCTACTTCAAAGCTTTCGGAAAAATAAAAACCCAATACTCTAGTTATATAAAATGTACTAGAGTGACGACCAGGAAACTAGGGACAAACAACATATTATGTCCTCTGCTCTGAGCATCAAAAGCAGCTTTATTAATGGACAAAATGAGCATACCAAATATTACAGACAGAGAAAATAGTAATTCACTCCTTGATTGCACACATTACTTATCTGAATGTAATTAGAAAGTTATGCCAAATGCAGTATTCATGTTCTGCAGGAAAAGAAACTGAATGAGTCATTTGTAAAACTTCAGTGAAAGCAAAGATGTGGATCACTCTAGTCTGCCCAAAAGGTTTCAGCAAAACAGATGCCAGCTTGCTTAAAGATGTGAAATTTTTAAAACTTGCCATCTCAAGTGAATCGATGTGACTGAAGAATGGGGACTGGATTTACAAGTGTCTTCTGTTCAAGCAAATTCTGTCCACTCACTTTAAAATCAACTTTATTAAAACCAAGACAGATTCTTTTTTTGAAAAGGGTTTTGCATTCCTCCTTACGTGTATGTTTTTTTTAAGGCACTTTTGAAACAGGGAATTAGTTTCACGTCACATATTTGAAGCTTATAAATTAGAGAAGTCAGTTATATGTCAAACTGAATGTGTGTTTTGTTTTGTTTTTTTAAATATCTATTTTGTTTCCCTCATAGCTGATATGCTGCCTTTCCTCTCCCCTGAACAAACTGACAGAATGGTATTTGGGTTTAGGGAGCTTGGGAAAAAAAATAAAATGTATGCTAATGTCTTTCCCAATATGCTCACTGAGAGTCCCTGGTTTGTCTGCCTATTCACAGGCATACAGAAAGGGGCCAGTGCTTTGATTATTTTTGGGTCACTCTCTGGATGTGTTCTCAGCCTTTGCCTCCAGCATACAGCTGCGGACACTTTGGCTGTGCCCTGAATCTCAATGAGCCAGCTCAGACTGCAGTCAAGGGTGCTCCCCAATAGGCAGGTCAAGCCTGAGTCAGCAGACTGTCTGCACCAGACTGGCGCTCTATAGCTTATCCCAGCTCTTTTGCCTTTCACTGACCATATATGGCAGCCCACTGTCACAACAAGCTAATTCAGTGCAAGGCAAATCCACTCACTGCTTTATTCTTACTCATTTTCCATGCAGCTGGATAGCAGTGCATTACATTTAAGGCCTGCAGCAGCCTGCGCAACATTGATTGACACTACTGCCAACAGGTTAAGAAGAAATGCCTCTGCCTCAAGTGTGGCTCTGATTATCCTAAAACTACTACGGTTTCTCACGCTCACACAAAGCTACAATATATGGCACCTGCTTAATTATCATATCTTCAGGGAATCTGGGGGGGGGGGAGGGAACCTGGAGGAGGGACAATGAGGAATGATTAAATGGTCTCGTGTTAAGAATGGCACTTAAAAAAAAATCTTCACACTGTACTCAAATAGAAGCCAATTAAAAACAACTGAACAGCAACTTATGTTCAGATGGTTTCACACATCTGCAGATTATTTTAAATAGATCTCACTTAAGGCCATATCACAGCCTACAAAACACCACAGGAATTGTTTGGAGCAAGTACCAATACAAAGTTACTGAGATTGTTTTAGATGCTATGCCTGTCTTTCAATATATGGACAGTGCAAATATAAATCATCAATTAGGGCACCAAAAGATGTTCTGAATCATAAAACTAGCTTGTGTGTACAATGGATATCTATGAAACACCAAAACAGAGAATACAGGGAGACGGACATTAATTCTGACTTATTCAGGCACCATTTGTACATAAAAGATGGATGGCTCCTGATTTTTAGAAGTTATAGACATATTTAAAGTTTTAAGCACACCCAAGTTCAAAACTAGGCATCATCCAACAAAGCAACATCCTGATCCCCGGGAAACATCATTTTATGTTTTGTATCACAGCATCTCAATTTTACTTCATGGTACGTTTGAAACATAGGAGGGTTTTTTGTTTGTTTTTTTGTGCAGCGTTTCATTTAGAAGGTCAAAAATGTTGCCATCTTGCTTACAGTAATCAATTTAAACAATACTAGATATTCCCAGAGGAGTCCAAGAGAATTAATCAGCATACAAAACTCCTTACTCCTACCTTTGGCATAGCTTACTCAGGCTCGTCCTAACCTACAGCTGTCTCTAGTGGGAAAAGATGCAAATGAAGTTTTCATTAAACACTGCAGTTTTAAGGAGAGCTACATAAATTATAAGAAAAGATACACTGAGCTCTTAAAGTATGATGAAAACAGAGTGAATTTTGTTTCTATTATGCCATGGTTGAAGTAAAAATGCTAAAAAGAAAGCTATTAGAAGCCATGCAGTATAATTTTAAAAGCTTCTCCATAACACATTATTCTCGGCAACTACAGCATTTTAAAAATACAAACAGGCAACTCAGAAGTGCCATAGTGCATTACTACTCTGTTTTTGGCAAATGCCTATGTGTATTTTAATGACAGAACAAAGGCTAGAGGTATCAAATTGAATTAAGCATATTTTGAACCGTTGTTTTCCTACGTTTTTATGTAGATTTGAAGGGGCAGGAGGATTTTCAAAAGCACTCAAGCAAACACACCCACTGACATTTTAAAAAGCTCCTCATTTTTCAAAAAAGCGTTGTGCACTAAAAAGTTAACTGTGCCATCACCTGAATTTGAGAGTGACCTACACTTCTTCAGATCAGGCCCAAAATAAGTATAAACAAAACCTGTGTTTCTGGAGGGTGTGATATAATCCCCAAATAGCCTAATGAGCACTTGTAAAATAATTCAAGTAGCTGGCATTTTTTGACACACATGGACTTTTACAAAGGTCTTGTGTAGCCATCAATACTGACAAACACCATACCTACACTGCAAACTTTTGCTTACTGAAGATACATTGGCACCAAGTCACTGCAGTTAGCATATCATTTATGCAAACTTGGTTCCTCGAGCCAGTGCTACACAAGTGCTAGCATCCACACAGGGTGTGGTGTACCAAGGACATACCCCAGTGGCAGGGCCAGATTTTGGTGTTCGTAGCCCCTAGGCACTTTCAGTCTGAAATATGCAAAAAGGGGGGTAAAACGCCAATTGAATTACATTGACATGATGCACTTTAACTATTCTAATGCTAAACCATGTGATCTTCCTTATTTTTTCCCTCCTTCTTAAGCCCTAAAAATTTCGTAGGCCCTAGGCACTGTGCCTACAGGGTCTAACAGGAAATCTGGCACTGCCCAGCGGGCAACCCACCAACTACCAGCTTTTGAGAAGTTTTGGTAAGACAAGTCATGAACGAGTGACTAGCAGCAACAGATCAACTGCCCAGCATACAAGTGGCTCCATCCGGTAATATTTATACACCATAATTTTCAAGGCTTTTTAAAGAAAAAAATCTCATGAACCTGCAGGGCCCTCCTTTCTGTCTGCTCTGACAGAAACATGGAGCCAACACAGCTCTGCACTACTTGCCTGAACAGCAAGCAGTGAACGCATGACCCTCTGGTACTTCCAGAGCCTTAAGACCAACCAGATCAACTGAAAGCACAGCAACTTCTTGAAGGACAGTTTGCTCTAGGACACAGTGTAAACCAATTCGGGATCGCGAGTTTCAAAGGGGTTCCCCATCTTCAAGCGTCTGACAAAGTGGGATTCTCTCCCATGAAAGCTGATGTGATAAATACATTTCTTAGTTTTTTAAAGAGCCACCAGACTCCTTGTTAGGATTGCAAGCGGCGTTCACAGAGCACCTGAAGAGGATACAGCACTTCTTCTGGGTCTGAGAAACATGCAAAGACTGGTGGGTTTGCATCATAATGGAAGCTTGGGATGACAACCTGTGGCTACAGAATTTTCCAGGATCTGCAAGCCAAGCTTGCTCCAGATCTCCAGCACAGACACACTAGAATGAGAGCTGCACTGAGAGTGGTGAAGTGAGTTATAATTGCTCTGTGGAAACTTGCAGTGCTGGATTGCCACTGGTCAGTGGGAAATCATTTCAGAGTTGGCAAATCCATGTGAGGATTGTTGATGGCCCTTCACACTTGTGTGACTGTCAAATCCTTCCACACAGGACTGTGACCCTGAGCAATGTGCAGGGTGTAGAGGATGGATTTGCAGCAGCAGGGATCCTGACTTAAGGTAGAGCAATAGATGACACATACACCCCTGTTCTGGCACCTTGCCAGAGATCACATCAACATAGAGGCTATTTTTCTGTCGTTATGCAAGCACTTGTGGATCACTGCAGCTACTTCGCTGATGTCAACATCAGTCAGTCAGAGAAAGTAAATAATGCTAAAATTTTTGAGAACACAGGACTGTACAGAATACTGCAAGCAAGGACCTTTGAACAGTGGAAGTGCTGAAATGGGAACAGTGATCCAGGGGCATCCAACCTACACTTTGTTCCCCTGGCTCATGTGGCCATCCACTAGCCATCTCAACAGCACCAACAGAAGATTCAACTATCAGCAGGTGCGGGATAACAATTGAACGTACTTTCAGTTGAGTGAAGGGATGCTGGTGGTGTTTAGTCACAAGATTGGATCTCAGTGAAGAAAACATCCCAATGCTTATAGCTGTCTGCTGCATCCTTCATGATCTGTGAAGCAAAGGGAGGAAAATTGCCACTGGGGAGGAGATGAAGCAGCGTCTGCTCAGTTTGAACAGCCAGACACAATGGCTATTAGAAGAGCTCAGCGTGGAGCTAGACAGCTCAGTGTGGCTTTTAAAGAGCACTAACAGAGAGCTACAATAATGCCTCATGGTGTACTGTGCTCTACCTTATCCTGCCATTTTGTGGCCTGTTGAGAATAGCAGATCTAGGAATATAATACTGTCTATACACCTATTAATTTTGTGGTGCTTATTTTTTATTATTAATCTGTGTTTTTCACTAATCTTATAAGTTGTCGTGTGGCACTTTGAGACTAAGATTTATTTTTCACATGAGCTTTCATGGGAGAAAAATCACTCCTTGTTGTTTTTTTACTGGACTAGACTAACACAGCTATCCCTTTGGAAACTTGTAAGTTGTGTCACACTGCACAACAAGTACGTGGATCCTTTCTGAACTGCTCAGCACTCTGTTGCACATGTTGTGAACTAATGAAGATGAATTGCTTTCCAAATAGAATTCTATTCAGTAACAAAATCAGCGCAAGGGAAAAAAATCTATGTAATTTAAAAGTAAATACATTAAAAACATAATAAATTAATGGGACAGAACTTAACCAGAGAGGACTACAAGCTTGGCTTTCACAGGTCAGTGTATGTGGAGCTGTGGTAAGGGTAGGGATGAAACCCTTGGTGCCAGGAGGAATGTTGAGGGGTAGCATAGAGAGGTGCTGCAGTGGAGTTCTCTACAGACTGCAAAGGCAGGCAACCCTGTGATTTTTGAACCAGTAGGCCTACAGCATCTGTTTGTCACCAGAGAAGCTCCTTTATGTCCTGATTCTTATTCGTCTCCTTTTCCTGCTGGGACTCCTGGCCCTTCTTCTGTTCTGCTCTTCCACTCTCCAAGTTGTGTGCAAAGTTCACCCTCTAGGCCCGTTGCTCACAGTGCAATGCAGTACCAGCTAGCAGCATCTCATTGAACACATCATCTGAAGCCCTCTTCTTTCTTCTCCTCATCTTACTCATGCATTCCCATTGGTCTGGAGAGGGAAACATCCCCTCCCCTCCCCCAGCAGCAACAGCAGCAATCCCAAAGAAAACACAGAGGTTATCACCATCTGTCTAGTCACAAGAACGAAATTAAAGTTAATATTCAAAACTCCTTTCCCTTGCTCTCCTAAAGCTTTAGACAAGACAAGTGTATTGACCTTCTGCTTCAGTGTGCTTATGCACAGCACCAGCCACGGTGAGCATGGCCCAAGATGAGGGAATTGTTCAGTTGCATGAAACTATGTGCTGAATACCAGCACCATTTTCCATACATGGTGGTGATTTTAGCTGATGTCTCACTCCTCTGGGTAACAAAGACACAGAAAGCACAGCTATTCCCGATGTTCCCTCTAAGCTGTGCAGCGGCATGGCCACAATGCTCCCCGCTGCTGCCCCATGCAGGGGACGCTGCCCGCCGCGCAAAACTGCTGGCAGCAAGAACCCCTACCTGGCTGGATGATGCTGTCTTCCAGCCGGCTGAGAGCTCCTCTGGAGCTGGGAGTTATTAAAACTCCCACCCAGAGAAGCCTTGACGGAGCAGGCTCAGAACATCTGAGCCTGCTCTGTCAGTGCTTCTCTGACTGGAGGAGCCATGGCTCGGCCCTGCGCAGTCAGGTAGGAGTGCAGGGGGGTGGTTGGGCTGGCTGGGGAGGTTACTAGGGGAAGTGGACTAGATAGAAGGAGGGGAATCTGGCTGGCTCGGGGGGGGGGGGGGGGCCCACCCCGCGCGCGGGGGGGGGGAACAGGCCCATGGGAGGTGCAGGATCAGGCACAAGGGGGTGTGCACAATCAGGCCTGCAGGTGAGTGAGGCAGCCTGCACAGCAAGCAACTTGAGTTGCTCAGCTGCCTCAGGGCCTTAGAGGGAACACTGCCTACTACTGGCATCTCAAAGCTGCCCAGGCCCACCTGTTGCTAGTCTGTTCACTGTAATGGTGCATGCTGAAGTTGTCGCTGACTGGTGTGGGAAAACGTCCTACCGCAGAGGTAGAACTAAGGCCTCCTAGAAACCTCCAGGAGAGGACTGCAGAGTGCCTCCATGAAAACGTCTCAAGAGGATTCAAGGGACATCCATATGTACATAAACAAACTGCTCTGTGTAGCCCCACTGCCTAACTTTACAGGGGAAAGAAGAGCAGAAAACTCTCCATCCTGCTCGCACCGCTACCTCTTCTAGTACAAATAAATTAATGAAATGTTGATAGTTGTGTCCTCAACTTGTGGCTGCCAATAGCTCCTGTCTCTTCCAGGCAGGAGCATGTCTGGTGAGTGCAGCTGGCATGATCAGCGAGGCAGCTGCACACAACAGTGGAGAGCTGCTGGGCATGCTCACCAAGGCGGACAATCAGGAAACAGCATTTCAGATATCTGGGGCTTTAAAGGGGAGGTCAGGAGGTCTTCTAATATGTGTGACTCCCTAGACAGTGGAGTTCATAATTGTGACCACAGTGCTCAGTATCAGCCAGTGTGGGACAGGTGCCAGAGGACTATCAGGGTCAACACTAAGCAATGCAGTGTCTACACTCGAACTGCACTGACTAGTACATTGACTAGTGCTCGGCACTTCTCAGAAAGGTGATGTTTCTATGTCATTGAAAAAGGGTGCTTACATCAGTAGGAGACAAATTTAAGGACAGACACATGCACAATGCAAGGCAACTTATATCGACCTAACTTTGCAGAGAACACCAGGCCTAAATTACCACCACGCCTGGTGTAAGTTCCAGCAGCACTATCTTTAACATGAGTCTTGCACTAATTTGAGCTTTGAGTTCATATAAATACACTATATCTAGTGTAAGGCAGGCTTAAAAGCTGTGCCTAACAGCTTCTGCCGGGGGGGGGGGGGAACTAATCTGCATAGGTCCTGTATCAGCATGAACACAATGAGTACAATTAGGCATTAGCATAGTGGGTAATGGTATTTGGGGTTAATCTGATCACAAATCTGTCAGTATCTGTAATTCTACTGAGGGAGATATGAAATATTGTCTTCTGTGAATTGCTACTTTCTGATTGTTCCAAATCTGTTTGGATTAGTTAAAGGTTAAAAGCTACCCTTAGCTTAAAAGAGACTTGTAGGAGAGGCCACTGGCTATTTCAGCCTGAAAAAGTTTAAGATAGGGGTGTGGTTTTGCATAGCTCCTTCTGGAGCAGTGCTTGAGGCATTCTGTCTCAACCCATGGCTGGGCTTCTCTGAGGCCTTCTTTGTTATTTTAATGGAAGTAGCTGTTTGCAACTATTGAGGTTTAAGAGCTGAAGTCACTAGAAAGAGAAAACTCCCTCTCTCTGAGCTGAAATCACTGAGGAGGAGCAGCAGATGGAGTGACCAGTGGGCGGAGCTAATGGACAGCGGATGGTGAGAGTGGCCAGCGGCAAGCTGGGATGCACAGGTGAGTGCTGGGCAAAGCCGACAGACAGTTAGAGCGGCCAGCGGTGAGCTGGGCAGCATGAGTGACTGCTGGGTGGAGCCAGCAGACAGTGAGCGTGCCCAGCTGAGAGCTGGGTGGTGTGAGCGACCACTGGGCAGAGCCGGAGGAGCCAGCAGACAGTGAGAGCCAGCTGGGCTGAGCTGGCGGATGGTGAGAGCAGCCAGCGGCAAGCTGGGCAGCGTGAGTGACCACTGGGTGGATCCAGCAGATGGTGAGAGCGACCAGCAGTGAGTTGGATGGCGTGAATGACCCCTGGGTGGAGCCAGCGGACAGCAGGTGGAGCCAAGGGATGGTGCTAGTGGATGGGGTAAGTGACCAGTGGTTCATGCTGGCGGACAGCTGGTGTGAAAGACACTCCCTACATACCCTGGGGTTTGCTGGGAGCATGTTTATCACTGATTCTCCAGATCAGTGCTGGATTTGCTATTGAGTTCACATGTGCTGTTATGCTGCGTGGGATCATGCTGGAAACCTGTTTCGCACTGATCCTCAAGACCAGTGCTGATTTTTGTTATTGGGTCTTTTACATACTGTTTTTATTACTATTAAAAGTTCTGTATACTACACTCAGACTCATGCTTGTGAGCAGGGAAGCATTATCCTTTTGGGGTTCCCAGAGAATAGTCCATGGTTATCCAGAAGACTGGATGGGGGTTCAAGCCGGTTCGTGCTATAACGTTATTTGGAAACTCCTAGATACAGAACCCAGCCCCTGTCCTGCCAGCTCGCCCTGGCAGAAGGGTTACACTAGCATTGTTCTTCAGTGTAATTCTGTTTCAGTGTTGAAAGATTTGGGAAGGGGGGAGATAAAATGCAAAAAGAAAAGCAAATATAAACCAAAGAAGCACCCCCAACAACATATAAAAGATGAATAAATCAAAAAGCATCATGTGAAGTTTAATTCTACACATTCTATATACATACTGCACACTGAAGATATTCAGGACAAGCTCTATTATTACATGAAAGAAAAACTGATTTCTCTTTTGATATAAAAGGTAGTGGAGTCCTATAAGTAGAAATGAGGATTTTACCATGCATTTAAACTTACACATTTTGCAAAAATTAATCCTAATCATCCCAAAATTACAGATGGGGAAAATGAGACAGTAGCGAAGTGATTAAATGAAAGCCAGAAAAGAGAGAGAAAGTCTGTCACAGCTAAAATGAGAGCTCATGATTTCCTGCCTCATAGTCCTAGACACTCACCACTACACCCTGGCTTCACTCAAATAAACGGAGATTTTGGTGAACAATAAAAAAAGCATGGAAAAAAGGAAAGGCTTGAGAAAAACTGAAGGGGCTACCCCATACCTTCATGGAAATAACAGTTTTACTGAAACACATGTAAGAACATTTTAGAAACCTGCCATTTTGAAATACAATGGAATGTTTGCATTTAGCACAGCTGCCCAATAAGCCTCTTGATAATGGAGAAACAGGTTTATTCCATGTAGCAATTTAAGGGGAGTTGAAAATAAAGGCTCAGTCCTGCTATCCTTTGGATTCTGGGTTCTCATACTCATTCTGCCACAGACTGACTGTGTCATACAATTAATTGAGTTTTGCATGAGAATGGAAATATTCCGCACGTGAATAGATATGTCAATCCCAGCTACAAGTGTTCTGAGCAATGTGCATGTAAATCAGAAAGTTACTTTGCTTTGTTTTTCAAAGTCAATGAAAAAGCGCAAACTAGTTTACAGGTAACTGAACAGACACACTGAAGATACATCCACAACTTCCAGAGTCCGTTCCAAACAATCCACATACACAATTCAGCGTTATAGAAATGCAATACCTGCTCTGTAAAGAAGGCACATAAAAGGGATGGCCTTCTACATAGTCAGGGCTAACTCTGTTCTCTCCTCTCCAATCCAACTCTCTCACTGGCAAGTTTACAAAACCTTTGGAAGTGGATGGTGAGATCAAGAATGTTCTAATTGTCCAATTTAACTTGACTATTTAAATGACTACCATGGAAAAATTTCAAACAATTATCAGCAAATAAAGTTTTAATGTTGATTTTATCAGGACAACCCTCCCGCCTTCCAAAATTTCACACTGTACAGATGAGAATAATGGCAGTCTTTGTAACGTGGACCGAACAAAAAAGTAGTCTATTGGCACTTTTGAAGACTAACAGCATGAGCTTTTGTGGGAGAGAATCCCACTTTGTCAGACACTTAAAGATGGGGAACTTACAGAATGGGACTAAGTTCCCCATCTTCAAGTGTCTGACAAAGTGGAATTCTCTCTCATGAAAGCTCATGTGATAAATTTGTTAGTCTTTAAAAGTGCCACCAGACTCCTTGTTTGTTTTGCTGGACTAGACTAACATGGCTACTCCTTTGTAACTTGGACTGTGTCACTGCCTCTGATGCTCACCAAGGAAGAGAGCCCTGTTTACTTCTGAGGAGTTGTGAGAAGTAAAAAATACATACCAGCCAGTTAATGCATTATCAATGCATACAGACAGACATGACAGCTCTGGCCCAAGGCTTATCAGTGCAAAGTGGCCATTAAGGGGTAGCTGAGGATTTCTCCTATTACAGGGTATTCAGAAAGTGGCTTACAGCTGTCCCCAATCCTCCTAAGCTGTGCCAACTACAAACTCAGTGCAATCAGTGCAACTGAGTATATGTGCCAGAAAACAGATCATCTAAACCAGGGGTGTCAAACTCATTTGCTATGTTGGGCCAGATTTAACTTAAATGTACTTCAAGTGGGCTGTATACAGCATAAATTGAAATACTAGAGCCTATGCTCCCACGGCATCGCGGAGTGCTACGTAAGTGAATTTCAAAAGGGACAGCTGTGTTAGTCTAGTCCAGTAAAAAAACAACAAGGAGTTGTGTGGCACTTTAAGACTAACAGATTTATTTTTTGCATGAGCTTTCGTGGGAGAAGA
>ML681997.1:13736213-13850562 GCA_007922195.1 Podocnemis expansa | reverse complement strand
AGAAGGGATCTTCTCCCACGAAAGCTCATGCAAAAAATAAATCTGTTAGTCTTAAAGTGCCACACAACTCCTTGTTGTTTTTGTTTTTTTTTTTTACTAGTTAAGTCAGACTGCACTCCATGAGATCAGCCCCAGCTCCTTAGGGAAAGAGTGTGGTCTTCTGGAGTGCAGTCTTGCATACCCAGCGCTCTGCGATGTCGCTAGACCTGACACTTGAATGACATTGTGGAGCACTGGATACTTGAGACCTCTCTCTCTCTCGCTCGCTGTCTCTATTAGGGAGGGCGTGGTCCCATGGAGTACAGTCACGGGCCAGAAGGAAGAGATTTGTGGGTTGGGCCATGTTTGACATCCCAATCTAAATGAATGTGATGCCGACAGAATGTATCATGGCTGCCTACGTACGGTTTCTTTGGAATTCATATCTTGTTGGGGGGAAAAAATCAAACCCCCTCAAAATAAAACAAACCACCACTGCCAGCACCAATGCTCCTGGATATGAAGAAACCACTAGGACTAGTTTCCTTGGGCTAAGATGAGATGTGTGAACAGAGTAACAGTGGGCAGCTTTATACCATGACTGCCCTGGATTCTGCCACAAAGTAGAGACCTTCCATGAGTCACTCTTCATCAGTACAAAATTAACATAGTTTAGAGCAAAATCCAGGCTCCACTGAAATCAACAGCAAAACTTCAATTGACTTCAACGGGGCCAGAATTTAACATAGCCTTAAAAAAAAAAAAAATCTCTAATACTCAATAGCAAGCATTACTGCATTTTTACCACGAAAGTCACCATTCTAATCAGCACATCAGCTTTGTCCCTAACTGCTCTAAGTTCCAGCAGAGCAAGCATCATATCCACTCTCATTACTGCTAACTAAAAAAAAACAGGTTTGAAATATAACTAATTTAGGAGCCCGAAAGACTGACTCTTCACTAGTACTGTACTGTACTTATTAATTTTCATGATGAACTAACAGCTCAGGGATGTTAAAGCTACTTTAGGTTAAAGAAAGCTCCCACTAAGGTGCCTGTCCAGTTTCAGTTGAAGATGCAGAAGCAATAACTTAAGAGTGAAAGCAGAAGAGAGACAGGGCTTTTCTTCCAAAGGGGTAGCTGTGTTACTCTAGTTCAGCAAAACAAACAAAGAGTCCTGCACCATTTAACAACTAACAAATTTATTTATCACATGAGCTTTTGTGGGAAAAAATCCCACTTTGTCAGAAGCTTGAAGATAGGGAACTTACAGAATGGGCATTTCTTAAGACAGCAGGTGTTGCAGTAAGGGCAATCCAACTGTAACGAGAATAGGTGGGGAAAGGATAGAAATTCCAGATCCCCCCAACCCCAACAATTCCCACCCCCTCCCATAATTCCTCTCCCAGCTCCCAGGGGAAACAAAACAAAAAGCAAACTCTCTGGCCCCTTACCCCTCCCACACTCCCCAAAATGGCTCTTCTGTCACTATAAAGACGTACAGAGGTCAGGGTCTGCGGCTCAAGGGCCACCTCCCAGAGCATCTGGCAAGCAAGCGTAGCGCAGCATCTGCATATCATTCTCTCTACCACACACTCCTCCTACTCCTAGCATGTATCCAGGGAGCCCCCCCCCCCCCAGTACAGACCAGGGTTTGTTCCTCCCTCCTCCCACCCGGAGAGTATTAACCTGATAAAAATCACCTGCCTAGTTAGGATACATTCACTTAATAATTGCAGATTCTTCAAGGAACACGAAATGGCTCTCCAGCAAAGTCAAATACCTGCACTTAAAACTCAAGACAACCAGGAAGCCATAAAGCTTATGTGAAGGTTTCTTGCTGAAGGTCATCTGGGGTAGTAGTCCTGCCTTACGGTGTTATTGCACAGGAAGGTGCATGCACGCACGCGCGCGCACACACACACACAAATCCTGTTTTGCTTAGTGTACATTTTGTACACACAACATTTTTCCCCCCACATAGTCCTGATCTGATGCTGTCATCTCACACTGCAGCTGCGGGCGGTTTGGGGTGTGAGGGGGAGGGTACTGCTGCCACAGGGGTCAAATCAAGACAGGCCACCCTGACGATCCTGCTGCTGCCAGCAACTTGGATGGGGGAGGGGAGAAGTCTGGCAGAAATCCGACAAAATGCTCTGGCTGCTGAGACTGGCTGGGATCGGCTGGGATCAGCTGCACCAGAGAGGATGCTGCTGAGAAAAGAATAGGAGATAAGCAGGGAAGGCAGACAGGTCTCCACCTATCTAGGATGCTCCCACTACTATTGATGCCACCAAGGGGGATAGGTGAGGGCAAAGTCTCAAAATCCGAGAATCAGGGTTACCAGAGGGTTAGGGGAGGTTGGCTGGAAGATTTTATTTTAAAAAATGAGCTCAGCACTGCACTACAGCCAGGATTTCCTTCCCATCTGGAAAGCTGTCCATTTAGAATGTGGCTATTTAAATAGCTGGACCATGTCTGTGCATAAGAAAACAAGTGTTAAAAGGGTTCAGACACAAAGATGGTGCATGGAGTTTGAGGAGCAGCTCATTTCTCCCCTCCCAGACTACTTTGCAGAGCAGCAGAAGTGCTGCCAACTTCTGTAGTGCAAACTCTCAAAAGATCAGCTCAGCTATGGCATAGTCAGCCTGCCTTTTTGCTTCGTGACATTAGGAATCTGGATTATTGATAAATATTGCTCAAATCAAGTTTTAATTTGCATGCTCAGTACAAAACCAAAAGACAAGTGGGTTTATGGTCAACAGAAAATCTTCACTTTATCCTCAACATACTGAGAAAGACTGTTGGGCTTGGGGGTAGTATTTGTTTTTTTCTAAAGGGCTACCTTCTTGTAAAACTGTGTTTTTCAAAATTAAGCCTTATTTGGTACAGAAGCAAGATACAGTATAGAAAGCAGAGGGGAAAAAAAGCTTTTTAGTTTCACCTTTAAAAAACTTAAAAACACTGAAATCATTTTGCTTACAAAACTGTACTTCAGTTAAACACTTTATTAAGTGGATAGCTCATTTTTTTGAGTGCTGTGCAAACAAAAAGCATCTTAGAAACTCTGCAGTTTCACACTTATCTTGCAACCCTCACTACAGTACCTGCGTGTAGGCATTTCTGGCACTCGACCTGCCTGGAGGGCACCTCTTTCTTGTGATACTGGGGAACTGGTCTGGTGTTGTCCTCCTCCAAGCAGTCAGTGCTTCGCCTTTTGCATGCTGGACTCTGCTCTGAGTCACTCCTTGGGTCTTAGCCCTCCAGCCAAGCCTCTTAGGCCCCCTTCTGGGGTATCACTTATGGACCAGCAAGTCCATATGCTCAGCTGCTAGGTGGGGCAGGCGGGCACAAGAGTCTGTAACCCCAGCCCAAGGTACAATAGTCAGTAGCCCTGGTCCAGGCTTGGTAGCTGGCCCAGATGGGCAAGAACACTGCTTGTGCCCCTCAACAGCCCCGGAGTGATGGTCATGTACCACAGGTGGTTGGGAAAGAAGAGGGGTGAGGAGGGGGATGCAGGCCCACCCGTCTCCACTGCGTCCCAGCCCAGGGTTCTACCAGTGACTGAAGGGTCAGTCACTGCATGATCGGGGCTCCTGCTGCAACAGGCTGACACCAGAGTGTTGTGTTGGCAGCCGCACACCAGTCTGCTTTTCCTGAGCTACTTCCTCCTACCCCGTGCCCAGGTACCAAAGGGGGTATTGGGCTTCTAGTCCTCTGTGTAGATTGCCTGCAGGATCCTGACAAAACCCTGTGTGTCAATGAGTCTCCAGCTCGTCAGCAGAAGGCAACTTCCCCAGGTCACAGGGTCCACTCACTGCAGGCAGCTCCTCCTCAGCTGAAGGGAGTTCCTCCAGGTTGCAGGAGTGATATGTGTCTACGTCCTCAGTTCCGGGCAAGTCCCAGTGAGGGGCAATTGATCGTGGGCCCAGCAGGCCCTGGGGCATCCTCTCCAGCCCGCAGCTTCAGGGATCCCCTCCCAGTTACTGTGCCCAGGGAAGCTGGGTGGTCCATCAGGGCCTCTAGCTGGAGAGGATGGGGTGATCCTCCTGGCAGTGGACTGGCCTCGTCTGGCTCACCACCGTCAAGAAGGCACAACCTTCCCCTCCAGAAGTTCAGCTACTACTGAACTACCAGGTTGGGCTTTTATACTTCCAGTTCCTGTCTTGGCTCCACCCCTCCGCTTCTGGGGCTGGGGCCCAGCAGTTCCTAAGTCCAGCCAGAGGGGGCATTCAGGCCCTTTCTCGAACCCTGGCTCCAAGGGAAGCCACAGTTCTTTGCTACACCTTCCCCTTCTTATGAAAAAGGGACTGTCTCCCTGAAGAATGACAGGCAGTAATCCTTTAATTCAACTGGCACTAATGGCTGAAACTATTAGAAAACCAAAGTAAGGATCTCCAATTATAAGCAAGTTTCCCACTAGCCTCTGATCAAATCTTCTAAAACTCTCAGGTTAAGGTGTAAAAATTTGATTAAAGCAGCAACATCTTATAAATCCACCACCCTTTCTTTGCCTCATTAAAATTACTCCCCAAGATGCAATTTCCATGAAAAATTGAATCTAAAATTGGCAGAAATCTTTTAAAAAGGGAATTCTGGAAAGCTTGCCGGGGACTCTTGCAGAAAGCCTTAAGGTAAAATCTACAGTAGTTTATCACACAAGATCAGCCACTCTACAGATCAAGGCTCAAATTCCATGCTGCAACTGGAATTCCTACAGAAAGGAAGGGTAAACAAATTGCTGCATTTTAATGCCTCACCCTTGTTTTTTTTTTAAAAGGAAAACACTAACGAGAAAAGCAGTTACAACTTTCACAGTATGCACTTAGCTCCTTGACAGGTATGCTTAGTCCCGAAGGCAAAATTGGGAAATTATAACAAGTGTTTGAGAAAAAGACTAGCAATAACTTTCCTCCCATCCCCAAATCTTTTCAGTAACACAAGTGTGTGCTTGTTTTAAAAGAACAGAGGCAGTATAATTCCCTTTTGCTCGGTACTGAAGTTTAATAAACATTTTCTCTGAGTTACCAGTTTTAAGGAAAATTGCTGGATAAACACTTGCATTAACCCAGTGGACTGGCTCTGTGCCAAAACGTAATGCCAAACTTCCCAGTTGCAAAACGAGCTGTTTTTACACACCAAAGTAACCACACAGCAGGCCTGTGGAGTTTGAAGACAGCTGACAGAGATGACTGTTGCTGTCCTCCCATTGCACCGACATCCATCCAAATACCAACATCTGCTGTGCTACAATTTACTTTTTACACAACATTTAGCAAAACAGTGCCTCTGACTGCAACATCATTAAGGAAGTAACAACAAATAAATCGCAAAGTCCCATCAGACAATTGTAAAATTAAAGAGTAGTTTGTTGAGCTTTAGTTCAGAACTATTTGGACTCCAGAAATTATAAGCATTGGACTTGGTTTCCTTTTACTGAATACACAAGCCAAAATTCCACAAATTGTGACAACCATAATCCACTGTTATGGTGAAAATTACAGTTTTGTGGGTACTGACTTGACTCAGTAGACCAAAAAGCAGATGTCGGAGAGGCATCCTGGCCTACCCAGTACAATCTCTGCAATCCCAACTACTGAAAGGACTGCACTGTTCCTTGAAGCAAGCAAAGTGTGCTTTTATTTCATGACCTGCTCCTTTTTAGGTGACCTAAGTGCATATCTGGGTTTGTGAAGCAAGGAATTAACACTCCTAAAAACTAAAGTTGTCCTCAGTTTAAAGGTAGGGCAAATGCAACCCAATCTGATCTTACAAGACTGAGATGATATGATGCACCAATCTTTTAATTTAACTGGCCTGGTTTAAAATCTGGATTTATGTTTCTAAGTGAAAACAAGGTTTGGTGGTTTCAGTTCATTGCTCACAGGCATCTGTTTACATCACAGAAGTCACTATACAACCTGACAACTGGCAGCACCTGGTTAGCTGTCTTCCATGGTTTCATTACCAAGACCACTGCAAGTCAGACTGGTAGAGTGCTGAAAGCCACAGCAGAACAGGGGAAGTTCAGAATGCTGCTCTATCTGCGCCTATAGCAACAGTATATTTGTCCATCACTTTGACGAACAACAAGGGGGGGGGAAGGGGAATCAGTCACTGAAAGCATCATTAACATAAACTGACTTTTTAAAAATAATAAAGGATCCAATACCGTACCATTGTTAAAAGAATTTGAAATTTTCACTCAAAATTTTATCCAATGAAATATTTTAATGAAAAACTGAAATTTCCACAGGAAATTTTCTTATTTCTTCTGGCCTTTCATAAAAAAAACAAAAACAACAAAAAAACCAAACACCTGAATTTTTGTTGGTTTGTTTGGAGCAGCAACAATATTCAGATTTTTCCAGTTTTTGATAAAATCCTAAAAGCTTTTGAAGACAAGTTGTTTTTCCAGGAAAAAAAAAAACACAAAAACCTCAGTAAGTAAAATCATTTATTTTCCTAATCAGCTTAGGCAAATGTTATTCGCCCACTTCACTAACATTCAACCTGAAGAGGGCAGCAAACTTAACAAAATGCACCAAAGTGTCCATCACGTTGCGCCTTACATCGGGGGTCTAAAACTCAAATCATCATGAGGGCCACATGAGGACTAGTACATTAGCCCAAGGGCCACACCACCGAAACCTTTTCATACAATGATATTGCAAATATTAGTAACAATAGTGTCATTGCAGGCCACAGGAAACAGCTTTAGAGGCCACATGCAGCTCACAGGCTGCATGTTTGAGACCCCTGCCTTACATCATCTAACAAAAGCCATAAGGCTCTCACACAGTCATTGGGTATGTCTACACCGATGGTGGCAAAATGCTGCTGTCAGTGTGCTCTTCCAGGTTTGATTGAGCTGTCTGTCAAGATGCACTCAATTGCTTTGGAGTCCACATCAGTAACTCTGGCGCCTGAAATAGCATAGTGCTAAGGTGACCGGACAGCATTTTTGTTTGCCTCAGAGCAGTGTGTAGGGCGTGGTAAGCTGGAGTTAATAAGTCAACAGGAGATACACAAGGTGTTTTACGTACCTTGCATATCTCCTGCAGACTACCACCAAGAAGTGCAGCAAGTCTAGACTAGTGCATAGGATTAGAAGGGTCCACATGGGTCATCTAATTTACCCCACTGCTAAAAGGCAACATCAGTTGTGTCTAAAAACCATCTAACAGACTCAAAACCCTATTAATTTCATTGTGACAAGAAAAACACCTTTTAGTAGGCATCACTAAAACATCTAACCATTTCACTGAAGTACCTGTGGCCACTAATAACCTCATCATCCACAAACCAGAAACAATGGTCAACACCCAGTGTTTATTTGCCATTGATATTGGTATGAAATATGCCAGTACTGAGGATACAAAAAATTCAGTTTAAAGCACAAATCTTGCCCAAAACTTCTTCAGAGATGACAAAAATAGTTCAGTTCCATCAAATATTATACAGAACTTCCACAACATGAGTCAAAGTCCATAGGAAACCTATCCAAAGATTCACCCTCCTGCTTTTATGTTGAATCTCAGAGCTCATACTGATATACCATTTGTGCCCATTAATCCTCTGTTCCTGTCAGCTTTTTGTCAAGAATACACATCTCATGATTATGCAAGTCATTTCACTTCTCAATCACTCTCCAAATCCCTTACTTGTTTTGCACATATTCTGACCTCTCAGCAACCATTCTAAGTGAAGAAAAAGGGATTCTAATAGATTATTTGCCGCAGCAATTTTATTGTAGCATAAATGTTTTCTACCATCGCCACTCACTCCTTCTGAAAACAAATACCTAAAATTCAGCAACAACAACAGAGGATGGAATGAAAGGAGTGAGACAGGCTGGATTACATAGAAGTTATTTTTGTCTACTTGAAGTGGATGGGCATAGACAAATAAAAATAGAATTTATCAAAGCAGGTGAATAAGGAAGATGACGTGAGCCAAAGCAGGAGCAAAAAGATGAGCCTCCTCACCCCCCAAAAAAGCCACACACACCTCGATTTGAATGTGCAAGATGCAGTTGGACTCTCCAGCTCTTTATAACCTCCTCTGAACAATACAGTGTTAAGCAGACAGATTTCCTGCTCTTATCTGCATATGTATAAGTAAACACACATACAGAGAAAGTCACTGTCAGGGATCTCCATTAAGCATAGCATTGTGTGTGAAACTTTTCCAGTGGCATTAGATAGAAATTCTTTAGAAGAATGAGTGCACATTTGGATACAAATCACCACTTGAATTCAAACACTGGGGAATGTTTCTGTCGTCACCGGTCACAACGAGGATGTGGTTTCTACGTAAATCTGATTAGTTACACCAAGGACAATTCCCCTGTTTTATATTTTGCTCAGATTACAGCCTGTCCTACTTGAAATACCTGTGCGTATTACTGCTGTACTATTCTAAATTCCGCATTTGGAGATACAAAATCCATTGTCAGAACTTCTTCCTTAAATCTACTTTCAGTGTTTAAAAGAGTTTGTGAAATGTGCTGCACTGACTCTGAAGCCTTTCATTTAATTGCTGTGACTATGCGTGAAGGGTACATATGAAAGCAAGTTCAGACACAGACATTTGGGTTCCCAGACCCTGTAATCAAAGGTCCAAACAAAAACTGTTAACAAGGAGGTTAACTGCAAGTTTTTATTTACCAGACATTCAGACAGCGAGAGACAGACACATAGGGGCTTATGCAGGAGCCCCAGTCACATCAGAACCCTAATCTACAGCTAGCTTGAGAACAATTTGAGTCCCCAGCATTTTATTTCACAACAGCCCTGGACAGCAGTGCAGTATTGTTCACCACTTTTTGCAGACACAGTACTGAGATATGTGAGGACAAACATCCCTTGGCCAATGTAACATAGGAGGAAGTCTGTGACAGAGCAGGGAGTTGAATCTAGGTCTCCTGAGCCCCAGCATAATGGCCTAACCACAAGACCATCTTCTCACCTCCTTGTTTCACTCCCTTCTCCTATGATCCTATTGATGGAGAATACCTATCCCCCTTCTGGTGAAGACAATAAGGACGCCTGCATGCTTTGTGTGTCCCTTTCCTAGAGCAGGCAAATTGCAAGAGGTGCATCACACAAGCCACCTACAGTGTAGATGGGTGCACCTGCCTTTCAAAAAACATCTATGGCTATTTCAATATGAAAGAAGTATTACAATCAAGGTTCTGCCCACTTTCAGAAGTCTGTCTCTTCCAACTGGATAACGAAACTGGTGACCCTGATCTCCAGCATTACCCCGCTGCGGGGGCAAGGGGAACCAGCGCTAAGCATCCATAGTAAAAGAAATTCACAGGAAGCAGTGAATTCCATAATTTACAAATAAGCAATCTGTGAAACACACTCCAAGGGTAGGCATTCAGAGCAAACAGCATTCAGCTACCTCGTCTCTCTTTTCAGGAATTTAAAAAAAAAGGGGGGGGGATCAATAAAATAAGATTTCAGTGGTTTTGAAAGTCTCACACCCAAACACGCTCCCCAGAGGCAGTGGACAGCACAAGAGTCCCTCCACCACCACAACTCAACCTCATCCCTTTGTGGTCACCTTTCAGAGACGGTGGATCAGCCACTAATGTCCATCCTATGCTCTGCTACTTTACAGACAGCCATCAGGAACACACCATGTGATTTGGAGACCTACAGCAGCCAGTGGTGATACACACTGAAGCCTCAGAACTTCCATCAAATGGCAACAACTTCTAGTCACTCTTATACTAGGCCAGTTCCAAAACTAGGGCCCTTGCTAGTTCTAAGTTGCATGATGCTGTTACTAACCCCTTGAACTAGCTTGTCTCCCTGCTAGAGACTGGTCTTCTGCATTACAAAGAAAGGCAGACATGTCTGTCATTCCCATGCCAATGGGTCCTTCCAGCACTTTACACCATGCCCAAGCACTGGGCAGGGCAAAAATGCCTGGATCAGTGCTCTCTCAGGTACAGGGAGTTGCATGTCAACAAGCACAGCAACAGAGCAGCCCTTGCCTCCACAGTCATTTTGGGCTCCAGTTTAGCCACACTGAAACAACAGGTTCATGGACCAAAGGCCAAGTCTCTGGCACTAAAACTGGTGACTCCACTCATACAGCATAAGTTGAGACCATGCCCTGGATACAGAGCCATTCTGGACCATGGTGGACAGCAGCAACAGTGGGCAGGCTTTTGTGGCTCCTTTATCTTCAGCCCCCAACTTGTGATGGATTCCCTGCTGCTCTAACTCGGCCACAGGCACAGCATAATGGATTGCATACTTGCAGAAGACCAGGCACAGTAAAGCTCGTTCCATCACACTGTGTCCCACAACACATGGTCCCTTCCCTTATGACAGGAAGGTGGGGAAGCAGCTGGCATCAGACACAGCTTTGTTTTCTAACAGTAGACTGTTCCCCTACACAGAAATTCCACACTACCTATCTGTGGCCATTTTAAGATCAATTTGCACATGGAGAATTGGCCCCAGATATTCAAGAGCAGAGGAAACTAACTGTCCCAGTGATGTGAGCCTGTTAGACTAAACAAAATAAAAAAGTAGTGATGTCTATCCTTAGTTATCCCCTGACAGGCACCCTGATTTTCTTATTAGAGCACAGCACTAATAAGCAAGAAAATCTGCTAACAAGAGAATGGTCCTGCCCCCCGCCCCAGTTTTACCAGGTTTGGAACAAGAAACAACATGGCTTCTGTTCTGATGAATAACAAGCAATATGAGTTCTCATCCAAGCAACTTTGGTCTCAAAATCAAACCACCCTTCTCACACAAAGCTCAGATTCAGCCTTGCATGAGATACCCAACTTTGGAGAGACCCTAAATATTGCCAGAGAGAGTCCCCAAATACTTCAGTGCTTGTACTTCTCGCCAGCCAAGAAATCTAGAAGTACAGAAAAATTAATAAGAAAATTAAAAAAAACAAAGGTGAGGGGGACAATTAACCAAACTTTTCCAACTCTTAAAATATATTCAAGTCAACTCTGAGGAGATGAAGCTTATTGGTTTACCTAAGTCTGTTTGACCATCCTCACTCATTTTATTCCTTCTAGCTCCAGTCTCTGGCTGGAAGGATTGAAGTTCGCAGACTAATGAACACTCAATATCCTGTGTGTATAATCTTCAAATAAGTAGAAAGGAATTCTGGATCCTCCCTTGCTTTATTTCACCATATGAATCATGTGACGAATTGTACAGCCCACCCATGATCAAGAGTTATGTACAGACCCCAAAGTATGAATGCATGTTTACAACCACACATCCTGTTGTTTCATTCCTCTTCTAAGATGGTACGCAGAAAGAGAAGTCTTCACATCATCTGGTCTTGCCATAATCACCCCCACTCCAATCAGGTACTAAACAGATGCCTCTGAAACAAATCAGTCCAGTAGCTTTCATCTGCTGACAACATAACAAGCTTTACTTAAACTTTAGGGCTGAACATACCGCACCTAGCAGGGGAAGGAGAGGAAACATCATGAACACTGATTGCTGGATGAACTTAACCACCAAGCAACTGACCAGCTCAATGACTAAAAAACCCCTCTATTTAGAAAAAGATGTAATAAATCTGATGTTTGTGTTCTAATTATCTCCTTCTAGATACTAATACTAATACTTTTGGGCAGAGAGGGTTAAACAAACATTTTCCCCTTGCATTTTATTCAGTGTTGATTATTATAAACATGCTACAGGCTTCAGGAGCACACAGGACACAAAGCACAGTAGCTTTGAACACACAGTCTCTCTGGGTCCAGCTACACTGGTTCTGTTCACAAATTAGATAAAGTTGCCATATGTTTGAGAAAGACCATCACCTCAGAAAGAAGCTCTCTTCCTCATCTAAAGTGAGTCTCTAACATACACACGTATGCATAAGTCCAGGCTCCAAAAGTACAATCGGAATATGTAGCAGGGTAGCTTCCCCACCCTCACCAGGAATCAGTTAAAAGCTTTGTAGGGAGTGCCTGGCCAACAGGAGCAGACATCTGCAGGGCCTGTCAGGGTGTGGCAGGCTGTGTAAGGCCAGGGCTGCAACTCCTGCTCAGGGCAGTTTGCCTCAGACCTTGGAGAAGGATGGTTAAGCTGTCAAAGGGGCTGTGGCAGACAGGACCCCACACAGCTCACTGCACAGCCAGGGGTTGGCTAGAGACTCCAGCCTTGACACAATGGCTCGAGCTACCTGGAGGTGGGGTAAACGGCCCAAGGGACATGATGAAGCACAGGTCAGATAAGAGTGAGGGGGCTGAGGCAGTGCTCAATCCAGTGCATAGGGTCGCTGGGCCTGGCGAAGTAGGTGGACCCAGGTCTCACATGCCTCCCCCAGACCAACAGTGGGCAGGGAACTGCAGGTGAGCAGAACAGAGAATAACCCACTGACACAAGTGGACAAGCCGGAACTGGACTATACCCTGGGAGGGTAGAACTGAGGACTCAACTGGAGGGCTGAGGTCCTACAACAGACCACAGGTAAGCGGTGAAGGGACTAGTGGCAGCCACTGAGGCAGAGTAGGCCAGATGAGACTGGACTTGGTCCCCAAAAAGGGGGTGAGTGAGAGGAGATGGACTACAGAGGATTCAGCGAGCGGGCTGAGGTCCTGGTCATGAGAGACCAAGTGGCAGACTGTTTGAGCTAATCTCTATGCCATCACCAGGAGGTGCCAGTCTGGTGGGTCCCATGCTGTGAAAGTCTACAGGATACAAGAGAAAAAAAACAATAATATGTAGAAACTGCAAGAGGTACAGTTGTAATAATCATGGCTGATGATTATTGTCTACCAATCACAGGGCAAATGTTCATATCTTTGACCATTTTATAACCAGGATTTTATATTCTCTCTATTGACCCAACAGCCACAGCATTTTAGATGGTTTGCTTCTTTCAAAATTAGGGGTAGCTAATGTATGCACATGAGCAGCCGTACCATCTCTAAACATCAGGAACAAAAAGATAAAACAAGACAGTAGTTATTGTCAAAAGATGAAAATCAGCAACACGAAAGGCCTCTTGTACTGCAGAAACAGCATTTTCTAATCTGAAAAAGTACTTCACAGGTTGGTGCCAAGAGGACATTCAAAATCAGCTTCCAAAGAGATAGCCATGTTAGTCTAGTCCAGCAAAAAAACCCCAAAAGGTCATGTGGCACTTAAAGATAACAGATTTATTTTTTGCATGAGCTTTCGTGGGAGAAAATCCCACTTCGCCAGATGCTTCTGACAAAGTGGGATTTTCTCCATGCGAAAACTAAATCTGTTAGTCGTTAAGTGCCACACGACTCCTTGGATTTTTTTTATTCAAAATCAGACCTGCTTGTTCCAGTGACAAGTTTTTGCTGCTTTTTTTTCTCTAAATGCAGCAGAGCCCACCATGGCTACAGAGGGGACAAGCTGGATTCCATTCTATCCGTGTTTCATGGACAGCAATGTTTACTAATGGAAAGCCAATAATTTGTCTATTAATCTTGCAAGGCTTTCAGAGATCAAGCTGAGTTTCTGAGACTGGCAGGGGAAAAGAACCTCTTTTTACCCGCAAACTGAAAAACTGAGCTGGAAATGACTGACACAAAAGCATGGAACCCACAAAATCTTTTTAAACACACACTCTTTCATCAGACTGGAACCACACTTCATATTATACAGTCAAAGCTTTTGTTTGGGGTAGGAAAATAAGTCTTCTAAACATTCTGTCACGCCATGACAGTCTAACTTGGACTTGTATGCTGCTGCCAGTTTCTCCACGAAACCCTGGAGAGATCAGCTGAGTTGCAAGTTTGTAACCAAGAGCAAGAGACGGCCCTGGATCCTTCAGGAAAGCCTGCCACTTCAATATGCATTTACTTGGGTCTTCCCAGTCCTTTAACTTCCGCAGAAAATCCACACAATCTCTCTCAGGTCTGTTGATCAGAAGACAAGTTATTCTGCCTATCCTAAACAGGAAACTCCCAGCAATGGGAAGAACAATATAACAAACCAACACCATTATTAAGATGATGAATGTGTTGCTAAGGCATACTTAACATCTCCTCAAAACTAGTTAGCTGACTAGTTTCTACTAGTTACTCAGGAGTTGAACTTCAGGGAAATAAAACAGTTTCCAGAGAACCAAAAATCAAATAAAGAGAGACAGGTATAGGTCTTCGAGGACATTAATCTAATAGAAAACATTTCTTCCAGAGATCTTCAGTACATCTGCACATATTAAGTTTGTCAATTTTGGTTCTGTCCATACTGCAATGAAAGACCCACCTCACAGCCATGGTTGCCTCTGCTCAGCTGAGTCAGGCTTAGGAGGCTCAGGCTGCAGGGCTAAAAATTGCAGTGCATACATATAGGGCTGGGCTCTGAGTGCCACCCTCCTCATGGAGTTTCAAAGCCCAAATGCTCACACTTCTATTTTTAGTCCAAGATCTGTGAGCCAGAGTCAATTGACCTGAGCTCTGAGACACAGCAGACCAGAAAACAATGACAGACCCTTCTGAATCATACAGGAAGCCCAAAGAACAAATCTGCAGGACAAGATGAACATCGTGTTTGTATTCAGCCATCAGCAAAATGTGAGTGGATGGTTTAGTCCGTGCAATGAATGATCCACTGTCTGTTAAAAAATGCTATTCTATCCTTATGTTTTTAATACTGGAAATTTATAACTGTGGAAGGAAGTACTCCAGCAGGCAAAATGTACAAATTCTTATCATAACTTCGGCACAGTCAATGGTTTTATGTCACAAAGGCCAAGTTTTCAGATGCTTCTTTCAGAAGAAATAATATACATTTGATGTCTATAAATGTGAAAAATACACATATGAAATACCAGTGGATGCACAACTGCGTACTTCATTTCTTTTATGGCTACCTTTGCCTTTTCTTGCCATGAGATCTCTCTCAATAGTTGGAGCTGGGGCTATTTTCTACCCCATTGCAAGTCCAGATCAGTGCTTTTTTCTCCCAAAAATCCCCACATTTCAGTATTAATTAAAAATTAAAATCTGTGACAAAAGCTGAGTCCCTAAGAGCAACGTCTGACAGCACACATGAAGGATTAAAGGCTTTTAACAAAGAAATAACTATCAATTGCTACTTTTCATGGGTTTATTTTTAACCAGATTAGAAATCTTTAACAGTGAACTTTTAGCACGCAAGTTCCCCATCTTCAAAGCATCTGACGAAGTGGGATTTTTCTCCCACGAAAGCTTATGCGATAAATAAATTTGCTAGTTTTTAAAAGTGCCATAGGACTCCTCGTTTAACATGTAAAAGACACCTTCGAACAACCGAAATGAAAAAAACTAAAGCAATATGTAAACCTCTCAATATTGCTGCATTATAAAGACAAATCAAATATTTTGGAATCAGCACTTTTTTCTCCTATTATCTCAAGCTATAAAAACCACCACACATTTCAAAAGCCAGTAATAGAAAATCTAAATTTGCTCTATATGTACATAGTTATCTTTCTGTTTTCACACTACCTCTTAGCACTTGTGTGTTTGGAGTAATAATGATTAGCTAAAATGAAGTCAAATGTTACATTTAAAAAGAACAAACCTTGACTCTGAAATATTGTTATGAGAACAGAGGCAAACCATATAAGCCCTACACTTCTGTGGGTTCTTTGTATTCACAATTATTGTCACAAACTAAAAGGCTCATATTCCCTACTAAGCAAACATTTACAATTAAATTCACTCTGCACAACGCATTTGCATTTTGAGATAGAATAGTCAGTTGTTCAGCTGCTGTGATTTAGATGGATAGGTTCATTATTACTGCAGTTCGTTTTCAGCCACACTGTATAACAAAGGGGTGCCAACGTAGTCTGGAATAGCTTTAAACATCTAAGTATTCTTCTGTGATGATGTAATTTAACTAGCTCCCCCCCTCCCCCTTCTCTCTCTCTCTCTCTCTCTCTCTCTCAATCAAGGTATCAGGAGCTCACAGTCTAAACTTAAGAGAAAGCCATGGAAACAGATTGCCACAATCATGCTTACTAGGCTAGGTGAATGCAAGTCAGCACAAAGGTTATTACTGGGGAATCATTCCCAAATATGAAAATTGTATTTGTTTCATTGTTCTCACTTAGAGGAATGTATTAATTATATTACTGGGTGGAAAAACAACACAGATATATCATGCAAGCAATGAGGCACTTAAAATTACACCAAGAGAGTACAGAGAACAAGGAAACAACAATTTTAGCAAAACAAGCTTAAGAAAATTAAAACAACCTCATAGGTTAAACATAACCACAATCTCACTGCAAAAAGTTTTTCAGGTTAAGAAACAAACCATAATCCTATTCCCTGAACCCCTGAGGAATCAGGTACAAAGCCAACAAACTGAAATAGATAATTTCTCCAATTGAGACCCCTTCAAAAAAATAAAAATCCCCCTAAATCAGGGCTCGACAAAATCTGGACACCACGTCGCCATGGTAACCAGGGTTTGTAGCCTGTCTCCCAGCTCCACTTTGGAAATGCAATATAGTAGCACCCTCTAGCAACCAAAAATAAAACTACTGATGCGTAGCTAGGAGCCAATTTTGTCAAGGCCTGCCCTACACAGCCTCAGTCACAAATCTAAGCATGTTTTATTGATAACACTCTGAGAAGCCACAGGATTATGGGGGCATGGTCCACCAATATTAAAGATGGACTTCACTGAGCTAGAAAGGCAATGCACAACAGCAAAACCATGAACATACTATCACTTGCTATTACAAACTCATTAAAGATTTATCTACATGGGAACATTCAGGAAAATTAATCCAAACTAACTAAAGGTATGAATTTGAAGTGGATTAGTTAAACTACATTAACGCGGGCTGCAAATTTCTATTCAAAATTCAAATGACCTCAATTCACTTCCAAAATGAATTAAATCAAATCAAATATAATGCCAAATCGTAGCATGGACACACTTATTTAAGTTTAAAGTGGTTTCACTAATCCATTTTAAGAATGAATTTGGATTAAGTTTTCCTGGGCAACTCCATGTATACAAGCTTTAAGTACAGTATATCCTTTCTCGTGACTAGAAACAATTCTAACCCTAATGCTACTCAACTTGCTCCAGAGCAATACTCGTCACACCGCAATTAGCAACATCAGGCTCAGGCTTTGCCACCAAGCTATGAAATTAGAGACCTGTTTTATACAACAACTGGCACTGAAATAAGAAAAAGTGCAAAATGAAAACTGATCTAGTTTCTAGTATTTTGGTACAAGTATTTTTATTTATTTTAAAATAAGTGAACCTCCAGACTTACATGAAGATACCTGCAGACTTGAATGTGTTCTTCCTTGATTAAGTAATAAATTTGTTCATCTCATTTCATTTAAACCTGATTTTTATTTAAATCTGATCTTTTTTAAAAGAAATTGTATTGTAACTCTGAGCTGGAAAGTAACAACAGAATTTTAGACAATTAATACAATTATTTGCATTAGAACAGTGCCTACAGTCCTCAACAAAGATCAGGATCCTTACATATATGAATATAGAGAACAAAGCAGTCCTTGCCCTGAAAAGCTTACAGTCTAAAACTCAACAGATGAAAGAAGAAGCATTATCCCCATTATACAGACAGGGAATCTGTGGGCATGAGGAGATTAAGGTGTTGTCTCCACACACTGCTTACATCAATGTAAATATATTGGGTAGGGATATGATTTTCACCAAAATAGTTCTACCAAAACAGCCACCAGTATGGACATTTATACTACTATAAAATACTTTATACCAGCATAGTTTACTCTCCTAAAGTCCAGGGAATCAGCTATACCAACACAAGGATCTTTATACCAGTATAAACTGTGCTCACACTATAGCAGGGGTCTCAAACACATGGCCTGCAGGCCGCATATAGCCCCTAAAAATATTTCCTGCAGCCCACAATGATTCTATTGTTACCAATATTTGCAACAGTGTTGTGTGAAAAGGTTTCAGTGGTGTGGCCCTTGGGCTAACATACTAGTCCTCATGCGGCCCTCGTGATGGTTTGAGACCCCTGCACTGTAGGGTGTAGCCTATATCTAGACAAGGCCTAGGTGTCTTGCCTGAGGTCACACAAGAAATCTGTGGCAGAACCAGAAGCTGAACTCCAGATATGCTGAATCCCAGTCCAAACCTTTAAAAAAAAAAAAAAAAAATCACAGTATGATCCACTACATACAATTAAATAATAAACAGGGACTAATTTTGTAGGCACTCTTATTAAATTACCTAGTCAAATTTAGCTGGAAGCCTACTGTAATGAACATCGTAAACTCAGCTTGTAAATGCATGTGTGTTAAAATTTATTATGTACAAAGTAATGCTATTTACTCATTTCAACAACGGTCAGATTTTGCTGATCGTTTTACAGAGTAATCTGATTATTTTAAAATCAGTTCTAACTTAGTCCCTTGTTGACTATTTGGATGCTATAACTATGATCTGAAAATAGTAATACAGATCTTAATAAAGGAGGCTGAACCTTGAGTTTTACTATGTGTTTTTAATTAAATATATAGATGTAATAGATCCAGAATCTGACGGATAATAAAGGGCAGTTTGGATATAACATCATAATAGAAAACTGCAGATGCGTTAAATCTCTTAAAGTATATGCTAAAGTTATTCTTTCATGTTGGTAAGTTCCAAAGGGTGAGAGGGAGGGAGTAGCCGTATTAGCCTAGCTCAGCAAAGCAAACAAAGAGTCCCAATGCATTTTTAAAGACTAACAAATGTATTTATCACATGAGCTTTCACGGAAGAAAATCCTACTTTGTCAGTTGCTTTGAAGACAGGAAACCTTACAGAATATGAGGAAAATAGATGTAGGGAAGTGTAAGTCATACATCAGGTCACACTGTAATAGCAAATCAAAACAGTTGTTAAGAATAAAACACTGGGGAAGAGCATATCGAGGAAGGTGAGGTCAAATCACCTGTTGTAATGAGAATAATCTTTCAGGGACAAATAAGAATTTTGGATTTTTTTTCTCATTACAACAGGTGATTCGACCTCATCTTCCTATGCTGTTCCCCAGTGTTTGAATCTTAACAACTGCTTTGATTTGCTGTTACAGCATGACCTGATCCTATGACTTACACCTCCCTGCATTATCTCCTCCCATTCTTCAAACCCTCTGACAAAGTGGGATCTTCTTCCACAAAAGATCATGCAATAAATAAATGTTAGTCTTTAAAACTGCCACAAGGACTCCTTGTTTGTTTTTCATGTTGGTAACTCTTTACAAATGTAATTATGTTTACCTTCAGACCTCTTCATGGAATGATCCCAGTTAATGCAGTGCCCAACAATATTGTTAAACCTGAACATTTAAAAATCATGAATTATTCTCTATAAGCCATAATATTTAAAAACTAATACAATTTCAGTAACATTCTTCTTCACTTTCTCATTTTCTAGCCTTTACAGTCCACTAAATTCTGTTTTCCAGTTTTCATTTACAACCCAGAGGCCCATAAACCTTTTGTCTAAAAAAACGAAGTAAGCTGAAATTCTCATGGTAATTCCTAGAACTGGGATTTAAAAATACCAGGTATCTTGAAGCTCACAGTGAAATCAAGAAAGTTGGTAACAACACTGTAAGCAACTGCTGCTTTCACAACACACCCCTCTTCCACTGGAACAACAGTACCATAAACCTGAAGTGAGTCTTTTTGTTCTCCAAAGCTACAGATTTTCTGATAACTGTGGCTCAGTCCCAAGGCAGATCATATTGCCCACCAAGCTCAGCCCTCAGAAGAAAGGCAAAAGCCTCTGTTCTGACTCACATCATGTCTCTCAATGATCCCCACCAAAAACACAAAATAAAAACAAACCAGAAGCATCCTACACAATGGGGGGTGGAGGGGGAAGGGTTTTAACTCCTCTTGGGTTCACTTCAATAAGCTTTTCAAATTACTCAGATATGGCACATTTATAGTCTTAGTAAAAGAACTTAAGACTCTGGATCCACAGAGCACTCCGTTCCTTCCACTCATACAGAGCCCTATTGATTTCCCATAGTCCACCCACACACAGACCACTCCATGATCAGGGCCTCAGAGGGATACTTCAAAATACTGCCACCAAACCCACCCGCAAAAATTTAAAAATAAAGAAAATAAATTAAATAAGAACTAACAACTCTTGTCTGCCCCACTTCACCCTGAACTTATAAATTTCACGTGCCCCTGCCAGGGGCGTCGCTGCCCTGGGTAGGGATCCAGGGCATGGCCCTGGGGCACAGTCCCAGGCCCTGCCCCTGGCCAGGGACAGGGCCAGAAGCCACCGCCTGCCGCCACAGGTGGCTGGGCCCGCATCCCCAGCCGGGGACAGGGACGGAAGCAGCTGCAGGCAGCTAGGCCCCGCATCCCCGGCCAGGGACAAGACTGGAGTGGCCGCCGCTGCTGCGGGCGGCCAAGCGCCGGATCCCTGGCTGGGGACGGGGCAGGAGCGGCCTCTGCGGTCGAGCCCCAGATCCCCAGCTGGGGACAAGGCTGCCGCAGCTGTGGGTGGCTGGGCCGTGAATCTCCGGCCCGACTGGGTCGGAGATGAGGGGGGCCGCCAGACCTGGGGCACCTGTGCTGGGATTCGGGGCATATGCCCTGGGTGCCAAGTCCCAGCGATGCCCCTGGCCCCTGCTATAACCAGAGAAGATCAAGTGTTTGTTGAAGGAACTTGCAATTCTAACCATTTTGGACCAATTTCTTTTTTCAGTGCTGGCTCAGCTTAGAGGTGGGACATAATCAATGAATTCCATTGCATTTTTCCAACTAAAAACATTCTAAAAATGAGGTCTCATTATCCCAACTTTCTCACCCTATTCAGTTGCAATGCACATCTACCACAGATACAGACTGCATAACTCCTAATATGGTGTTATTATTTCTCCATTCTTTTTCTTCCTCTTTCCTTGTGTATAGTTTGCTGGTTTTTGTTCCTTTTTTAAAGGCACACATCGCACCTGTATATGAAGCATGCAATACCACTGGGGTCACGGGAAGGGGAATCTATTTTTAATTTTTTTTTAAATTAACTTATTAAATCTTATTAAAATTCTCTTATTAATAAATATGTTCAACATGCTTAGTCTTCATCAAAAAAGAAAAACTTGGCTTACAGATATACTTTCCCAATAAACCAGATTCATTACTGAAGATGACGCCAAGAAAAAGTATATCTGTATGAAAGGTTTTCAAGATAAGTAGTAGTTTGTTTCCTAAATTAAGCTATGCCCATCAGCTCTCCTAGTCATCGTTAAAGAGATTACAGATTAAATGAGTAATATTATATAGCAGCTACATTCTACCATAGATATGTGGTTCTTTGTTGTACCTTCTCTTTATCCTGTCTGCAGATCACCCCCCTGCATTGCTCACTCTCTTGTTAAATCTTGACTTGATCAGCTGACGTTACAAACCAGTGAAAAAATACTTACTACCATCTATTTACTCATTTTTTCTCATTTAAAATATGTACATGTACTAAGGACTAATGAAAATGAAAATCAAAGGCTACTCAACATAACCAGAAGTATTGTGGGGAGGTACAGTGGAACATTCTACAAAGCATTACCAGCTCATTTAAAGCCTAGCTTGAAATATCCCAATCACTCATTGCTGAGTCACTTAAACACTAGCAAGGTGGTCATTTTGTTTTGTGATCTGAAATTTATTAAGGATATGACTGAAACCTAATTCAGTAAACAGAATGTGAAACTAAGTTTCCAAAGGTGTGCTGACAGGGCACTAAGTACCATAAGATACCTTCTCTCTATCCTTTGATCAGAGTCTATACAGCATCACGCTTACACACAGGTTTCATGGCAAGTCATTTATAAACACAGTGAAAACTATCCGACCCACTACAGCTTGTGTGTGGAATGGCTGAAAAAAGGCAAGTATATAGGAGGACAAGGGGGGAAAGACCTCTCAAAACCAAAAGCACTAACTTATTTTAATTACATTTATTCCCAAAAAACTGAAAGTTTGGATCAAAATAAAAACTTTACAAAACTAAACCTGTTTTAGTCCAAAAGATATCCACCAAAGTTTTGTTGGAATACTTTCACCTAGCACTACTCCTTTGGTAGTCTATTCACGCACTTCCTTCCACCAAGCAATCTTAAATCTCCATTCAGTCAGCTTTTTTTTTTTTTTTTTTTTTTTACTGTTGAATGCGGATGTTACCTTTGCTGTACTGGCTAACCCTGTGCATGACTTGTTTGCCATCTGACACGGAACGTCGCTAGGGCTTTGCATTTATAACTGCTTCTTACACTCTCTCCACAAATAACTCCATCAGTTGAGATTTGCTCTACCCGTTATCAACTCTCATTTTTCCAGATGTTGTGTGATCTCATCCTCTCTTAATGTCTCTAGCATCTTGCATACCGTCAAAACCAGATTTATTAGCCTATAATTTCCTGGTTCCTCCCTAATCCCAGGGCAGGATAAGAAAAAGAAAGAAATGGAGAGCTACAAAACCAAACTATTGCCTCTTGTGTTAAAATTGTGACCAGAACGCAAAGCTGCAGACTGACACTGTTTATCAAAGACCCCCCTGCAACCTCAATAACATCATCTTCCTACAAGCTAAAAACCTTGAGCTATGTATTTTATTATTCTCTTTAAAAACAATAGAAACAGTCATTCTTTCCTCTCCATTATGAATGTCCTCACACCCCTTCCTTGTTCAACCCTATCTTGTTCCTTTCCTTTTCTCCTCTGAAGTATCTTGACAGATAGCATCTTCAGACATGTCTAAAGACCTTTTGTATCAGGTGTCACTCCTTTGAAATATTAGGGAAAGTCTGCAGATCCTTAAACTAAGCTAAGACAACCCCGGCTGCACAGGTAGGTAGGAAAGCCAAGAGCTACACCGCAGGAAGAGAGAAACCCACAAAAGTTGAAGGGCCACATAGAAGGCAAGCTGATAACAGAAGAAAAAGCAGTAAGACTTGAAGGAACAGTAATACATTATATCCCCAGGATCACCACACAAGCCAAATGGTGGAAACATGATCACGTGACCCTAGTTCAAGTGATCTTAACAAATGAACTGTTAAAAATATTGACTGGCTTTTCAGGTTAACAATGTTGAAGTATTTTGGACCATGTTACTCTGCTTCAGCCAAATGAAGGATGTGTTAATCCAATGGTTTAACTATGCATAGCCTGCAGTCACCCTGTGCTGTGACGACAACAGACCTTAGAAGATAAACAGGGTGGCACCAGGTCAACGCCTGGTGCAAAGATCTCTAAAGAATGCTGGTTGTTCCAAAGGGAGTAATGTTTACTTCATGTTTCTGCTGTAAGTCCCCATCTTCTTACTTAGAGGCATCCTGCTGCTGGAAGCACTGTTTTTCAGAGGAGTCAAGAAGCCGCTTGCCATTAAAGATCTTCTGGTAATATTTATCTGTTGGTCAGCCAGATACACAATTTGTTTAATTACATTCTAAGTGCATAAAATCCTCCTTCAGTTTCAACTGGATAAGTTTTTCTCAACTTGCTGGCTAAACTGCTGTGCAGTGTTTGCATTCACTGTTCAAAAATACCACCATTTTGGATACACACTGGTGGACAAAATCCATGTGCATAGTTAACAAACACGGAGTCTTATGGCACTTTTAAAGCCTAAAAAATTTCTTCATTGCATGAGCTTTCATGGGAGAGATCCTACTTCATCAGACATCTTTTCAAGCATCTGATGCAGTGGGATCTTTTCCTTGAAAGCTCATGCAATAAATAAGTTTGTTAGTCTTTAAAAGTGCCAAAAGACTCCGTGTTTGTTAACTATGCACATGGATTTTGTCCACCAGTGTGTATCCAAAATGGTGGTATTATTGAACGGTGAATGCAAACACTGCACAGCAGTTTAGCCAGCAAGTTGTATACAGCAAACATAACAAAAGTCCTAGGGCACCATAAAGACTAACAAATCTCTTTGGGAATAAGTGTTCATGGGCTGTAACCCATGAAAGTTTATGCCCAAAGAAATGCGTTAGTCTTTAAGGTGCCTCAAGTCTTTCATTGTTCTTGTTTGTTTTGCTGAACCAGACTAACACAGCCACCCCTAGAACCTATGCATACTGTAACTATTTCAGGATTCCCACGACGATTCTTATCTCCTTGTTTAGCCCTGACACAATGCTCATCTGTGTATGCTGCATAGTCATATGTCATAAACACAGTCCCTTCCCCAAAAATTTTACAAACTAAATGAGAGAGAGACAAAAATGACAGAACATACTGGGAAAGGCAGATATAAAGATGGAAAGCTGATACTCAGAGGACCCTCATATTGGAAAGATGAACGGAGAAAGGAAAAGGAAATCAACAAGACTTTGAGGCTGGCATTCACTTTGATCTAAAAGAAATTCCCCACAAAAGGGAACCCATCAAAAGCTCCAGGCTCCACTAAACTACATTTAGAAACACACTAACATGAGTCCCAATATATAAAACTCATTCAGAAGAGATAATTTTTCTCCCCCTTCCCATATATCATCTCTTGTCATGGGACCTGTACAGCCGAATTCCCCCATTATGCTTTCCACACAGGACCTGTACAGCCTAATTCCCCTATTATGCTTTCCCCCAAAACAAAATCCCACCCTCTAACGTCTTACCCTTCTACTCCATGTGCACACACAGTCACCCCCTAAGCATGACAAAGTCTAAATTCCTTCGCTCCAGGTTTTCCAAGTGTGCATTAGGCAACTCTGCCAAGTGAGGTCAGGTTTTCTAATGATTGTTTTCATGTGCACAGCTGATGAGAAAGCACATGTTCCATCCTGATTAGGGTTACAGAGCTATGCACTGCCAATTGAAAAAAAAAAAAAAGTGAGTTCATTCATGAATTCTTATGCGTCTGACTAGCTGAGGTTACAAGTGTCAAGGAGATACCACTGCACTCTCCGCAAAAAAAAAAACATCTGCAATACTGGAAGTGGTACTTCCTTTAACTGACTGACTCATGGGGCTGCCAGGAACTATCAGACATACCCAGAAAGTAATTCTCATTTCTCTATTTCAAAGTCAAAAATAAAAATGAACAAACAAGAACAAGACATGAGCTAAAGAAAGGAAGCTGCCCCAGAAAGTCGTGCTATTTCTACCAGGCCAAAACCACCTGTTCTACAATAATGGCTTAAAGAGCACCTGCCATCCAGAAGAGCTCCAAAGTACTTTGCAAGCTGATTTACACATACACGAATCACTTCAACCACTGAAACACAGCCATCACTGAGATGAAATGTAGCAATTGTCTAACTGCACAAAGCCATGCCATTCAATTGTTCAGGACAGGAACTTAAAAGATACTCTATCCAACTGAAACCGTGGAGGGTTCTGTAAGTTTCCCCACCTTCAAAGCGTCTAATAAAGTGGGATTTTCTCCCATGAAAGCTCATGTAAAAAATAAATTTGTTAGTCTTTAAGTTTCACAGGACTCCTTGTTTGTATACCTTTATTGTATCTGTAATCCTCCTTTTGTAATCCTGTCCTACAGTAATTACTGTTTATGTCTTCTTTTACAAGATCACAGTCCCAGGCATCAGTTTTGGAAACATCCTGTGACTGCAGCATTTAGCCTTGCGGTACAGGCAAATTAATTTGGTGTTTTTCAAGTGAAGATCTATTACAAGCACTGGAAAAGTGAAGTTACTTAAAAAACAAAAACATTTAACATTCATGGACCAGCCTCTCCATGAGAGTTTCAAGACTAATCTCAACACTGCTATCAATGAGCCAAGAGAATAGTAAAGCTCGCACATGTGGCCTCCTGGCAAGCCGAGAAAGGGATACTGCATTGCTTTCCAAACTCTCCAACCAGCAGGTCAGTGAAGAAACATTAATAATTGTGTTTTACCACTGAAGTAGAAGGAAATAGATGCCATGGTATTCACTCGCAGGGGACGAGGAAGAGGAAAAGGCTGTGGGGAAACCAGGATAAAGAAATAGGGTTCACTTACATGCAAAATACCATGATGAATATGCAAACTCCCAGCACTAAATTTGAATTTTAAGAGATCCAGCATGCACTATTTACCCCACCAAAAAAAGAAAAAGTTACACCTCATGTGCTTATATGGTGATTTTATACAGTGGTTCCCAACGTTTTTGGCTCGAGGACCACAGATATCATTTTTACAGCCTGAACGGCCAGCAGCTGGCCCTCTGAAAAGCAGTTTGCCTCCTTGCTCACTGATCTTCTGTCTCCCTAGCTGCAGCAGGAAAACCACACGCATCCTATAGTTCTGCACTCTATATCTTGGTCCCAAGTAGTGTTCTCTTCTGCAGCAAGGGGGACAGAAGATCAGTGCTCCCTTCCCTCTAGCTCCAGCCAAGATCCTAGCACTTACAGAGCTAGGTAGAGTGCTTTGCAATGCTCCCTGCTATAGCCAGGGGAACAGGAGCACTAATACCCTATCCTTTTGATTGCAGTGATGTGCCTGCATTGCTCTTTTAGCCCTACAGAAATGTGCTCCACCTGGGTCCTTATGAAGTGACACCATTCTGCAGCTAGCAGGAGGGGAGCCAAGCGCTGCTTTGAAAGCCCACAAGAGCCATGGGTTGGGAACTACTATTTTATGACTTTATTGGCAGATTATAATCTCTGATGCCAAGCACACAATACTGTGTCTCCAAAGGAATCTAAAAATCAATTCAGGAATCTTGAACTAAGACATCCCTAAGCTATACTGCAGAGTGTGGAGAACCAGAACTTCATTTGTATTCATCTTATCTTTTTTACTGTGGGAAGCAAGAAATGTCAATTTTCAATTTAAGGGTCATTGTCAACTTGAAATCTAGCCAGACTTTAAAAAAAAAGGGGGGGGTGTAAAAATAATTTTGGGTACTATATCTGCCCTTGAATCTCCCATGAACAATGTTTGTGGATTAACATGCATGCTTTCTTATTTTTTTAAGAGTGTACACCCTCCCCCGCTATTGTCAGAAAGACCCATGCAAACAGAGGAAAACTGACTACAATAAAACTGTATAGCTAAAGTGCTGCCAATGTACGTGCACGCACATGCAAGGAATATATTTATCTCCAACCCCTTTCAGTTATAGTCATGTTAGCCATCAGCTGTTATAGTCATGTTGGTCATCAACTAAGTAAAAAACAAACATTCAGGAAGAATTTAGATTTAAATCCACACTATCCCTTTAACTGCAAGAATGTATAAGATCCCAAACTGGAAAAATGAAATGTAAGCAATTTTCTCCTTCCCTTGTTTTACCCAATCAAGAAGTATGTCTCAAACATACCACACAAGGTAGTTTAGATTCTTCACAACTACCCAGTGACGTGAATTAACATGTTATACATATCTCTAATCTCTAGCAAGGACACAGTTTGTCTGAAACAAATCAGAACGAAAAACTGAATAAAAAATTATGGTGCTTTGAAATAGCCCTGTCAAAGTCTCCTGACCCACCCATCAGACGACAGTGGAAAACTAAAAGATAAATCAGATCATACAAAAAAAATAATTCTTTTATTTCAACAACATGGATTTTATCAATTTTATTCTTGCAGAAAAATCCTCACCCTTTTTCAAGATTATAAGCAATGTCATCTCCTTCCCCCCAAAAAATTATTCTGAACCTTTGTGTCTTCAGGTTACATTACTCTGTTGCTGCAGCGTGTCCAGAAAAATCCTGAGTCTGCAGCAGTAAAACTTCCATATTACTGGAGTATACAAACTCTGTTGTTGTCTACAACAAATGATGAGATTATGGAAAGCACCTACTGTTCTTCCCTCCTTTCCAGGAAGCAGTAGGACAGCACAAAAAAACAGATAAACCAAATGCCTGATAGCATAACAACACTGTTCCTAAGAAAAAAAGCATACAGCTGTCACTTACTCTTAGCAAGACATTGAGGAAATGGAGAGAATGCAACAAAATAGAGGGACAAGCAATTACTGTGTCAGTTACATTTAAGCTTTTAGCCTCACCTCTCATACAGAAGGACTTTTATAAGAGTTTTATTGTACCAGAGATAACTGAATTTACACGGAGTCTGCAAGATTAATGTTACTGCTCATGTCTTGGAACTTCTGTATGAGTGGTAGGGCTTTAAAAAAAAAAAAAAAGAAAAAAAAGAGTGCACTCACTAGCAAATCTACCGTGGGAGCATAGCACAGCAAATCATCATTGTATCCCTTATTGTCCAAATGAAGACTCATCTTGAGACAATTATATTTTCTAGTGACACATGCACACAGACAGAACCGCTACAGTTGTCATCGGCATTTCAAATGATGCTGTAGAGACAAAATAAATTGTCCCAACTTTGAACTCTCTAGTTTTAAGTAGCCCTTTTTCCCGTGAACGTAATTTTCATACCGAACGGTGGAGATACAGAGTCTTCTGAGAAAAACAGACCGTACACACTTCACAGAATACTATTTTGTGTATTTATCATTAGGAAGGATCAGATTTAAAGAGAGAAAACTAAGGAAGGGCTATTCAAACATATGTTATTGAAGGTAAGACCAAGCCAATCTGTTGGCTGACCCCAATGGACAACATTCTTTTAAATGGGAAGGAAAAGGCACTTACCTCGTTTGTGAAGCCATCCTTCCTTCACTATTGTTACTTCATCCATAATGGCAGGAACGTCTCTTGAAAAAAGAGCTTATACCAAAAGATCACCCTGCTGTTATTTCTGGATTCCAGCAGAAGGGGTACGAAACAGGCGGTTTTTTCCCCTCTCTTTTTCAGCTACTTCTAGAAAGATTTAAACAAAAAATCATTTTGCAGCATTTCACATATATAAACTAATCACTACAACAGCAGGGTCACTTATACTGCTATTTTGATTACAAAGTCTAAATGAGGAATTTGTTTGTCACAAATCTTTTTATTTAGGGCAGGAATGGGAATGCCAAAGTGAATGTCCAAGGAAGTTTTATCTACTCACTGAAGAGACACAGCATGGCAGCAGCAGCACTGTCAGGAAAAACCCTATACATTAGAGATGGGTTAGAAAACCTAATCCAGAACTCTTCCATCTTCCTGAAAATGAAAACTACTCCCCAACGGTTGTTTTTCGAGAGATTTTATCCACCCTAGTTTTCACATCCCCAATGCTGAGGCTACAACTACTACTTGTGGGAGACTTCTACGGCCTAATGCATCTCAATGCCAGGAAGATTTTCCTAATAGTCCACTTCGGTTTTCTTATTAATTTCATCCCTTTACTCCCTTTGACCTCTCTAAGGAATTCAACTCCCCTCTTAAATAAGCACGCAGTATCTTGGGTAAGATCATTTAACTTTCCGTCTGCATAAATCAGCTCCTACAGCCCCATTCTTGCTGCCTGAAGCCTCTACTTATGCAGCCCCGAACTGTATTCCTTGGTCTCCCTTGCTACTCTGTTTCTCAGTTCTCTCTCCACTATCACCAGCAGATCTGTTTTCCAGATTTCTGCCCATGTTGCCAATTTCTCTAGGTTTCTTTTTGTTTCTCAGCCCCCAACTATCTGCAACTTTTGTTCAATATAACAGGGCAATATCATTAAAATGTTAATTTATCCCAAATTCCAGATACTGGTGAAGATATTAAACCTAAGCCACACGTACTAGACACCTCCCTCCACCATTCATCATTGCCTCACTCCTCTGCTGGATGGACTGCATCTCATGCCTATTCAGCATGACATCTATTTTGAATAGCAACAAGTACCAGTCATAATGATAGTGGGGTCAATCAGGAACTGGACTAAGGTCAACTAATTTCATGTCACCCGTTGAGGGAATGACTGATAGTAACCACCCCCTGGTCATTAGACAGAGATGGGATGCTCCATATTGCATTGCCAGGGCTCTGAGCTAGACAGAGCTTCTGTCTAACGAAGTTAACTTGCATTATATTAATCACTGTAAATATGAAAATTGCAACTTTGAGTGGGACGAGATTAAAAGAAAGAAGGTCATGTCCCTCTTTTTATTTCTGTGAACTTTCACCAGCTGTCACAGTTCTGAATCTTTACAAGTTCTGCTCTGTATTTCTCAAATAAATAATAAATCACAGCTGTTGAAAGTTATTAATCTTCCATTTCTCCCTGCTTATAAATCATCATCTCCTAAAAACAAGCCTGAGATTTGCTTAGGGGAGGAAAAAAAATACAAAAATCTGATACTGCAACACAAAACATTAGGAATTTCTCAACTTCACGGACAAATCTGGAAAAACTATATGTTACAGAATGGAAATAACTCCTTGATACAACTTATCTTAGGACACTCACCTTTTGAGAATGTAGTCAAAGTAAGACTGCATCTACATGACAGGCTGTTATGCCAGTACAGCTACTGACAGTTATGCCTTCGCATAAATGAGAGAACAGACCTCATTTAAACCCTTCTCTCCAATGCTGAGCAATATATAAAATGTTAAATAAAAACCCTATAATTATCACAGCTGAACTCTGAAAATGGAATGGCTGTGTGAAAGTTAACACACATTACTTATTGCTGGAACACTATGCTATCACAGGTCAGGGTCCAGTACATTGTATCCCCACACGCAGAGTTTAAAACAATGGAAATAAGCAGTGAATCCCTTTTTAATAATCACTTGATGAAAGAGAAAGTTAAAAGCAAAGTAACTAATTAGCAGAAAGGATAATCCCTCCAATTAGAAGAAATGAAAAATAATGACAAAAAAGTTTCTGAAGCCTGGAGCTCAATTAGTCCCTATCTATCTGGATTCATATTTGCATAGTGCCATCTTATTTATTATGGGTTTGACTGTCATCTCACAATTCACGCAGACTAAGTAACAGCATCTTATTCCACTACCCCTGAAACAGCCCAGCAGGACGACTATGATTTGGGAGACTCTCTGTCTTCCAGTCCCAGGACTAGGGATTGGCAGTTTAGACTTGGTACAACATACCCTCCACAGTAAGCTGCTGTAACTCTGCTGCCAGGCACATCTTTGCACCCTCCTAGCCTCTTGGGGAGAGTCTGAGATAATGTAGTGGCTTTGTGCACTGAAGTGGCATGAAGGCACAAGGAATTAAGAGGACACCTAACATTCAACATGCAGAAGAGGCCAGGGACTGGCCTTATCTTCTGTATTCAGCTATGTTTGTTTATGTGGGGAAAGCACACTCATTTCAAGTACCTTTAATTCACATCAGGGGACAGTGGGATGTCTTATCTGTCCCAAGAGCATACAGTGCAGTCAGAGCAGCTAACCTCACTCTATCTGGTGCAGTTTTAAATGCACATCCAAATTGCATCTAGTGCAATTCAACCAAGAAAAATGTGTTATTTTAAAGGCACAATGGCAGCAAAAAGATCTCATACAGGAAGAGGAAGTCAGCCCTGCTGGGTGGGTCTGTGCTTTACTGGATATGGACAAATGAAGGAAGGCTTTCCTTCTGCACAAACTGAAAAAAATCCAATGATCATGAACCTCATTAAGTAATTCTAGGAATGCTTACCAGTGAACAGAAATCATCTTAGATATCTATGGTTTGCTTGTCTAGACTGTATCTACATGCAACTAAGGCACAGCAAGAGCTGAAGATGAACAACTCTTTCCTTTTCTTTTTTTTTTTTCTTTTTTAAGATTTGTTCTGATGCCTTATTCAATCCCAAAATGCCAACTGTATGCATCATTCAGACAAACTAAAATGCAGTAATTAATTATATAAATAAATATCTTGCATTTCACTGCAGGTTACTTTATTAATGTAGGAAACAGCTGGTAAGCATATGCATAAAATTAAGTTGTGAAAAATGCAGTAAGCAATTCATTTTAGAAAAAAACTTCACCTCCCTGCATACAAGCGTAGTGAAAGCTCTCTCACAGGACCATCTAATTTTCCAATGGAGGGTAGAGCAGAGCTAAACTCAATATATTTGGGGCAGCCTCTGAACACAGGAAGTTCCCTAATCAGGGCGCTCTCTTTTTCTGTCTTTCAAGTGTGCTCCATCCTTGCTGGAGCTGAGTGCCCTACAGAAGTAAGAGAGCACCTGTGCTCATCTTATAGCGAGTGCTCTCCTGCTCAGGAAGAGATTTGATTTCGTCTTCATTTCCGGAGCAATCGGCAGAACCAGGGCATGCTCAAGGGGAAACATGCTTGAATCTTGGTAACAGAATTTGAGGGAAATACCACCACTCCGCAGTCACAACTGCAGCCTAAGGGGAAGTAGCAGACTCTGTGGGCAGTGTCCTATCCTCAGTTAAAGCACTTCAAAGGTAAAATATTAAATTAACTTTTTGTTGTAACAACATCCCTTGTGCCCTTTCCCCACAGCTGGAGAGAATTTTAGAAGGAAAAAAAACCTCTCATTTGGCATTCTCTTATGTGGTATCAAAGTAATAATCCTTTTGGGTAAAAAGGAAGAAATTAATTCAGATAAGCTAGAGCTGTTGCTGCTGCTTTTAAAGTCTGAAACGGTTTATCTTTGTTAAAAGGATTTTCAGTGGTGTGTTTGCCATGGTACGAAGCAGGCTGAGATTTCTACATATCAAGTCCCCAGACCTCATTTAACATTTAACACTTTTTTTATGTTGGTCAGTGACTAGTTTATAGTAATACCCTTGGCCCATTTATTCCATCCAAATGAATACAACAGTGACAGGAAAATCCAAGCAGTAACAGGAAGATCCAAGCGGGGCTCCAGTCTCATCTTTTTATCTCTGCCTTGACTTGGGCGCTAGAGCCCCACAAATCTCACCATCATTTCTGTACAGAACCACTACTAATTCCATTGTGTTCACAGAGCTCTACGGCACGAATCTGAAGGCAGAATCTGAGTTACAGTCATCAAATCCTAATTATTAATTTTCAAGAAAGCACAAAGAAATGAATAACCAGCTCTCTATATAAGCTTAATTTTGAAAATCCTGATGTGGCCCACACGTGGTTATTCATGTTCTCCATTAGCCTAGATGTTCCCCAAAAGCCACCACCATGTCAAACCAGGCATTTTGTCATTATACATGCAGCTTACAATAAGGTTTAGAATGGCTCTTCCAGTTATTGCAAGCTACAGTCAAATTACAAGCTGAGAGCAAAAGGAAACTGTTAAGACATATGTCCCCTTTTCTGTGACTACAATACTTAATCTAGAAGACTTCCAAACCGCAGTGGCAACCTTTACTGCTCTCATGTCTTTAATGAGCTAAGAACCAACAGTCAGGGTAATAATTCTATTCAAAGGTGCAGGCTGAGAGGAAAAGGGACTATACAAACTTAGTTCTCCTAGAGCAGATTCTGGTTGTAGCGTGGACAAACCATAAGCAGAGCAAAACTGAGGGCGACAGCATTAGAGGACAGCTTCTCCTGAACCCTATATTTTTATCAAGCCCCTCAAGTGAGGAACAAGCCAATATATAGTTTACTATTTGTACTATTAGAACTATTTGTACAATTAAATTATATGAGCATATACTGTCAGGAGACAGTACAGTGTGAACACATTTGTAAACAAAAGTTTTGCTCCCTCCTTTTCAGGACAGAGCAAGTCATTTACTTATCAATGAAAGTATGTCCAGCAAATTTTATAGCTTGCAGGTGAAAGCTGAAAGTACAGGTGCTACATAATACACTGGGACAATTTCCATCCTTGCTTGATCACGTCTTTTAATACACTGACTACATACTTTCAAGAATTTTGTTTATATTCAGGAAACAATGAAAGCATACCTATCTAAATTGTGAAAGGTGCTGGCAAAGTCTTTAAATCCATATATACTACAGTGCTGTGGTAAATATTCTGTCACTAGGAAATTAACAGCTATATAAGGTAACCAAGTAGCTATGAAACACATTTTTCACTTGTAAACAAATATTAAAGTAAGCAACTCCCCTTCAAAATGGCATTTTGACATGTATACTCCTGCCAGAATGTAAAGACAAACAAAACCAAACCAGGCATTTGCTTCTTCTATGTGGGAGAAGGCAAATAAACACACCAAACATGTTTTGCTTAGCTAAAGCGTCAACAATGTTGCAACCACACCAGTACCAACGGCACACTATCAAAACTCCTCACGCCTCTCCATGCTGGCTCTGATAAACGAGTCCAAAATACAGAGGGCAGGCTAAAGAAACAGGCACAACCCCTCGGTGTCTTTCAGTAAAGCTCCAGTGAGGTGAAGGGGCTGGAAGTCTCCAAGGCACAATTCAGCCAATACTGGAGTTACCAGATACCAAAGCATGCAAAGGAGGACAGGGAAGTACAGAAAGGAGGACACACAGAGAAAATGTAGTAGTAATGGAATATTCCTCTGTTTTTAGGGGGCCCTGGAACGCTTCCCCCTAAAAACAGAGTGTTCTGGTACCTTCCAGCATACTTTAATCCCTGTACGGAAAAAACCAGACAAAATCAGATTTTTAAAATGCATGGAGGACGCAAAGGTAAGAAGGAAGACATGTCCTCTTTTTGCCTGACATCGGGTAACACCTAACCAATACCTAAGTTGGAAGAGGATTCACTTGATTACTCACTTGTTTTTCCCACTCTAAATGTCTCACGACTTTGGGAGGTATCTCAGAAACCTTTGATAAGCCCTGCACAGACCCAACAACAGGGCGGCGCACACAGAGGTTTGGAGACAGCTTCCAAGAAGGCTGCTGTGTCAGTCTAGTGTAAGGTTATCAGACACCAAAGCATGGAAAGGAGGACAGGGAAGTATGAAAAGGAGGATGTTGGTGGACATGTGGAGAAAATGTAGTATTAATGTCATCATCTTCTTTCTTTAGGGGGCTCTGAAATTCTTCCCCCTAAAAATATGTTGCTCTGGGGCATTCCAGCATCCTTTAACCTAGGGGTCTCACACACACAGCACATGGGTCTCATGCGGCCCCTAAAGCTATTTCCTGTGGCCCACAATGACACTGCTTGTACAACAATATCGCAAATACCAACAACAAAAGGTTTGAGAGGTGCGGCCCTCGGACTGACATACTAGTCCTCATGCGGCCCTCATGGTGATTTGAGTTTGAGACCCCTGCTTTAACTCCTGTGAGCAAAAACCCCAAATCACGTATTTTGAAAACGCCTGCCGGTCGGAGGACGGGAAGACAAAAAAGAGGACACGTCCTCCTTTGGCCTGACATCTGGTAACCCCCGTCCAGGGCTCTCAAACAGGCGACCCCTACTGCTACTTCCCGCAGCCCGCAATGACACTATTGCTACCAATATTTGCAATATCGTTGTACGAAAAAGCTTCAGCGGCGCAGCCCTCGGGCTAACGTATTCATCCTTCCACCGCCCTGTACTAGTCCTCAAGCGGCCCTGACTGATTCAAGACCCTTTCTGTAAGTTCACCCCTCTTCGAAGCATCTGAGGAAGTGGGATCTTCTCCCACGAAAGCTCATGCAAAAAATAAATCGGTTAGTCTTAAAGTGCCACACAACTCCTTGTTGATTCAAGACCGCTGCCCTAGTCTCTGCCAGCCAACGAAACCAGGCGGCAGGCGGGGCTTTGAAAGAGCAAGTCATTTGCGGAGGGCGCCCGCTTTCCGGGGAGAAAACCCCATTTCCTCAGAGGCTGTGGAGAGGAGGCAACCGAAGCCCTGCGGAAGTGGGGTTTCCTCCCACGAAAGCTCATGCCATAAATCAACGGGCGGGCCTTTCAAAGCGCCACAGGGCCGCCTGCTGGGCTCACGAAGGCGCCTGACAAGCCTCAGGGGAGCCCCCCGCCCGCTCCTAGCAGGGGGGCAGCTCCCCCCGCCCCAGCCCCGTGGTCGCCTCGCCCAACGGCCGCTTCCTGTCAGCGGCGCCCCCAACCGCCAGGGGCCGCCGCCGCCGCGCGCGCCAACCGCCCCCTCCCCCGCCCAGGCGGCGCCGGCGGAGGGGAGCGGCGCGCGCGCAGGGCGCCTACGGTGGCCGGGTGGGGTCAGCCGGGACTTACATGCCTGGCGCGGGGCGGCGGCGGGTCCGGCGCTAGGGCCTAGCTGGGCTAGCGCAGCCTCCGCCTCACCATCCCCGGCCGCGCCGCTCCTCCGCCCCCTCCCGCCGCCACTCAGCCCATCCGCGCGGCGCCCCGCTCCCGCCGCTGGGAGCAGAGGGGCCCCCGCCGCGCGCTTCAGGCTGCGCCGGCTCCGCCAGCCCGCGCCCGCCGCCTCCCTCTGCCGCTGCGAGCGCCGCACACACGCGCCGGGGCAGCCGCCGTCTGGCCGCCGCCGCCGCCGGGTCCTAGCGCCCGCCCCGCTCCCCGCCCTGCCCTGAGCGCCGCGCTGCGCCGCACCGCACCGCCGGGCGGGGAGTGTCGGCAGCGATGTTTGTCAGTTTCCAAAGTTTTACACCCCCGGCTTTCTCGCCAGCCGAGGATTGGACTATTGAGTATTATCTTGCTCTGTCGCGCCGAGAAATGCCAGAAAAGGTTAGAGTGGTGGCACACTTGATTAGTGGATAGAGCTTTAGAGAGATGGCACATGGAGTTAGAAACTCTGAGGATACCCATGAGAGAGTCTCCCTGAGCATTTCTTTTAGGGTCCCAAGCCTGTTTGAAATATTCGCAACCGGCTTGGAAAAGCTTTATGTCTGTTCGCTTCAACTTTGTACTGGGAAGGAATTTAGTTTCGTTCCTTTCTGTGAGTTCACCCATCTTGGAAGTGGTATTTTTGCCCACGAAAGCTCATGCAAAAAATAAATCTGTTAGTCTCAAAGTGCCACAGGACTCCTTGTTGTTTTTTGGCTGGACTAGACTAACACGGTTATCCCTTTGGAAATTTATTTTCATGCCATTCTGTAAGTTCCCCCATCTTCAAAGCAATGGATGAAGTGGGATTTTCTCCCACAAAAGCTCATGCGAAAAATAAATCTGTTACTCTCAAAGTGCCACACGACTCCTTGGTTTTTATTTTTATTTTTGCTGGACTAGACTAACACGGCTATCCCTTTGGAAATTTATTTTCACGCCATTCTGTAAGTTCCCCCATCTTCAAAGCAGTGGACGAAGTGGGATTTTCTCCCACAAAAGCTCATGCAAAAAATAAATCTGTTACTCTCAAAGTGCCACACGACTCCTTGTTTTTTTGTTTTGTTTTTTGTTTTGTTTTTTTTGCTGGACTAGACTAACACGGCTATCCCTTTGGAAATTTATTTTCATGCCATTCTGTAAGTTCCCCCATCTTCAAAGCAATGGACAAAGTGGGATTTTCACCCACAAAAGCTCATGCGAAAAATAAATGTTAGTCTTAAAGTGCCACACGACTCCTTGGGTCTGGGGTGGGGTTTGGTTTTTTTTTGTTTGTTTGTTTTTCAGCAATGTTGCCTCTAATATCTCACAGGCTGCGTGCGCAAACAAATTCTTCTCTGCAAATTTTCGGAGCCAGTGTCCAAACTGGTGCACACTCCAGTGAGGGTGGTCAAACTGGTGAGCTCAAGAAAGCTAGTGTGTATGATGCAAATAATATCTAAACTTTATTTTGAATTTTTTTATTTTTTATTTTATTTATTTATTTTTATTTTGAATTCTGTTTATGGAAATGATTTTTTTAATTACAAAGCCTTGTTTGAAACATGCTACTTGAAAGTGCTTTCTTAAAGTGGCATAAAAATATTAGCACTGTTTAATTGTTTTGTGCAGGCTTTATTTTGTTGTGTGTGCGGGTTTCATGACCTGTGTGTGTGTGCACATGTGCACGGCTGAGAGGGAACATAGGACTGCAGCTGGGTCTTCCTCCTCAGGACTTTATATTGGGGGGGTGTAGGGGGGCAGTGTCTCCCCAGGACTTGACTTTAGCGGGTAGAGGGGGCAGTGTTCTTCCCAGGACTTGCCATTAGGGACTGTAGGGGTGCTCACTAATTTGGTATAACACTAGCTGACAACTGGGGGGGGGCGTTGGGAAACTCCAGGGGTAGGGATGGGGGGGGGGGGGGGTTACGGAAATCCCTACGCGAATACTTCTGTAATAATAAATGCTTGGCCTTCAAAAGTGCCACAGGACTCCTTGTTTGTTTTGCTGAACTAGACCAGCAGCTCTCAACCACTGTGTCGGGACACATTACTGCGTCACCACACAGTGGTAAGTATGTCACAGAGAGTTGGAGAGATGGCTGCATTGGGCCTGAGGGGTGGGCTGGTGCATCCTGTGGAGTCACAAAGTGCTGCCAAGTGTGTCTCGACCCACAAAAGGTTGAGAACCATTGAACTAGTCTAACAAGGCTGCCCCTTAGGAACCATTTTTTTCACACTTTCTCTCTAGTTACTGCACACCCACACACTGACACCCACACACGCTCATACCCACACAGTCTCACACACACACACACACTCTCTCTCTCTCTTTGCAGCTGGATTGAACACTAAAGGTGTCCCTTCTGCATGCTGCAGGGGGAATGAGGAACTCAACTGGCTTCATGCTGCAGCTTTCCTTATCATGGTCACTGCTCCCCTGGCAAGCTGGTGTTTACTAAAGGGAGATGGGTTCAGCAGCACACCCACACTCATGGGACCAGAGTCCAGACTTCTTAGCTCCTTTTACAGCTCTACCCCTCTCCCCTCCAGGAACTGCAAAGCAAATTCAACAGAAGAGGGGAAATGACCAGCTTTGGACTGTAAGCATGTAGGGACTTTTTATTAATCATTTTCATTTTCATACATTGCCTAACACAATGGGGGCCTAGCGCATCAAAGGCATTACTACTATACTAAGAGTGGCAATAACACAACAACAATAAAAGCGGTGTTGCCAACTTCCCCTGGATCTGATATTTTCAGGACAGCCCCAGCTCTTGGATTCATTTGATAAAGTGAAAATCTTGGTTTTCATTTCTAAAAAGCAAGTTTTCTGATGTTGGGCAAAAGCTTAAAAATGTGATGCAGGTATACCCTAAAAGCACACTAACACACACACACACACACCCATGCCCTCTGGAAGTCAACTACAAGAACCATACACACAATCCCCAAAAATTAAATAAGCAAATAAATAAATAAAATTCAATGAATTTTAAGCTGATCCCATGATTTTGGTAGGTGCATGTCTCATGGTTTTTTATACTTGGCATTGGCAACACAACAGACAGATGACAACCAGTGATATGAGCAATTGTGAGTTACAGTTGGGGAAAGACTACATATAAGAAACATAAGATGTATTATAAGTAAGGAAAGGAATAAATAAATACATTTAAAATAGCCAAAATGAAACTGAATAAACAGCAGGAGTAATCCCCAAATGGTGCAGGGGGAAAATTTTTCCTGTCCTCATTCTCTTCCTGTCTACACTCCACCAAAGAAAAGTCATTCATTACAATGACTACATGTTTGCTTGACACACATGACCTTTTTCATGTTTGGGCTTCAGTCAAACACATATATAAGCACATGAGGAATCCATTGAACTCAAGGGAGCTCTATGCTTGCACAATGGCGGTGTGTAGATCAAATTGAAGATTTGGCAGGTCAGCTACTTCCAAGAACTATTTACCCTACTAAAGTGTGTCTCGGAAACATAGCTTTTCCCATCCATGAAAATTAAGCCCTCAGCTGTAAGAAATGAGTTGCTAGAATGAAATGAGTCAGGAGATGTTGCCAAGTAGGCTGATTCAAATTCTTCCTTGATTCATGGTGAAATTTGTACTCCGTACTTGTCGGAGGATCTCAAATCACTTTATAAAAATGGATAGGATGGCATGGCTCAAACTGACCAAAGTAGAGGTACAGGAAGGGATTAAGCCCTGCTGCTGTGAATTACTTATACAAGTGCTGCCTGTCAGACCAATCATCCATCTAGCTCAGTATCCTGTCTCCAACAATGGCAAGTACCAGAACTTCAGGAGGAGTGTGCAAAACAGAGCAATCAGAGGGATCCAGCCTGTCTTCCCCTCCTGGCAGTCAGAGATTTAGAGTCTCCCTGAGCGCAGAGTTTTGTAGTGTCCCTGAACATCTTGACTAATACCCACTGATGGACCTTTCCTCTGTGAGGTTACCTTGGGAGTTTTTTTAACCCGCTTAAATTTTTGCCATCACAATATCCAAATGGCAATAAATTCCATAGATTGACTGTTCACTGTGTGGAAATAGTACTTCCTCTTGTGTGTATTAAGCCTGCTGCCTCTTTGTTTCATTGGGTGACCTCTGGTTTTTGTATTGCTGGAAAAATTAAACAACATTTTTCTATTCACTTTTTCCACAGCATTCATGATGTTATAGATCTCTATCATACCTCCCCCTTAGTCATCTATTTTCTAAGATAAACACCCTTAACAATTTTAGTCTGTCCTCAGATGGAAGCTGTTCCATACCATTCATCATCTTTGTTGCATTTCTCTGAACCTTTCCCAGTTTCATTGTATCCTTTTGGATGTGGAGCAACAAGAACTGGATACAATATTGAACATAGGGATGCATCATGGATTTATACAGTGGCAGTATGATAGTTTCTATCCCTTTTCTAATAATTCTTAAAATTCTGTTAGTATTTTTGACAGCTGCTGCACATTGAACTGAAGTTTTCAGGGAAGTCTCCACAGTGACTCCCAGATCTTCCTGAATGGCAATAGCAAATTTAGAACCCAGACTTATACATGTTTAGCTGGCATTTTTCCAATGTGCATTAATTTGCCCATATCAATGCTGAATTTCATGGCCCATTTTGTTGCCAAAGAGAAACAAGGTGGGGTGAACTAATATTTCTATGGGACCCATTTCTATTAATGAGACAAATGAGCTTTCTAACCCACACAAAGCTGTTCTCCAAGTCTGAGAACAGAACTCCCAGTGTCACAGCAAAATACAAAATGGAAGAGATTGTTTCACATAGGTAGTTAGCACATATTTTAAGAGACTATCCAACGTAGAACAAACAAGGAGTCCTGTGGCACTTAAGACTGACAAACGTAAGTGCCACAGGAATCCTCCTTTGGTTTAGTGAGCTAGACGAACGCTTCCACCCCTGTGGAACTATTCAGTATAGCTGGGCCTGTTAACACATCTGCAGTCATAGGACAAAAAGAGATGATTAGCGGATTATACATTGTTATAATAAATCATAAATCCCATGTATCTGGTCAGTCCATGATTCTTGGCATCTATTGGAGTAATGAATTTAAGCTCCCAGGATTGTCTTCTGAAAGTGTTGTGAAGGTATCCTTTGGGCATGAGGACTACAAAGTCTGCTATAGAGTGATCAGAGTATTTATTTTGTCTTTTCCATGAAAACTACCAGATACAGTCAAAACATCTCTATAATTCTGTCCCCCTGATGTAAAAACATTACTGATATTGTTACATATCACTTGTTTCTGATACTTGCTTGAATAGCTGGGCATAAATTTTAAAACCCACATAGGTAAGCCAGCTGGTTTTGTAAAAAAAAACTGGGATATGCCATACCACCTCATCAGGGGCAGACCCAGCACCTGCTGAAGTTACTGGAAACATTTCTACTGATATCAATATGCACCAGGACCTCACATAGTTGCCTTCTCCAGGGTGTAAATACACTAAAAAAGATGATGCAGTAGTAAATTGTGTAAATTACACTTCTTTTCCTGGGTTTGTGAGCACAGTTATACTTGCCACTAAACATCAAGTTTGCATTTAGCTGCAGACTAAAATGAGTACAAATACCAGAATTATCACCAAAACTTACCTTGGTGCATTAAAAGGATGCTAAAGGTAAAAGTGTGGTGCCTGTAGTATCTTAAATAATTCTCATACAGGTCTAACAGAGGAATCTAGAAGAAAGTTAGTTTAATGGATGAATTCCATTTCTAGGGCTCCAATTGTGTAATCTGACCAGCTCACAAAAACTCCTGTACCAGTGCCTTGCACTCACTGATTGCAATGGAGCTCTGCATAGTCATGGGAGTCTGTGCTAACAGATTTGATTGCATGATACAAGCCTGGGTTTCTTGCTCTTTTTGCCAAATCTTGTTCTTACTGATAAGATTCCCAATCACTTTGGAGAAAAAGTTCTGTAGGGTTTCACCCACCAATAAAGCAGCAGGTTAAGAAATAAAATCATGCCAGCAAACATTGCTACAAGCCCTGAGAAAGGAAAAGAAACCTTGTTTTGTTTGATCAAAAGGAAGTATTTAAAAAAACCAAAACAAAACAACAGATCATTTAGATTTACTAGCTGCCTATTAAAGATGAATTCAAACTGCAAAAGTTCCAGTATGAACTTCCCCAAAGAGGTTTAGATCTGAGGCTGATTCAGATTTATCTCCAGAAAATATGAAAGTACTGTAAATAAAATAGCTTGGTAAAGTAGGAAGTGGCTGCTTTTACAATAACAGTTGGGACATGTATTAAGGAGTGAAGAAAAACATGGCATTTTTTCTCTCTGAGAACAATGAAATCACTGGGGAATTGTTACAAATGCATATGTCATGGGTTTTATAATACAATTATCACCAATGACCTTACCATCTATAAAACCTATTTTTCAGGGAAGTCCCTAGATTTCCCTAAACACTTCCTCAAATTTCACATCTGTTTACTCTGGTTTATGAAATACTAGGAGACAAGGTGCACAAACTGTTCCCCTGGTATTATGTTACCAAAAAAAAAAAATACTGACTATATAGGTTAATGGCAAAGAATGGATGGATTACCAGAATATAAATCAATGGAAAGGTATGAAACTAGCCCTTCTGTCCTAATCCATTGGTTAAAACAAACAAACAAACAAACAAAAAACCTACAGAGATAAGATATAATGTTCTGACCATTTTTAAACAGGTTACTTTAGAACATTTTAATTATGCACCTTCAGAGAGAATGTTCAAATTCAATGACAGGAAAGAAAAATCAGAGAGCAAACTGAAGCATCTCAAGTAGATCAATTCTTCACATAACAGGCACTAATCCACTCATGTTATACACCAGTTGTGAATTTGTTCCCCTGTCTTAAAAAGTTATGTTACACTGAACTAAAGAAATGAGATGCAGGATGAAATCTTGGCTCCACTGAAGTTAGTGGGAGTTTTACCATTGATTTCAATGCAGCATGGACCCAGCCTACATTGTTTCACCTTTTAAATAAAGATTAATTTGGATTAGCACAAAAATGAAACCTGATGGAAAAATAAAGCTAAAGGAACACAACTTCAAGGTGCAAAACCTAGAAAACCATTTTAAAAGTTTAGTGTTTGAAGGGATGGTAAACATAGATATTTCTGGACTAGCCCAACAACAGCTATTTAACTGGGAAGATTTTTTATACACATATAGTCACATGGATCATTAAAACTCCTGACTGTGAGGAATTCAGATTGTAAAACTTTAAATGTATTATTAGTTATTACTTGATTTGCACTTATGTAGTGACTTTGATCCAAGAATTTGAGAGTGCTGTTTAAGCTAATATTTTAAAAAGATGTTAGATTTGGACCACTCCATGTTTACTAAAGCATCTATAGAAAGTGCTCCTGAATGGCTTTGAACAAGCTCTCTACATGACCTTATAAGAGACACATACTTCTGTTTCCTATTTCCTACTTCCCAAGGTGACAGTGCCTGAGAAAACTGAGGAGCCAGTATGCTACTGTCAGCTGGAAAAGGGAGAGAAAGGTATGCTTCCTAAAAACTCAGTAGCATCTACTCTATCTAGGAATAGGTTGTAAGCAGTCTGGGGTGAGCTGCTCAGTATCTGGGCTGAAGAGTTAGCGATCAAACTGGGCCAGGTCAGGTCAAAACTGCAAAATCAGAGGCCATTACCAAACTGAGACCATAAGGCAGTGGCTTCCAACCTTTTACTGCTGTGGCACACCTTGACACCTTTAATTATTTTGAGGCACACCACCATATAGTTCTGAAAGAATTCGGGAATATTCATGAGCCAATGAGCCAAATCCAGAACAATTCCAGTGACTTTTCTAAAAATTCTGTGGCACACCTACTCAGGCCTGACGGCACACCTGTATGCCATGGCACACTGGTTGGGAAACGCTGCCATAAGGTAAGAAGTGGGACTGATCCAGGGTCAGCAGCTACCCTCAGCTGAGATCAGGGTCAGGAGCCTGGCTGAGACCAAGAGCTGAAAATCTGGGATCCATGCAAATCACAGTAAGAGAGAAGTAGCAAGTGGGGTCTGAGGCAGAAGTGTACCAGAGGTCTCCAATTCTTAGGCAAGCCCCAGCTATGCCTTCCTGGTTTATCTGTAGTGTGCCAAGGAATCACAAAGGGCTGTCATTCAGCCTGCTTAGGATGGGACTTCCTGTGGGGCTTAAACCCTGCCCCCCATATTTTTTGGTGCCAGTTTTCCCCATGATCCTGGTGGTGATGAGGAAGTGCCTGCTTCAGTTCCAGGCCTCTGGGTTCTTATATGACTCCCTCCACTTCAGGCTTCTCCTTTCCAGGGTGTCACCAGGCCAGGCTTATCTGGATGAACTTTGTGAAACTCTCTCACTGGGTTGAGGGCGTCAACAGAAGAGACAGGTTACCATACTCCCTCTTTGGTCCATATCCTTGCCAGTCTACAAGGTAGTACAGGTATCCTCAGGTGCATTTGGAATTGAGGATGTCATGATGCTTGTATTCTCCATGACCCTGCTCTTCAGTCGGTTGAGGTAGAGGAGTGGTTTGACAAGAGAAGGGGGTCTCAGCATAACGTTTTAGGAGGTACACACGGAATGATGAAGGATTGGGTAAACTGTAACTTGAAAGCAATTGCACTGACTTGCTAGCATATCCAGAGAAGTCCCAGAACATGTGGTGCAGGTTGTGGCAGATCTACTGGATAGCAGATCATAGAAGATTAGGGTTGGAAGAGACCTTAGGAGGTCATCTAGTTCAACGCCTTCCTCAAACCTGAATTAAATAATTCCAGCCAGGGCTTTGTCGAGACAGGCCTTAAAAACTTCTATGCATGGAGATTCCACCACTTCCCTGGTAACTCACTCCAGCACCTCATCACCACCTAATGAGAAAGTTTTCCTCATACTCAACCTAAACCTCCACCACTGTAATTTGAAACCATTGCTTCTTGTTTTGTCATCTGCTGCTACTGAGAACAGCCACGATCCATTATCTTTGGAACCTCCTCTTCCCTTAAGTAATTGAAACCACTATCAAATCCCCCTTGACTCATCTCTTCTTCAGAATAAATGGTCCCAGCTCCTTCAGTCTCTCCTCATAATTCATGTGCCCCATCCCTTAATCATTTTTGTTGTGCTCCACTAGACTCTTTTCAATTTGTCCACATCCTTTCTATAGTGAGAGGCCCAAAATACAATATTCCAGATGCGGCCTCATCAGTGCTGAATAGAGGGGAATTATCACTTCCTGCAGTCTGCTGGCCTTGTTCCTACTAATGCAGCGTAATATGCTGTTAGCCTTCTTGGCAAGAAGAGCACACTGTTGAGTCATATCCAGCTTCTCGTTCACTGGAACACCAAGGTACCTTTCTGCAGAACTGCTGCTTAGCCAATTGGTCTCCTGTCTGTTACAGTACATGGCATTCTTCTAGCCTAAGTACAGGACTCCGCACTTGTCCTTACTGAAGTTTACCAGACTTCTTTTGGCTCAAACCTCCAATTTATCCAGGTCATGTTGTATCCCACCCCCACCCGCCAGTTGAGCATATCTACCATTCCCCTTAGCTTAGTGTTACCTGCAACCTTTCTGAGCATGCAGTAGAGATCACTAATGAAGATTCTGAACAAAACAAGCCCCAGGAACAAACCTTGGAGCACTCCACTTGCTACCAGCTGCCAACTAGACATTGAATCATTGATTACTAGCTGTTGAGCACAAAGACCTAGCCAGTTTTCTATCCACATTATAGTCCATTCATCCAAGTAATACTTCTTTAACTTGCTGGCAAGAAAAGTGTGGGTGATGATATCAGAAACTTTGCTGTCCACTGCTTCGCCCACATCCAAGAGCCAGTCATATAATCATCAAAGATGCTTTGAAGTGAGCCAAAATATCTGTCCTATGAAGAAGACCGGGGCCCCCTGGCACAACTGATCAGCATGTTACTTACATTCTCTATGCCATCCTAAAGTTCCTCTTACATATGATGAATTTGTTGGCTCCAATCAACAGCAGCTAGTTTTGGCTATGCTGTCAATAGTGCTGGTGGAATAGAGAGTGTAATCCGTAGTTTGCTAAGAAGGGCTTTTTCCTATGATCCACATTTTTCTAGGAAAATGAGGCAGGTTATAAGAGGTTCTACCAGTTATCTTGGTGATGGTGAAGAAGTGAGATACTGTTCCACTATCTGGTCCACCCTTTCAGTCCATCCATCTTTTTGAGAATAGTAAGCAGTGGAGGTAGAGGCACAGATGCCCTACAGTTGCAAGACTTCATGCCTGAAGAACAAAGTGAATCAGGGGCCTTGGTTTGAGATGTTCTGGTCTGGGAACACATGAAGACAAATAATACGTATTATCAGCAGTTGGCTGGTAGCCTTTGCAGAAAATAGGTCACTGCAGGGGATGGAGTGGGCCATTTTCATCAGACAGTCCACTACTGTGAAGATGACAGTGTGAATATCAGAGTCAGATAGTTCCACAACGAAGTCTAGTATAATTGATGTCCAGGGCTTTGGGGTATTTCCATGGGTAACAAAGTACTAAGGAGCTATGTTTGAGAAGTTCTGGTGTAGGCACAGAGTTCACATGAATCTACTTAGTCTTCAGCTTTGGCCTTCATTTGGGGCCATTAGAAAAAGAGGGTGGTTGTGTGGGAAACGTTACAATGATTGAAGTGTCATGCCAGTGGGTTTTCATGACAAAGACTTAGTACTTTGTGGTGGAAACTCTAGAAAGGCATGCATGTGCCTACAGAAATGTGTTATTTCCTTATGTTTTGGAGAGATGCATCAAAGTCCCTGAGTGCTCAGGAAATGGTTCCTGGGCAGGGCGGCTCTTCTTCAAAGTAACCTGAATAAGGAAAATCAGATCTTGATGAACTGCCACATTGAGGAAAGTCCTGGATTTGAGGATGGGCAGTGGCTGTGGATCCTGTTAATATTCTTCTTTTTGCAATAGGGCGTAAGTCTTCTCATTTCCTGACTCAAGTTGGTAGGTTATGGTGAACTCAAACCAAAAGAAAAATAGGGCCCAGCTTAGCTGCCTTTGGTTCAACACTTGGGCCTTGCAGAGATCCCCAAGGATCTTATTGTTTGTGAAGACCTGTACAGGGTGTTAAGCCCCCTTGAAGTGGGGTGCCCCTCCTTGAACACAGTTTTAATTGTGAGGAGCTCATCTAGTATTTTCTAATTTCTTTCCACTGAAGTGAGTTTGCAGAAGTAAAAAGCACAGAAGTGGAAAATTTCCTGGGGTCTGAACTTCTGTGAAAGTACCTCCCAAGGCCATGATGGCTACATCACTCTCTACTAGGGATGGGCTTGTTAGGTCAGAATACACCCAGAAGAGGTCATTGTGAAAGCCCATTTGAGCTGTGTGGAGGCAGCCCGGGCTTTGGATGAGCAAGGGAACCAGGTGGTCTGATGCAGGAGCCAAATCAGGGGGGCAATTTTTCCTGAGAAGTCAGCGATAAATCACTGATGAAAATAGGCAAAGCCCATTAAGTGTTATAATTCAAGGGGTTCCAGTGAGATGCCCAGTCATGAATTGTTCCTATCTTTTGGGGACCCATCAGAATGTCTTCTGTGGACAGATATAGCCTAAAAATGCCAATTTGGCTTACAACTTGTGCTTCTGCAGCCTTTCTAGAGAAGATCAAACATGGCAACGATGTTATTTTTGGTTCCCTGAAAATACCAGGTTATTGCTGAGATAAAGAATGATATATTGATCCGTTATGTCCCTGAACGCATGAGTCACAACATGTGGAAAGTTGAGGGGGCATTGTCAAGCCATAAGTATTGAAAGTGCCCATACTGAATATGTAAGGTGGTTTTCCACTCATCCCTGGCTCTAATATGCATTAAGTTATAAGCTTCTTCAAGTTCTAGTTTCATGAAGATCCTTCCTGGCCATTCACTCTCAATCTAGCAATTCTGCAATAAAAAGCAGAATATGCTGGTTGTGAATCATGACCTTATTTACAGCTCAGTAGTCCAACCAAAGGTGCTGCAGTCCATCTTTCTTCCATATAGAAAGGATTCGTGTCCCAGGAGGCAAAGTAGTTCTGCATATGAAGCCTTTCTTGAGATTTTCTCAGAGATGTTCAGCACTTCTAATTCTCATTCAGACATAGTGTATGCTTATCCATTAGGGGTCTAGGCCTTGGACTGAAAGTTTATGGGACCAACATAATGCGGATGAGGGGGCAGGATGTCTGCATTTTTTTTTTCTCAAAAAAGTAAGTGTTCTCCTGGTATTTCCCACGGAAATATGGTTCTAGGCTCAAGATCCCTTTTTTGGACTGACTCCCCCACTTCCCTCGATATCTCTTAGGGTGGTAACATCCTTTCCTGGAGAACAGAAATTGACTCAAAAGGGGTGCAGACTGACTTTTTGGCAATAATTGGAAGAAAAGTTGACATTCTTTCTTGTCCAGTAGGTAAGCGGGTTGGAGATGGACCTGCTCTTTTCATCATCCATTGAGGGATTAGCTGAAGAAGGAAGCCTGAGGGTGGTCTGAGGAATCTTTTAGAACTGGCTTGTGAGCGGCCTATGGGCAGAAGGTGAGCTGCTCAGTACCTAAGTGGAAGAACTGGAGATCGGTGTGGTGCTATGCTAGGTCAAAACTGCAAAGCTGAGTTTGTTACTGAATTGAGAGCCTGAGGCAAGAACTGGAGTCAGGTCAGGCAAGAGTTTTTCACGAGGGTCAGCAATGGTCCTAAACCAAAGGGAGTAAACCAAGATCAGGGACAGGGGCCGGGCTGAGTTTGAGAGGCAGATCCAGGCAAGTTACAGTGAGGATAGGCAAGAAGAATCTGAGGTAGAAACATACAACTCAGACAACTCCAAGAAATGGTTTCCTGGTTTATACACAGAGTGTCAGCCTATCAGGGTATCAGAGAGTATGTCCACACAGCCAAGAAAGATGTGTGACTGCTCTGTGCCAGCTGACTTTAGCTTGTGGAATTCAAGTTGTGAAGCTATTTCATTGCTGAGTAGACTTCTGGACTTGAACTGCAGCCTGGGTTTAGCTTCCTGCAGCATGGAGAGTCCCAGAGCTCAAACTCTAGCCCAGTCCCAATTCAGGAAGTCTACATAGCAATGAAATAGACCTGAAACTCAAGCCCTGTAAGCATACATCAGCTGTGATGGACCACCCGCTGTTTTTTCTTTCCTGTACAGCCATACCAGGGGGACCTGTTGCTTATGCCACTTAGAGCAGGACTTCCTCTCAATTTTCCTTGGGATTAGCCCTTCCTGAGTCACTGGTTGCAGTGACACAGCAGCCCCTGTCTCAAATCCTTGGTTCCCAAGTGCTAGACCCTGGGTGGCTGTTTAAAGTGTGGCATGGACAAGTTCCATAGGAAGAAGGAAGGTGGCTGTGACACAGGCCTACAAACATGCTGTAAGGAATACAGTATCTGAATTGGTTAGATATTTAACATGCTAAAGTAGCAAACACATCAGTTTTATCCCTCAGATCTTCCAAAATTATTAATCGTCATCACAGGAGCACCTAGAAGCCCTCTAAGGATAAGGGCCCTGCCAATAGGCACTGTACAATAGACAGGAAGTTCTGGCTCTGAACACACAGGAATCTTTCTTCTGAAGAGATTACAGTCTGCTTTAAAAAGCTGTTTTTTCCTCCCTTTGTAATTACACTATCTGCTGTGTACTCATTTTGAGAACTTATTACAGAATGCTAAAATTACAATGATATTTTGACAAGTTCCAGAGGGGTAGCCATGTTAGTCTGTATATAGCGAAAACAGGATGCAACAGGATTCTTGTTGTTTTTAATTTGGATGCTAGATCTAAATCTTATTAGTTACTTAAAAAAGAAACACCTATGATACCTTAGCATGAAAGATTTCATGCCAACTTAAAAAGTCTGGAAATGGAAATAGTAAGATTCTGGTAGTAGATTAACTCACTCCCATTGCTGCTTGCTTTTAACCTGTAAATATACAGGTAAATTAATGCAATTGTGCTGGTAGAGAGTCTAGTTGTACGCGTCCGTTTAGTTCCTGCTACTAAGTCGTGGTATTGAACAAAAGGTCTTTGGGTTATATTGTTCCCACTTCCCAAAATACTGGTCCCTCTGATTGAAGTTTTCTTATAAAGTCTTCTGGAATTTCTTCTAGGTTAAGACTTTTATTTTTGGAATCTAATCATTCTGAGCTTAGGTGCTACATGGGAAAGTGCTTTATGTAGTTAGATAGTTTTCCTAGTTTTTTTTGTACCTAAATATATCACATTAACAGTCCTTTTCTCATTTGTAGATTAGCATGAGGAGAGAGGAGGCTGCATTTAATTTCCTTCGTGCAAAGGTCTCAAACATGTGGCCCAGGGGCTGCATGTGGCCCTTAAAGGTATTTCCTGTGGCTGTCAATGACACTATTGTTACTGATATTTGCAATATCATTGCATGAAAAGGTTTCAGTGATGTGGTCCTCTGGCCAACACACTTGTCCTCATGCAGCCCTCATGGCAATTTGAGTTTGAGACCCCTGCTTTAGTACTTGCCTCCACACACTTCATTTTCCTATCATACATACACAAATATCTGCCAGTGCATGTTATCACTTCCATGGCCATATTTTAGTTCTACAGTTCATGTATTTTATAGATTTGAAGGGCGGAAGTCATCATTATGATCACAGATCTTAAAGCACTTTACAAAGGAGGTCAGTATCATTTTCCATTTTGCAGATGGAGAAACTGAGGCCAGAGTCTGAGGTCTAACCTGACCTCTTGCATAGCACTGGCCATAGGATTTCACCCTAGTGATTCCTATATCTGCATTCCTTCACTTACACCTCAGCAAAAGGAATGGGTCTGGGAGAAGAGATCACAAATCCTGGAACTGAAAAATGCAGGGGTAAGCTCAATTCTTTGGTATTCTCTTCCTTCAGTTCCCTCAGGACCCACTTTGGTAGTGATGCCTATGAGAAATCAGCCAAATTAATGATGGCTCTTTGGGTGGCAGTGTGGATTAACTTGGCTTCTGCTTAATTCATAATAAAAAATTGCAAATGCAGATTAATATGTGTGAAAATAGCATACATTTGAAAGCATCCCTCTTTCTTATACTTTGTATGTCATTTGTTTCTTTAGGCCTGATCCTGCAAAAGCTATTAATTATTATTATTATTACTATTACTACTACTACTACTACTACAACTACTACACCTCAGAATACAGGAGCCCCAGTCATGGACCAAGCCTCTGTTGGTTTAGTTGCTGTCCACACACAGAACAAAAAGATGACCTATCCCCAAAGCGCTTATGCATGTGTTTTACTTTCCGTTTTCACGTATAGGTGACCTGAAGAGAATATCAATGGAAGTACTTACGAGTATGAATGAAGCACACATGTAAGTCTTCACAGAATGGGGGACCTTATGTTCAAAACTGTTTGGGGCAAGAACTGTCTGTTAATATGTCTTTGTGCAGCACCTCCAAGCACCATGGGGCCCCAATCCTGATTGGAGGCTCTGAGAGTTACTATCATACAAATATTAAATACTGAAAATGGTAACAAGGACAATGATAATAGAGAGAAACCTTGTGGCCAGTCCTGCAATCCTTCCTGCAGTCAGGCACGTAACTTGTGTTAGGATGAAGGACTCTGTTCTGTGTTTCAGTGCAATACTTATTGCAAGACTGGCCCACAGTATTTTTCTGCTGACTTCAATCTGCCTCCTGTAGATTGTTCCAGCAGCAGCCACATAAGTAAGTCAGAAGATGGAGGGAAGCTGTGCAAAGTGATGTCACAGAATGGCCAGAGTGTCTTCAGATAGGCTTTGATAAAAACTTACCAGATGCATAGTGAACCTGATCCTAGTTCTTCTTTAGTCCAATATCTGATTTTAATTTCCTTTTTTAATTTTCCTTTTCACCCTCCCAACTCATAAATGAGCAAAAACCTTACTCCTTGGTAAAGACTATATACCGGTATATACAACGTTTGTTTGGAGGGATTTTGTAGCTGTTGCTTTTATTAAATATTTTTGAGTTATCCTTCAGCTGAAAAAAAGAAAACCCTCTGAAGCCTTGATTCAGTGAAACATTAAGCACATGCTCAGCTTTGCTTATATCCCACTGGCTTCATTGTTGAAGTTAAGGATGTGCTTAAATGCTTGGAAAAATTGGGGCCTGACTGTTGAAAAAGTGTATTTTACGTGTGCTAATATATTAATGTTCACTAATCTTATTTCTGTATAAGAGTCTTATGTGTATATATATGTAATTGTCATCAGATCATAAAGCACTTTACAAAGGAGGTCAGTATCATTTCCCATTTTGCAGATGGTGAAACTGAGGCCAGAGACGCGAAGTCAAGTCAGTTGCCTCTGGTCACTCAGGAAGTGAGGGCAGAGCCAGCAATAAAATTCACATCTCCTGAGTCCCTGTCTGGGGCTCCATCCACTAGGCAACACTGTCTCCTAAGCTAACTCCTATTTAATGCACTCATCCATGTGGTCTTATCACTCAGGATCATCTTTCTCCTCCCATAAACCTTTGCCTTGTACATCTATCTTGTCACTGTATAGGTAATCAACTCCACATGGGTGAACCCTTACGCCTCTGTAGTGCTATAGTGAAATCACTGGAGTACCACATAGCCACAGAGGGCCATTCATGTGGGGTTCTCTTATTATATGTTTACACAGTGCCCACTCAAATAGAATCTAAATGTGGCATGGACCTCTGGATGCTATTCCCATTCAGTTTGTAGTAAAAAGTTGGCTGATAGTGAAACTAGAGACTTAGACTCAGGAGATTGGGGTTCAGCTTTGCTATAGATGCTCTGTATGACCTCAGGCAAGTCATTTAACATCTACAGGTCTTAGGCAGAATCTGTAGAATGGGACTAATAGCATGTTACTTTCCCTGTTTTGGTTATTTAGATCGTAAGCTCTTTGGGACAGAGACTGTTTTTCACTACACCTCAGGACAGCATAGTAGACACTATTGTAATAGAACTTATAAATTAATAATAATCCCCAATAATTCACAAACAGCTGAAGGGATTGTCCTAAAGAAACTTCACCTTTGGGCTAAATCTAAGCCTGGAAAGATTCAGCTCCAAAGAGGGATGTTGAAAAACATGGGGTTCTAATGCCAATCACTGCATAATCTGTACTAGAGCAGTTGCTTCAATAAAGTGAAAAAAACCACACAAGAAGTCAAATAAAAAGAATATTTTTTTAAAATTTAATACAGTATGGATGTTTTAAACCATTGGATAAAATATCACCAGCCATTCAGCCTTCCCGTTTTATGATATCATTACAGTTTGCAAATAAAGTTACTCCTTTATGTATATTGCCTGAGCTTGCTTGTGATATGTCTTCCACTAGACAGCTTTTTACATAACAGCATTATTCTTTTTACTCCAGAGAAAGCTGTTAGTCAAGGATTTCCCACTGGCAGATTTTGTTAATAATAGCCAGAAAAACCTGCACCTTCAAGAAATTTCACACTGAAACTGTCATGATGTATTTTTCCTTGCTACAGTGTTTGCCTAATGCTAGACATAGAAGGAAATATTTATCACTCTAGGTATGCCATATGACTTGCATAAATCACCATTATTAATCTAAATCACTTCAATTAAAATTGTCACAATTAAGATAATTAGTACAATTTTGATTGATAAATAAGTCCTTGTTTCTTTTATCCTGGCATTCGTTAATTACCTGCCTAATGTTGTAGCTAACTGGGAGGAATACACTCATGTTCTGAGGACATCGTGTGTTTGCCTGCTTTCTGTTTTTACTAGTGATTGGCTGTGTCTTGAAAATAACAATATTTTTGGACCATATAATATAAAGTTTTGCACCTGTCTATTTAATTGCTGGGTACAGTGTGCATTGCCTCTTATGGAAGATGGTAAATATTATCTGCTGTTTGATTTGAGACAAAATTCCAATATTATTTCACTCCCAAATTTCTTCTTCTGCTCCCTGCCCCACCCTGATTTGGTAGATCACCAGTATCTACCACAGAACTCTATAAGAGTGACTGCGACACAATTGCAGGGGTTCCCTACAGCAGAGCTCTGCCAGACACATTGATCAAGACACAGGCACTAGCCAAGTAATACAAGCTTGTTCTAATTCCCTGACTCATCTCCTCCTCCTCCTTTCCCCTAGAAATAGTAAACCATGGTTCTCAAAATCAAACTGCAGTCTTCTGATTGCAGTGAGGCTAAATAACTTTGATTGCTGAGTCACTCAAGGGCCCCACATAAATTAAATTTCTGTTTCTATCCAGTGATCTTATAACATGCTTATTTTGATCCTGTCAAATTGGAAGTGCTAACTAAGCATTATCTTAAAATATATTCAATTTGAAGATTCTGTGTGAGGCTCGGGGTCCACAAATCACCATTCACTCTGCATTTACCAAATAATATTTCACTTTATGAACCATTGAATTCTTATGTTCTTGGGTCCTTTCTTTTTCATTCACAAGTCATTTCAAAGCTCATCAGTATTCTGGTCTTGTATCTGCAACTGCTGAGAAAGTCAGAACTTGAAAAGCCTAATTCCCTGACAATTTTTGCTTGTCAATAACTCACAGAAGTTTTTTTTTGGACTAGTAAGTGATGTGGAGGAAAACTGAACATTAAATTATTTTCAGGTATGAATTAAGACTGTTATTTAAGCAGCCAAGTCACCTCTCTGTTCTGTACTATGAAATTCACCAAGTAACCCACCGCATCTTTTTATAAACATTTTTTGGAGTTTGAGCTCTTTTTGTAGTAGCTGATCAAAACATACATTTCAATGCAACTGCGCCACCAAGAAGTACTAGTGTTAATGTTGTTTAAGGGGTACCACCAATCACTTTGCTTATTTGGTAGGGGTATTATAACTAGGCCATGAACATTTTGCTGTAGCCTGAATCTTAGACAAATTTATTTCGTGTAAGCATGTAAAGATAGATACATGTAAGGTGATTCCTGGACCTATAGTTTGTTGGGCCCATTATTAAACTGGTTTCAATCCTTCAGGATGAAAATTGCTGCATCAATGTAATACTAATTATAAAAAATTATTCTTTTTTTAAGGAAAAAATTATACTTGTTAACTGTTCAAATAGTGAGTGAGAATGTATGCTCCTGGTACCCTTTCAAGCTGCCTGCCCCGTAACATCCCACTTACAATTCAAAGTGAATAAGACAATTTAGATAAAGATTCATAAGGAGAAAAACCAATCAAATCAGACAAGATGGTCCCTTCTAACCTTACGACACTATGATTCTAAGAGTTGATCAGATGAAAAGGCTTGTGATCAGTCTAAAATATGAATGAACTTCTGCTAAAGCAAATCTCTTAAATTACCTTCTTCACTACCATGTGAATCAGAGCTCACAAGCCAGCCATCTAACAGAAAAGTGATTTTTCCATCTACTTTATTTTTATTTTTGGTCTGGCCAGTTCAGGTTATATTAGCTGTATTCAGATCACTGCCCAGGGAATTTAGCCTCTTGCTGAAGTAAATGGGAGAGTGATGCTAGCAGGTAAGGCACAAGCTCATGTCAGGTTCTCTAGGTCTCACTGAATAGTGACAAATACATAGCTGGGAACCAGTCTGGATCACCTGTGTGTTAGTTTTGCTAAAATAGGTATTAGATCTATAGAAATCTATTTAGTGTTTAGATTTTCTGAATTGCTCATGAGTTGCTTCATGAGTTAATCTCACTTATATCTGTATCCCATGTTATAAGATAGTATTTAAATGTTTGTTCTGAAACAGTAACGCCCTAAAGTCAGGATAGAGAGTGTGATATACTAGTTCTCCACAAGAGGTGTCATCTTCTGCCTAACAAAAGAAGGACCATAAAGATCAGACAAGCTACTGTGGAAGATCAGAATTAAAAAGACTTACCCCACACCCATGAAAAGGAGATGTGAAGGTGGATTCATCACATCAGCTTGAACTCAAGGGGCAGGGAATCAAAATCCCTAACTAGAAGAAACTGTGTCTCTTTATGCCACCTGAACTCTGAGGAGCAAATATCTCTAAGCATAAACAAGAGATCCCCAGTTACTTCACCTAAGTTATTCCTAAAGGACACATAGGGCTTCCATATTGAAGCAGCTATTGTCACCTTTGAAATCTAAGACTATATTTCATTTGTGTGTGTATGTCAACCTACTTTAACCTTGTCTATAACTTTCATTACTTTTTTTTAGCTAATAAATATTAATTTATTATAGGATTGGCCACAAGCATTGTTTCTGGTGTGGGATCTAAGGTGCTGTTGACCTTGAGTAAGCGACTGGTTCTTTGGGACAGGAAGTAACTTGAATACTGTTGTGATTTTTGGTGTAATGGACCACCTATCACAATGGCAAGCATGCATGAGTGGCAAGATAGACTGGAGTGTCCATGGGAACCATCTGTGACTTCTTGTTTAAGCTGTTATAATGCTTGAGGAGTGCACACTTGACACTTGGTTGGTGAAATGTAAATATAGAATATACAACTAGTTTGGAGTGTGTGCCCTCCTTCTTCATGGTTTGCCCTGAGTTTGGTATTGGTGCTCATGGGCCACTCTACAAAGCTTGACAGGAACTCTTTCCATTCATTCTTGGATTGTAAAGCCAGAGGGACTATTGTGCTTATCTAGTCTGATGTCTTGCTCCTGTATAACACAGACCATAGGACTTCACTGAATTAATTCCTATTTGAACTGCAGTATATCTTAAAAAAAAAATCAATCTGGATTGAAAATTGCCAGTGATGTACAATTTACCACAATCCCACTCAATTTTTTTCAAAGGTTAATTACCCACTGAGTTAAATATTTGCACCTTCTTCCAAGTCTCAATTTCTCTAACTTCAGCTTCCAGCCATTGGATCTTGCTATATCTTCATCTGCTAGATTGAAAAGTCCTTGGTTATCAAATTTCTATTTCCCATACAGGTCCTCATAGACCAGGGGTGGATGAAATTGGCTCACAACTAGGCACCAGCAATTTTACTTTTGGTCACCAGAGGGCATTCCTCCATTACATTTCTGCAGTGGAGCTAGATGACAGGCTACTAAAACTGGTCTCTATGGTGACCAGAAACATACATTTGTCAAGGCCTGTCATAGACTGTGATCAAGTCACCTTTTAACTTTCTCTCTGATAAACTGAACAGATAGAGATTTTTGAGTTTTTCGCTATAAGGCAGTTTTTTCAATCCTTCAGTTATTCATGTGACTCTTCACTGAACGTTCTCCAATTTAACAACATCTCTTACAAGTATTGCCTGCATTCTTTACTGTTATATGTATCACATTTGGAAACACTGATATGCATGTTATTTGCTTAGCCCTAAACTATCAAGTGATCTGGAATGCTCTATACCTGTGATCTGTTCTCTTCACTTTTTACCACACTCATCAACTTTGTATTATCTGCAATCTTCATCAGTAACGGTTTTATGTTTTCTTCCAACCAATGATACTGCGAGAGGTGATCCTCGGCAGATCAAAGGTGACTTCAGGGCTCTGGGAGCGCGGGCGAAGGAGTTTGGAGCACAGGTGGTGTTCTCCTCGATTCTTCCGGTCAAGGGTAGAGGCCTGAGCAGAGACAGATGCATCCTGGAGATGAACGTTTGGCTGCGAAGATGGTGTCGTCAGGAGGGCTTTGGCTTCCTCGACCATGGGTTGCTGTTTCAGGAAGAAGGACTGCTAGGCAGAGATGGACTCCATCTTTCGAGGAAGGGGAAGAGCGTATTTGGACGCAGACTGGCTGACCTAGTGAGGAGGGCTTTAAACTAGGTCTGAAGGGGGAAGGAGACCAAAGCCCACAGGTAAGTGACTATGTGGGAGACCAGGGGGATGGGATGGAACTTGGGGGGTGCCGGGACTGTAACTACAGGGATAGAAGAGAGGATAGTTGGAACATGCGGGGGGAATCAAATAACTTTCTTAGATGCTCTAATGAAGCCCTAATGCCTGAGGCAGGTGGGGGAGGTCAACACTAAAAGAAAATCCAGGGAGGTAGATACAATAGAATTGAATGTCAAAATGGGAAAGTAGGGCAATCAGCTGGGTATCTTAGGTGCCTATACACAAATGCAAGGAGCCTGGGAAACAAGCAGGAGGAATTGGTAGCACTAGCGCAGACAAAGAACTATGACATGATTGGGATAACAGAGACATGGTGGAATAGTTTGCATGACTGGAGCTCTGCAATAGATGGGTATAGACTGTTCAGGAAGGACAGGCAGGGAAGGAAAGGGGGAGGAGTAGCACTATATGTAAAGGAGCTCTATGACTGCTCAGAGCTCCATTATGAAAGTGGAAACAAGCCAGTTGAAAGTCTGTGGGTTAAGTTTAGAGGGGAGAGCAACAAGGGGGATGTTGTGGTAGGTGTCTGCTACAGACCACCAGATCAGAAGGAGGAAGTTGATGAGGCATTCTGTGTACAACTAACAGAAGTTTCTAGAGCACAGGCCCTGGTTCTCATGGGGGACTTCAATTACCCTGACATCTGCTGGAAGGCCAATACAGCAGTGCACAGGCAATCCAGGAAGTTTCTGGAGAGTGTTGAGGACAACTTCCTGGTACAAATGCTGGAGCAACCAACGAGGGGCCTTGCGCCTCTCGATCTGCTGCTCACAAATAGAGAAGAATTTATCAGGGAAGTAGAGGTCAATGGCAGCCTGGGTAGCAGTGACCATGAAATGATTGAGTTCAAGTTGATGATTAAAGGAAAGAAGGAAAGAAGCAAAACACAGACCCTGGACTTCAGAAAAGCAGATTTTGTCTCCCTCAGGGAACTGATGGGCAGGATCCCTTGGGAGGCTGATCTGAAGGGGAAAGGTGTCCAAGAGAGTTGGGTGCATTTTAAAGAAACCCTGCTAAGGGCACAGCAAGATACAATTCCGATAAGGAGAAAGCACAGCAAATGTGGAAGGCGCCCACTGTGGCTTAACAGAGAGCTCTGCACTGAGCTGAAACATAAAAAGGACGCTCACAGGAAGTGGAAGCTAGGACAGATGACTAAGGAGGCATATAAAGACATTGCTCGGGACTGCAGGGATAAAATCAGAAAGGCCAAAGGACAAATGGAGTTGCGACTAGCAAGGGATGTGAAGGATAATAGGAAGGGGTTCTACAAGTATATCAATAACAAGAAGAGGATCAGGGATGGTGTAGGTCCCTTACTGAATGGGGCAGGCATCCTCGTGACAGAGGATGAGGAAAAAGCTGAAGTGCTCAATGCTTTTTTTAGTTCAGTTTTCACAAGCAAGGTCAGCTCCCAGCCCACTACACTAGGTACGGGGGACTGGGGAGAAGAAGAGAGGCCCTTGGTGACAGTAGGTCAGGTTAGGGACTGCTTAAAGAAACTAGATGTGCACAAGTCCATGGGGCCGGATGAACTGCATCCGAGGGTGCTGAGGGAGCTGGCTGATGAGATAGCAGTACCGTTGGCCATTATCTTTGAAAACTCGTGGCGAACGGGGGAGGTGCCAGAGGACTGGAAAAAAGCAAATATAGTACCTATCTTCAAGAAAGGCAAAAAGGACGATCCAGGGAATTACAGACCTGTCAGCCTCACCTCAATCCCTGGAAAAATCATGGAGCAGCTTCTCAAAGAATCCATCCTGAAACACTTGGAGGAAAATAGAGTAATCAGGAATAGTCAGCATGGATTTACCAAGGGTAAATCATGCCTGACCAACCTCATTGCCTTCTATGATGAGATGACTGGATCTGTGGATGCGGGAAGAGCCGTTGATGTCATATACCTTGACTTTAGCAAGGCTTTTGATACGGTTTCCCACAGCATTCTCATTGGCAAATTAAGGAAGTATGGGTTAGATGCATGGACTGTAAGGTGGATAGAAAACTGGCTAGAACAACGGTTTCAGCGTGTAGGAATCAATGGCTCCATGTCAAGTTGGCAGGCAGTAACAAGTGGTGTGCCTCAGGGGTCGGTCCTGGGGCCAGTTCTGTTCAATGTTTTCATTAACGATCTGGATGATGGGATAGATTGCACACTTAGTAAGTTTGCAGATGATACCAAACTGGGGGGAACGGTAGACACCCTAGAAGGCAGAGACAGGATTCAGGGAGACCTAGACAAACTGGAGCAGTGGGCCAAGAGGAATCTCATGAGGTTCAACAAGGATAAGTGTAAAATCCTGCACTTGGGACGAAAAAACCCCATGTACTGCTACAGGCTGGGGAGTGATCAGCTAAATAGTAGCACTGGAGAAAAGGACCTGGGAGTCATGGTGGATGGGAAGCTGGATATGAGTCAGCAGTGTGCTCTTGCTGCCAAAAAGGCCAATGGCATACTGGGCTGCATCAGAAGAAGTGTTACCAGCAGATCGAGGGATGTGATCATTCCCCTCTATTCTGCACTAGTGAGGCCACATCTGGAATACTGTGTCCAGTTTTGGGCTCCCCACTACAAAAAGGACATGGACAAATTAGAGAGAGTCCAGAGGAGGGCAACCAAAATGATCAAAGGGCTGGAGCACAAGCCCTATGAAGAAAGACTGAAGGAACTAGGCTTATTTAGCCTGCAGAAGAGAAGACTGAGGGGGGATTTGATAGCAACCTTCAACTACTTGAAGGGTTGCTCCAAGGAGGAGGGAGCTCGACTGTTCTCGGTGGTAACAGAGGGCAGAACGAGAACCAATGGTTTCAAGTTACAGCTGGGGCGGTCCAGGCTGGATATTAGGAAAAACTTCCTTACTAGGCGAGTGGTGAAGCATTGGAATAAGCTGCCTAGGGAGGTGGTGGAATCTCCATCTCTGGAGGTGTTCAAGTCCCAGCTGGACAAAACACTGACTGGGATGATCTAATGGGAGTGGTCCTGCTTTTTTTGGCAGGGGGTTGGACTAGATGACCTTGTGGGGTCCCTTCCAACCCTATGATTCTATGATTCTAGTTCAATGAGAAAAATATTAAGTAGCATAGAGTGAGGGACAGTCCTACCATAGAGATGACCTCGGCAGTCGCCTAGGGTGCCAAACATTAAGGGGCACAAGGGGCCTCTGGGCTGGGGCCAGTCAGGCTATTTTAGATTTCCCTCCCTGCTACACACAAGTATGTAGCCCAAGGGGGAGCAAGGCAGAAAATCCAGGAAACCAGCTGTTTTGTTTGGCTCCACTCCCTGCTCCAGCAAAGGTAAGTGCTGGGGGGCAGAGCTTGGCCGGCCTGCAGCTCAGCCTGGCTCATAGCTCATCCATTGCGGCCCATTTTAATAGTGGCAACATGAGATCTCCATCATATGTCACTCAAATTGATTTCCTCCATGATCATGCTGTTTTTTTTCTCTTACACATTATTGAAAAGTGTGGAAGGAACCAGTCACCTTGTTCTCTAGTGTGATTTGGTGGCCTGTAGCAGACACTAACTAGTATCCATTCCTGTAGTTTATCTGTTAGGACATTGATCCATATGCATTCAAGATTGTTTGCTTCCAAGTTGTCAGTGGCTTGGAAACACTAATGCCCTTTGTGCAACAAAATGCCAGTCTCCTTCTCTTTCTGCATGCTCAGGCCTTCCTTGATAGGGATTTTAACATTTCAGTCATCCAAATTATTCCAACAGGTTTCAGTAACACCAGCTAGATATCATGTATACTTATAAGTGAAAAATTCCAATTCCTCTTATTACCCAGGCTAATAGCCTTTGTATATGTGAAATTAAAAAAAAAAAAAGTTAGTCTCTGCACTTGCCTTGGTACTTTGATGATTGTTGTTTTCAAAATCATGATTCAGTTCTAAATGAGTTCTCAGTTCTCCTGCCTTTTCATCCCCTCCTGTTGTTATTAGCTGAAGGCCTTCCTGATGAATCTAGACCAGCTGTACCCAAAGAGATTGGATATGCTTTTACTGAGATGGAGGCTATCCAAGCCATACAGATCTCTCTTCCCATAGAACATGGACCTATGTTCCACAAAATCTAATCCCTCTACTTTATAACTCTTCTTTGGCCAGCAGTCCACTTCTGGATTTCAGCAGGCTTTGGCTCACACTCCAGTTGATTACTACAGTTGGGAATAAGAGTTTTGTTTTGTTTTGTTTTAAAAAAAGTTCAGTCCACTCTACTTCATTGATTCCCAGACTTATGCACAGGAGTTTCCCTTCTGAATATGTTGTTAAAGGCACAGTTAAGTCTATCACATCCACAACACCCTAGCAGAGCTTTGATTTTCTCCTCATCCATAAGGGGGCGTAAAACCACACAGTGGTACTGGAAGGGTGTGAGGAAGCTACAGAACTCACTCCATGCACCTGGAGGATGGGACAGGCAGGGCCGGTGCTAGGCAGTAAGCAGCCCCCGCACTGCAGCAGGGTGCCAGCATTTGAGGGGTGCCAAAAGGGGACAGCGCTGTTGCGCTCCCGTGATGACGTCACTCGGATGCGCTGGTGTCGCTCTGCTGCGGGGGGGTGCCACAATCCCCAGCACCGTTCCTGGTGACAGGAGCAATTTAGGATGAGACGCATTTGTGGAAGAGATGGGTGGCAACCAGTGGTTAAAATATAATTTGAAGGGCCCCAGAACACTCCTAATCTCCAGGCCCCCTTCTCTTATTGTGTGGGCCCCAGCCCAGGTAGGCATTTTTGAGCCCCACCAGCTCTTTCCTCACAAATGAAGCTCAGCCTCAAATCGACAACATCACCCCAACCTTGTCCACTACTGCCCACATCAGACCCCTCTTTCCCCATGTCCTTCTCAGCTCCCAACTCCATTCCCTAAGCTCCCTGCCCCCAAGTCCCCACTTTAGCCCTCCTAACCTCCCACCTCCCTGTTTTCACTCCACCCCCTATTAACCCCACCAACCCCCTCCATGCCTGCCCAGCCCACTTCAGTCCCCTTGTCCCCATTCCCCCGTAGCCCCATGGAGGAGTTCTGAAACTAAATTCATTACTGTATGGGATGTGTGCAGGTACTGTGGGGGTGGGGCCATAATAGAATCGAGAAAGGAGATAGAAACCAAAATAACCAGAAGCCTCATGGGTTGTATTTACCAGGAAGTTTCCAAGGCAGTGGTGCAGACTTAAGATGCATATGAACCAAACCAGAATTTTGATCCCTTTGTGATTTACCCACCATTGCTTATGTCCGAGTCATCCCAACTCCCTCCCTAACCCCCCTGCCCTGCCACTGGCTTCCCCCACTCCCCTGAATCACTCCAACCCTCTCCCTATCCCCACTGCCCTGCTGCTAGCACCCCCCATTCCCCCATGTCGTTCCCTAACTACCGTCATCCCACCGCTGCCTCCCCATGGTCCCTCAACCCCTTCCCAAACCCCCCAGCCCTGCCACAGGCTTCCCCTGTTGCCCAGAGCCAACCCCCCCTTACCCGGCAGCTGTCTGTCCCCGAGTCTGACCCACCAACAAGGGCCCCCTTACTTGGCCACCGGAGCAGCCATGCCACAGGCTTCTGCTCCTCCCCTGAGCATGTTCTGAGATTTAAAAGCTCCCAGGTCCAGCCTGGGGCAGCTCCCTGCCAGCCAGAAGACTGTGTGCAGCTGACAGTGTTTCCTGCATGGGTGAGCAACAGGGGCTGCATCCCCACCCACCCGCACAGCCTACAGGGAGCATTGGTAGTAATGGGGAATGCACCAGAGCACTGTGTTCTGCCCCATTATTCTATTTTTAGGGGCCCCAGAATGCTGTCCCCTAAAATTTGTGGGCCCCAGAATGGCATTCTGGTGCATTCCCCCTTACTTTAGCCCCCTGGTGGCAACTATAAAGGAAGGGCTTCAGAGCAGAAGGGAGGCGAAGGTGGCCCATGGGTAGTGGAGGCCTTGGAGTGGCTTTTGAAAAAATGCTCTGATGAAGAGTCAGGAGAAATGTGGAGCAAGTTATGGTCATGAGCCTTGATCAGTCACATGATCTGGACTTCCTGGGAGACATTCACCTGAGGAATGGAGCAGGAGAAACTTAGGAGAGAAGAAAGAGCAAGCCCAAGGAGAGAAGACATCGGCTTTAGTTTACATTTTCAGTCTGAATTGGTTGGAGCAGTCCAGGGGAGAAGCCCTGGCCCTGAAAGAAGGGGGATGCTTGAGAGGCTGTGGAGTTTGGGAAGACAACGAGCTTGTGGAGCCTGAGAAGAATACAGATAGACAGTGGGCCAAGGCGAGGGCTGTGGGAAGTCCATGGCTGGATTAGGGCCCTGGGGGGGCCTGGTGCTGCCCTCTCTTGTGGGCTCCTCTCCCCCGCCGCTGGTGCCCCACCAGGAGGCAGCGTAGTCCAGGCCCACCGGTGCTGGGGTGGCAGGGGCTGGGGGCTGCAGCCTGGCTGGCACTAAGGAAACTCTGGGGTCCGGGGGCCGTAGGGAGTTTGGCCAGGACCCACAGCCTGGCCGGCAATGAAGGGGCTCTGGGGCTGAGGGGGCTCCACGGCATAGTGGTGGGGTTGCAGCCCAACCAGCCAAGCCTGGGGCCCAGCAAGTAGTTCAAGGCTCCAGGAGCAGCAGGGACTCCCTCCCCCTGCTGGGGGTGGTCAGCACTGTGTCGGGCAGCCGGGTGTGGAGGTGAGGCCAGGGTGAAGCACCTCTAGGCTGGGTATAAGAGAGGCAGAGCAGCCAACACTGCAGCCTGCATAGTACTTGTGGGTCGGAAACTCCCCTGCCCCTTGGGACTGCCATGGGCTGGGTATTGCGGCATAAGGGAAGCAGGTCAGGGGAAGGGTAGCACACAGTGGTGGAGCTGGCCAGTGACACAGCAGAGTCAGGCCCAGGGTTGGATTTTTTGCAGGGCTGTGGGCCCTCCTTTAGCCTGGGGTCTGGGGTTGCAACCCCTATAGCCCCTGTGATAATCTGGTCCTGGGTCTAGCTGAAGGGCTGAGTCATGGGAAGCAGCAGACCACAGAGGGGCCTGAGTGGCATCTCCAACAAGTGCTAGATTAGAAGAATGTGTTGCCATGAAGTGGCTGTGTCCTTGGTGGGTCTTTTCTGCTGCATCACCTTTTAACTGTCTATCTTGGTTTGCTTGCTTCTTTCACTTTCCAGTATTTGTTCTGCAAGTGTACGTGCTCTTGCTCTGTGGCCACCCCCTCTTCCCCCACGGCTCATTCAGCAGATAGATTAGATACCTAATGTGTGGGCCAGGAGCATCCTTCTGCAGCCTGCCTACGCTCTTTCTGTACAGCTGGCTGATGAAAGAGCAAAGGAAAGATGCAGACCTGTAAATATGAATTACTCTTTGAAAGCTGAGATCCAAGAGGGCAGCCGTGTTAGTCTTGCTCAACAAAAGAAGCTAGGAGTCCTGTGGCACTTAAATACTAACAGATTTATTTATTGCATGAACTTTCACAAGAGAAAACCCCACTTCGTCAGACGCTTTGAAGCTTTGAAAGCTGGATTCATTATGAGATTGTGACATGCTAGGCTGCAATCCCTAGTGAGTTAGTGAGTAGCCCGTCACCTCTACCCCCAGCCTGGGGTATCCTTCACAATGCCTTGCTTTTGTGGCTTCCAGTCTGAACTGTTCACAAACAGCCTCCAGCATGCAAGTCCTTCCCAGCTGAGTCTGTGTGTGGGCCGTAGCCAGCCAGTCACAGATTGATTGTTACCCATTTTGGTTATACTCTAGGGCTGGGTTCTCAAACTCACGGCCCAAAGGCTGCATGTGGCCCCTGAAGTTATTTCTTGTGGCCCGCAATGACACTATCACTATCAATATTTGCAATACTGTTGTATGAAAAAGTTTCAGTGGTGCAGCCCTTGGGCTACTGTACTAGTTCTCATGCATGATGCAGCCCTTGGGCTAACTACTAGTCCTCGTGTGGCCCTCATGCTGATTTGAGTTTGAGACCCCTGCTGTATGGATACTCCAGCACACTCTTAGTCTTAGATTCCCCCCCCCTTCCCCTGCCCCAGAAATGCATGTCTTGTACTGCTCAGTCCTCTCCTGGGCAATATGTGTTTATATAAAGTCCAGTATTGCTTTAATAGAAGTAATGTCCACATAATTTGCTATCACAAATGGAGTTTCCCAGACATGCCAATTTAAACATGCTGGATGAGATAAAAGAATAAGATGAGTTTATTAACTACAAAGAGAAATTTTAAGTGAGTATGACAATGAGGCATACAAGTCAGAAATGGTCATAATTAAAATGAAGCTAAAACAATACTGGTGCCTAACTTAACATACGATGTTGAATTCAAAGCAAAGGTTTCTCACCACATGCTTTCAGTAGTCTTATTAACCAAAAATTTTAGGTCAAGACCTTCTCCCCAGAATCCAAAAAAATGCTTCCTTTGTTTTGTTGATTCAGGTGCCATGTATGTGATGAGCATGGAGTATGGGAGGATGTGTCTTGTGGTGTATATCCATCTTTTTATAGTGTCATTTCTCCTCTTGAAAAACCTTTCTTCCTGGGATTCATAAGGCAAAGAGAGAAGAATGTTCCAGGTGCTTTTCCCTCAGCTGTTGGAGTGCTCTTTGTTTCTCTTCCTACCTGATGACTCTGTTGACTCCTTAAATGCAAATTAAGCAGAGTACACATTCCTTTGTTTGAGGCAGATCTGTTTGCCAACCTCATTTTAGACCTTGTGATCTTCTTCAACCGCTGCTCAGATGCATTCAGTAATCAAATCAAATCAAATCATAGGGCTGGAAGGGACCTCATGAGATCATCGAGTCCAACCCCCTGGGAATTGAACCCAGGACCTTCTGCATGTTAAGCAGAGGTGCTAGCCACTAGGTGTCTCCATGCTGGAGTGCCTGATTGGTTGGAACTTTTTGCCCTAGCCTGTCAAAAGAGTGCAGGCTGCCACCTCCCCCCATACCACCCTGTGGCTATATATGTGGCCGGCCCCTGACCCCTCCCCAGTTTCATTTCTTCTGCTTTAGCATCAGATTGTGGAACTGCCCGCTCCTGGCACTTTGCAAGCAGCCTGTTTCTTTGTTTGCTTTATGAGCCTTTCCCTCAACTGGGAGCACCTATTCGTGGACCTACTTCCACTGAAGAAGGTTCCCCTCTCAAGCCAGAACATCGTCCTCCTACGCTGTCTGCCATGCTGGGGTTTAAACCCTGTGTGGAATGCGGCAAGGCCTTCCCACAGGATGATCCCCACAAGAAGTGCCTCAGGTGCCTGGGCGAAAGCCATTTGGTCACTGTTTGCTCCATCTGCCTGTCTTTCAAACAAAGGACAATCAAGGACAGGGAGCAAAGGTGCCATGCCCTGGCCTCCGCGCAAGCTCGACACTCTTCCCCTGAGGCCTCGGGGTCTCCTGCAGTACTGTGTAGCAGTTTGGCACTGAAACCCACCCAGCACCGTGCCAATAAGGGACGCAGGACGAGTTCGGAACCGATTTCGGTACTGCGGTGCCAGCACAGCTCTGCATTTTCAACACAGGCCTCCCCTCAGGACCGGTCAGTGTTGGTACCGATTCCAATGACTCCGGAGGCAGCTGAGGCAGTGAGGGTGCTCCTCCTACTGCCTACACCTCCCTCTCCAGTGCCTGCTAGAAGGGAAAAACCAGCCTTCATTTTGAAGGTCTGGGCGCAGCACAAATGGCACCGTTACCTTTCTCTGCTACCGGTGCCAGGCTCCCAGACATCGGAGCCTGCCACGTCCTTGAGTCCTGGTACTGTGGAGCTGTGCCCCTGGCACCATATCACCCTGCTGTCCCTGGTACTGCCCCTAGGGTCCTGAGATGCTTCCCCCTCTTCCAGCCCTGGGGAAGGGGACTCCAAGGGTTACAAACGGCCCCAGCGCCAGCCTTCAGCACCATTGCCCTTCTGGTACCACCCCCACAAATGGTCCCTGCAGAAGAGCCCTGTAACCATGCTGCTACCGACCCATTTGGCACCAGTGAGAGCTTTAAACATGGTACTGTGCTCTTACACAGTGGATCTATTGGCGCATTTTGACCTGCACAGTGTCTCAGCCCACATGGGAACAGAGGTCCAATCCTCTGAAGCGCCCACTGGCACCTTATTCAGCCCAGTGTTCTCTTCAGTGGATCCAGTCACGGTTCCCCTCCACCCTAGCATTTGGGACTTGGCCTCGTCCCACTAGCAAAAGCCAGGTTCTATCTCCCTGGTTTCAGATACGGTGGGTCCAGGGGTTAGAGTTCCCCTCACTCACCCACCACCCAGCCCCACCTCCTCCGGTGGTGGAGGCAGCCATAGGGCCGGAACAGGCTCCCTGTGATCCCCTCCCAACATTGAAGGACGCAAGGGAGTTAGAGTGACTGGGCCGGAAGGTATACTCTTCCTCGGCCTTCCAGTTGCGGGTCGCGACTAATCAGGTCCTGATGAGCAGATATATGCTGGACATGTGGGAGTCAATAAACAAATTTTGACATCTACTCCCACTAGAGGCGAGGGAAGAGTATGATGCGTTCCTTGAGGAGGGTAAAATAACCTCCCAGGACCTCCTCTTGTCAGCCTGGGATGCAGTGGATACAGTAGCCCACACTATGGCCTCTGCTGTAACCCTGTGTAACCTGCTAGGGTGGGCTCAAAGTCATTTATCTGCCCCTCTCCAGTGCCTCACAGAAAGTGGAGACCTGCAAAAAGCAGCTGGAGAGCCAGGATCTAGTCTGTAAAGGGGCTCACAGTGAAGACTGTTCAGAATTCATAAAAAAAATAAACAAAAGCAATATACTATATTAAACATTAATTTTATAAACCTTCTATGAAAGCAGAAGAAATTATTAGTATACAGATCTATAATACATAGTGGCTATTTAGCAGTATCCACATGAGTCTGTTATGGTCTCAAATCACCAAGTCCAAAGGTTTGTGCTAGAAGCCAGCATCTCCCTCCTCTTTGGCAGCAGAAATCCTCTGTATGAGTCCTGGAAAACCTTTCTTCCTCTGCTGGGAGCACTGCTGTCCACACAGCTTACTCAGTCCACATTCATTTACGTACACACATATATAAAAACCCTGTTACAAAGGAAAAATACATCTCTGACAATAACAAAATATAATTCTCTCTTTCCCCTTATTACACAAAAGAACTGTAGCTAAGCCCATAACCCAGAGTATAAAGTTAGAAGGCAACCACCCTTCTTTTCCCAATAGTTGCTTCTCTGTACCCCCTGCCTCCAGACTTCCCTGCTGGAGGGGTAACAAGGCTACTGACCTGAAGCAAAATGCCTCAGAGTGGGGAAAAACAGCCTGCTGTCTGTTCCTGGCTCAGCTTCTCCCCTTGCACAGAGCACCAGCACTCTCCTCAATGCAACTGGCCTGGCTGCTTGCTCTCAGACCCCTGACCACTGCACTGGCAGGAAACCTTGCTGAGCATGCTCCAAACTACACAGACCATGCTGGAACTTCTGGGTCTAGGCAGCTAAATCTGCCCAGCAACAGCGACACAGCAAGAGCAACTCAGACACCAGCAAAACTCTTAAAGAAACACTCCTCCTTGAAGCCCATGGGTTACACCTGCACCATGCAGCATGGCTACAGGAAGCCAGGGTGCCCCCAGCCTCCCAACAGGTGGCCTTTGATCTGCCCTTCGGGGGCGATGCTCTTTTCCCACCAGAGACCTTGACTGTCTTGGGTACTGCTCATGACCCCTGGGGGGACCTTAAATATCTTGGCCTTCTTCCGGGGCAGGCCTCTCCCACGTCCTCTAGCCCCACAACTGACCCTCCCCCCCAACAGCTGCTGGTGAGGACTCAACCCTCACCACCACAACTTCAGTTTGAAATCCAGCTGGGGGACCTTCCCATCAAGGTCCCTTCCCCCCACAACTCCAGGAAGGGATCCCGACAGGCTTAAGGTTGGTACCATACTGGGGTGGGTCCTTCCCGGTGGTACGAAGTCACATAGGTCAAAGTGAATTTGGTCCCATAGGCTGCAGGGACTGGCATTCAGGGCTATCACACTCATGAGCCTACCCCTCAGGCATCGCCTTATTGCTATCAGCTCCTTGGCCCCTATATTCCTTCAGCCGCTTGCCAGCCACTGAATCTGTTTAGTAAAAAAACAAAAAAAAAAAAAAAGGAGAAATAACAATAATACCATTTCCTTGTGTCTTTGCAAGGTTATGGATGCTGACAGCCCATCTCAAAAGGGACTGTCAAGGTGTCATCGGTAAACTCACGTAGGCCTAGGATATATTCCTCAGGCACATAGGAAGTCCCACCTATGTTTATCTCATTTAGTGCCATAGGGTGGGTCAAGCATCTGGCTTTCCCCATGCCAGTCTGGGTGCATCACTTATAAGTGCGCTATATGAGGTCGTCAGCTGTTGCCTTCGGTCTTTCGCATTTCTCTTTAAACTAGGACAAAGTAAACTCTCCTAGATCCTCCCCACCTACTCCTGGCAGCCCATCCTTCCTGCGGGACACCAAGTGTGCGAGATGCACATACCCATCTAGTCCATGGCCTGCATGTGCTTTACAGTGCCGGACTGAGGAAGAGACGGTCTACCTCCCTTCGCTGCTTATTGCAGTGTCGGTAACCACCACTGCCAGCCCGGCAATCCTAAGACCTTGTGAACTCCCTCATAGGAATTACGCCAACACTTGTTGCTGTCAGAACACTAAATCCTCTGGCCTCCACATGCCTCTGCCAGTACCCTCTTGGGTAGAGCAATTAGAGATGCATGCCTCGACCATAGCGATGATGTGTTGGTACCACACTTATGCATAGGGTGACCTCAGGCTGCCCTGTCCACGAACTCCAATTGGACTTTGGACAAACTGGGCCTACTTCTCTCCACTGGGTTAGATCTTTCAATCCCAGGCTACCCTTGCCTGGATGAAGGTCCTTAGGTCAATCCCTTAGACCCCCCCGAGGACCTTGCTCATTGGACAACTACCCATGTCAGAGATATGCTGTGCTGAAGGTGGAAAAGCCAACTCCACCTGCCATCCATCAGCATGGCTAGCAGTTACCTGTTACTGAATGTATCTGAGCAGTGCTCGAAGAACGGTGGGTTACTTACCAGTAACCATCCTTCTTCAAGATAGGCTGCTCAGATTCATTCAGAACCCTCCCCCCATCCCTGCATTTGGAGGTGGTGACTCCTAGGAACTGGGGAGGGGCCAGGCGGCAGCCACATATATAGCCACAGGGTGGCATGGGGCGCGGTAGCCACCTGCCCTCTTTTGACAGGCTAGGGCAAAAAGTTCCAACCAATCAGGTGCTCTGGCACGGAGACACCTCTATTACTGAATGAATCCAAGCAGCCTGTCTCGAAGGACGGTTACTGGTAAGTAACCCACCTTTAAGAGCACTATACAGTGGAATTCTATAACTCCCCAAACAGTGTTGCCACACACATTTTACTAGGGCAATAATGATGGGTAAATTGAGTTTTCAAATGATACCTCAGATGGCACACTTTGCACAACAATTATTACTCTAGTGTGGAGGTTGTGGACACAAGAGAACACTCTGTTATGCAGAAAAAGCAAGAGCACTGACAAAAAGTAACTAGCTTTTAGTGAATCAATCACCCAGTACTTTTCCTATTGCCACAGGAGCTTCCTGGCATTGGAAGTGGAACAGAGCTGCAGGCGTGCATGTTTCTCCATTCCCTCTGTCTTCTGACACTTGTCTCAGGCTTCCATTTAACTAGTCTTGGCCACTCTGCCCACAGTGGGAAACACTGCTCTGCACACCACAAATACAGATTAGTGAAGTTTGAAAAGTTTGCTGATTTGACCTAGGCCAGACCAGCACTCAAAATTTCTGATGCTTCTCTGGGGAAAGTCCCTGTTCTTCTTCGACTGCTGCTCAGATACATTCAGTAATAGGTGTATCCATGCCACAGCTCATGATTGGTCGGAACCTTTTTGCCCTAGCCTGTCAGAAGAGGGCTGGTGGCCACCGCCTCCCACACCACCCTGTGGCTACATATGTGGCCACCACCCAACCCCTCCCCAGTTCCATTTTGCATGCCTCAGCAATGGTTCTTGGAATAGCCCACTCCTTGCGTTATCAAGCAGCCTGTCTTCTCTCTTCTCTCTTCGTTTATGAGCCTTCTGCTCGATTGGGAACGCCTTTTCGTGGACCTAGTTCCACTGAAGAGCGTTTCCTCTCTCGAGCACTCGGCTTCAAAGCAATGACACTGCTCTCCTCCACTGCCCACCATGCCAGGCTTTAAACCTCATGCTGCTTACGGCAAGGCCTTCCCATGGGATGATCCTCACGAGAAGTGCCTCCAGTGTGTGGGCGAAGCCCATTTGGTCACCTCCTGCTCCACCTGTCTGTCCTTTAAGCCTAGGACAATCAAGGACAGGGAGCAAAGGTGCATGTATTGGCCTCAGGGCAAGCGTGGCAGCCTACCCCAGAGGCTTTGGGGTCTTGTGTGGTACCGCGTGCCAGCGTGGCACTGGAGCCTTCCTGGCACTGCTCCCCAGGGGATGTAAGACAAGCTCAGTACTGGTGTCGGTACTGCAGCATCAGCACCACTCTGGGTCCCCCACACGGGACCGGGAGGAGTTGGTACCACTTCCAATGACTCTGGAGGCGTTTGAGGCAGCAAAGGCATTCCTTTTATTGCCTACTCCACTCTCCCTGGTACCTGCTAGAAGAAGGGGTAAGCCAGCCTTCATTTCGAAGGTCTGGGCACACTGAAAGTGGCACTGAATGCCATCTCTGGTCTCTATGCCAAGTTCCCTAGCACTGGAATCTTCCACCCCTCAGAGTCCCGGTACCATTGAGCCTTTTCCCTGGCATCACATCACTTTGCTGTCCCCGGCACTATCTAAGCGGTCCCGAGGGGTGTCCCTCCCTTCCAGTCCAGGGGCGGGCACTTCAAGGGGAACTAAATGGCCTCAGCGTCAAGCACCGTCACCATTTCAGTACCAACCTCATGAATGGTCTCCCCAAGAGACCGCTTCGCCCACCTCGGCACAGATTCCTATGGCACTGGCTAAAGCCTTAAATTCAGTGCCTTGTTCCTATATGGGGGATCTCTCAGCGCACTCTGACCTCTTGCACCATGTTTCAGCTCATGTGGGGATGGAGGTACAGCTATTTGAAGGTCCCTCTGATAATCTGTTCAGACCCATATTTACATCAGCGGAACTCATCACTGTTCCCCTCCACTCTAGTGTCTGGGACCTTGCCTCCTCACGCTGGCAAAGTCTGGGTTCTATTTCCCCGGTGTCAAACACAGCAGGCCTCAAATATCGAGTCCTAGGGTCGGAATTTCCGCTTTTACCCACCACTCAGTTCCATCTTGAGCGGTGGTGGAAGCGGTGCTGGGCCCAGGACAAGTTCGCCATGACCCTCTCCTGGAATCAAGGGATGCCAGGGAATTACACCTTCTGGGTCAGAAGGTGTATTCCTCCTCCACCTTCCAGTTACACGTCACTAACAACCAAGGCCTGGTGGGCCGATATATGTTGGATGCCTCGGATTCAATGAACAAGTTCAGACACCTAATCCCACAGGAGGTGAGGGAGGAGTATGATGCCTGCTATCAGCTTGGGATGCTGTAGATGCAGCCTCCTGCACAATGGCTTCAGCCGTGACCCTGCGACACGCAGCTTGGCTGCGAAAGGTGAAGGTACCCCTGGCTTCCCAACAGGTAGCCTTCGACCTCCCCTTTGATGGCAAAGCTCTCTTCCCGCCAGAGACGGATGCCGTCCTGCGTACTGCCCGTGACCCTCCGGTGAAGGTTAAGTATTTGGATCTCCATCCCTCTGGGCCCCTTGCCCTCCCTCCACCCCCATAAGGTGTAACGCCCAGCCCCAACTCACCCTTCCTTCGGGCCACTGGAGAGGAGTCAACACTCCCACCACCATGGCATGGGTCTGAGTCCCAGTTTGGGGAATTCCACCAGTCCCAGCTCCACCTCTCACTCACGGGAGGTTATCTATCTCTTCATCTGGGCGTAGCTATTCAAAGCCAACCCAGGTTGGTGTCACAAACTTCACCTTCTGAGAACTCCTACCCTATGGGGTGCCCTCTGACTTGGGAACCTTCCCTTGGGTCAATGGACCACTCTAACTTCAGGCAAAGTCCCCTGTTTAGCCCTGGGCACCTTACCTCTGCCTTGATGTGATGGGGTATTGGCCTGCCATCACCTAATTGTTTCAGCTCCCCTGGCCTTGTTATACTCTTGTTTACCACAGTCAGTAGTTGGAGGAAGGTTACTTCCTCCCCTGTGCCACCTTGTATATCTTACTGACTCTCCTTTCAGTGGGGCACCCCCTCTCCCGGCTTATCTGCATGATGCCTCTTTCGCTTCCCCTTGGGAGCACACAGGCCAGAAGCAAAGGATTCTAAAAATATTGGAGGGTACAGAGCCTTCCCTCAGTGCTTCCTGAGGTAGACTGAGGGATTTTTCTCCTACTTTTCCCCATACCAGGAAGACACACACACTTATTTTCCATAAGACCTTAACTCTGGCTCCTTGCATTCTTGAGTCAGACGTCCAAGAGGCCCTCTTCCCAGACGGGTTGTGACTCCTCGCTCCCTCTTCACAGGAGGGCATTGGTGCTCCTCTGCGCAGGGTTGGGTGGAGCCTTCACTGTCTTTTACTCAACCCATTTTCGTGTCACTAGTTTTACACCACCAAGTGCAGACAAGCCTGCGCTCGGACAATACTCAATAGGGATGCTAAGGGAGACTTCCTTTGCTCAGTGGTGTCTCACACCCTTTTTGGGCCCCTGGGACAGTCCTACTTGAGATTGTCTCATTCAGTGCCGGGCGGAGATGTCAGCACCTGGCCTCTAGACGCAGACATTTCAGGTCAGTCACTTGTGATTCTCAATAAGGGGGTGACCCCTCCTGAAACCATATTTCTATCAGCTTGCAGATAGCTTCTTTGGTGAACACGCTTGGAACAGGTCTCATCATGATAGACCCTGGCCCAGTCCTCCCTACCTACCCATTATCCATATTGGGAAAAAGGCTATTTTAAACTTTAGTGGGGAAGTGATCCTTTTTCCCCTACTACCACAGCCCAGACCTTGGGGTACATCGCGGGCACTATCTTCCCAACAACCTCGGATTTTGGTTCCCATGGTCCTGAACTCCGTCCCCCAGTTCTGCGAGGGACAATTGCATGTATACAGAGTGGGCACTTATGGGTGCTTTGAACACACTTGGGGTGCTACCCTACTGACAGAACAAACCCAATACCGCCCAGGTTTGCCTTCCTTTTCTCTTCGTATTGAGGTCTGGGTAATGTTTGGACCACCTGCCCCTCCTTCCCTCTTTTCTTTTACGTTGGACAGATTTCCATCTGTCATTGGTTAACGGTCCCTCCGATACTGACCAAGAGTTCAGTTACGCATACTCAGTATGAGTATGGGCCTAAACGCTTCTCTCTGGAGTTTCCTACCCAGTGGGTGCCTTCCCAGTAGATCCCTTCCCCGAGGGTGACCATAGCATCACGGTCACCCCTTACGACATCTCTGGGGGTCTTTCTCTAAGGGGTCTGATCAAGTACTACCCCTCTCCTCTCCCCCCCATCTGAAGACCCCCCCAAGTCTTAGTAGCCATTCTTCGGCATATTTAAGATCCTATACTAATCGGGTTGGAAATCTCTTTAACAACTGACAATGCCTGCTAACAGCCCCATCCCAGAAATACCAAGTAGTGACCCGGGTCCCCAGAAAACCAGCTGACTCTTGCTAAAGGTCATCCTCCTTCCTCCTTGATAAACAAAAAAGCGGGGGGGGGGGAAGGGAATAAAGAGATAGACCGAAAAATGACTCAGTGGGTAGGGCCAAGGCTGCCCCAGATCAGCGTGACACAACCTCGCTCCGTTCTCACCAGAAGGAAACTTTCCCCTTCTTTATCTCCTAGATCCCCAAGATCTTTCTTGTCATCCCCCTCACTTCAGTGGACCTCAACTCTGGTACCTGTGTTCCTGGGCTCCAGTCATCTTAGGGTGGGTATGCTGTTGTCAAGCCCACACCATTGTGGCCCTTGTGTGATGCAAGGTCACAGATTCTGAAAACTAGATAGATACTGTAGGCTGTGAGGACTGCTTTCTGGTCCCCTTTTGGAAGACATGAACCTATCTCTCAGACTCTGTCCTTGATTATGGCAGTCTTTGTACTCGAGTTCCCTCGGCCTTGTTCCGGTAGTGAATTACCAACCATCAGGCCGGGGTAGTAATAATAATAATAGTAATAGTAGTAGTAGTACTCATAATAATCATCATCATCATCATCATCATCATCATCATAATTGCTATTGTCAGTGCAATGCTGCAGGTGCTGACAGGTCCACCTCACACAATATGGGAGTGTCATGATGCCTTTGAGAAGGCCACGTTGGCCTCAGGGATGCCTACAAGCCCATAAGAGGCCTCTGCCATGGCTAGTTCATGTAATTGCTATAGTGCCAGCTAGGCACTCATTTCTGATGTGGGTTCGAGTACCCACTCACACCCCATGTTGTAAGAGGTAGTCTTTTCTTAACTCACATCTTCCATGGTTTACTCCATTAGACTAGGAAAGGGGTGGTTTCTCCTCTACCTTTCCCTTCCTCACTCCTCACAACGTCTCTCCTACTGCGGGTACACTGAGCGCTTCAGGTTCACTTTAATTTCTTTCACAACTATTGCACTTGACATATGATAGCATCAGAATACCTAGCTTTCTGGTCTTGGTATATTCGTATTAACACCTACTCAGGTCCTCACTTGGCGACGCGTTCCTCAGCCATAGCTGTAATGCGTCTTGCCTGACACCTTATAGTAGGGTGACCATAGGCTGCTCTGCCCCTCACACATCAGCTAGCGCTCAGGCAAATTGGGTCTTCTATCCTCCACTGGGTTAGATCCTGTCTTCTCAGGTTGGTCTTGCCTGGGCCACGGTCCTTAGGACAATACCTTAGACCTTCCAGGGACCTTACTGTTTGGGTAGCTACCCATGGTGGGGAGAGGCTGTTCTGAAGGTGGAAAAATCCGACTCCACCCACCATCCATCAGCATTGCTAGTAGTCACCTATTACTGAATGTATCCAAGCAGTTCTCAAAGAAGAACGGTGGGTTACTTACCAGTAACTGTCCTTCTTCAAGATGGGCTGCTCAGATTCATTCACACCCCTCCCACCATCCCCGCAACTCAGAGTTGGCGATTTATAGGAACTGTGGAGGGGTCAGGCGGTGGCCGCATATGTAGCCATGGGGTGGCATGGGGGGGCAGTGGCCGCCAGCCCTCTTCTGACAGGCTAGGGCAAAAAGGTTCCAACCAATCATGCACTGTGGCACGGATACACCTATTACTGAATGAATCCAAGCAGCCCATTTCGAAGAAGGACAGTTACTGGTAAGTAATCCACCGTTCCCTGCCACGATCTTTGTCTTGGAGAAACTGCAGCTGCCTCTTCTTACAAACAGTACTCTTCAAAGGTCTTGCCATGTGTATGTTTCTTCAGAAGGAAGGCGCCTTGCTCCTTCCTCGTCTCCCATAGTGCTCAATACATGACTGCCACTAGCCACTGGAGGGGGGGGGGCAAGGCCCGCCTCTCCCCAACAAGGTGCTCGCCTGTCAGTGACTTGAGAACAGTAATGCTCTTTCTGACACAAAGGCTGCCCAGCTGCCTCCCAAGTTTGACTGGAACACATTGAATGGTTGGAGGGAAAGGCATTTTTCACATATTCATTTTGTTAAGTTTTCAGACTCAGGCATTTTTCAAGGTTCACTGAGCCCATAAAGGATGTTGGAATAGCAATGGAAAAGGATCACACTAAAAGACTGCTATTAAAGGGTTAAATTGTGTAAGTGGGAGGGGGAGTTTTGTTTTGAGGAACCGGCAGAGTTTGTTTCTCCTGTTCTGACTGAGAAGGTGGAAGGCCTAGTTTTGTTGATCTGTACTATTGCTTGTGCATTCAACTCTTATTTTAATCCTTTTTCAAATTAGTAAAATTCTGTTAGACCAGTCCTGACTGGTGTCTGCTTTATTCAGCTGCTTCTGCTAACAAAGGGAGTGTAGCTGTCCTGAGAGGGTTCAAACAGGAGACAAGTGGAGAGAGCAGACAATTGCTGAGGGAAAGCAGAGCTGCAGCCCAGAAAGCTGGTACAGGAGAAGAGGTTTCCAGGACCAGGCAATGAAAAGTCTTGGTTCTTCTTTGTTAAGGATTAAGCATTCCACCCTGTTTCTGCTCTATCATGCTGTCTTAAGCAAAAATGCCCATCTTCAGGAGCTTTAGACCAGTGTTTCATTAATCTAGCCATAAAAACAGCTCAAAGAAGCTCTGATGTCACAGAAAAACAGAGAGGTTCCTCAGAAAGGTCCAGTGAAGCAAGCATTTGCTGGGAGGAGGAATTATGCTGTACTAGTGCAGGCAGAGCCATGACTACAGTGGGGCCAATGGGGCTTTGCCCTGGGTGTGCCGGAGTAACTCAATGAAGCTGCTCTATTAAAGGGCGGTTTTTGCAGCACTGGCTCCAAGCGCTGCTAATTACAAGGGGTGTGTTTTGATCAGAACACACCCTGGGCGGCAAAATAGAGCGTTACAGCTCTGAGTGCAGGGGTCAGCAATGCCCAACACACGTGTGAAAAACAGCACGTGGGCCAAACCTGAGTGGTACGTGGAACCACTAAGGTTTCCCCGCTGGCCTCGCTCCCCCAGTGCTGCTCAGCTGGGCAGCCAGAACGGCATGCAGTGGTTCCAGGCCCCTGCTGGGGAGCACAGCCAGCAAGGACAAATAATTTGCGGCACATGGGGATCCTGGTCCCTGCTGGTTCTCCCCCTGCTGGGCCGGGCTAGAGGGGAGCAGGGCAGGTTTGCCCACCCAGAGCTGGCTCCTACCCCAGAACTGGAAGCCAACTGCTGGCAGGGGTGGGAGTCGGCTCCAGCTGGGACCCAGAGGCTGCCTGCCAGCAGGGGCGAGTGCCAGCCACGGCCAACACTCAGAGACCACCCCCTGGTGGGGGTGGCTGCCAGCCAGGGCTGAGACCAGGAGACCACCCGCCAGCAGGAGTGGGAGCTGGCCCCGACTGGGACCCAGAGGCCACCCGCCAGCAGGGCAGGGCGCTGGGCCCAGCTGGGAACTGGAGGCCTGGCCCTGCCCCCAGCACCCGCTGAGGGTGTGGTGGGCAGGGGTGGCACAGGAGCTAGCAAAGATTGCTGACCCCTCTACTAGTGAGTCTCATGTTTGTGAGGACAAATGTGCCCAAGGTGTGTATACCTACTTAGATAAATACGTTACCTGGTCCAAGTGACATTGCACAGTCTAAGCAAGAAAGTCCTGTACAACCAGTGCTAAAATATTTCCCACCAACAAAATTTGACAAATCATGGCAACATTGCAATCCAGCGTTGTATAAACTGCACTCCTGGTTGGAATACAGTGCACTGGAAAATGCTGTGCTTTGCTTGTCACCATTTCACTGGAAAGGATGCAAGTACTGGTGAAAATACGTTTACTCACAAGGGTAGAGCAACTGGAAAAAGGCTACTAAGAATGATTCAGTTCTGAGGCTGCATAACAGAAGTGCAGTACACAAAGACTGCATGGTGGCTTGGAAGAGTTACAGACAAACATAGACAGGCAAAGGAAGCTCAGTTTTAGCCCGGTTAAGTGATGGTCGTAAAGAACTTATAAAAGGAAATGGGCATTACGTGACTACTCTTGCAGAAATTCTTTTGTTCACCTCTAAACAAAAAATTGCTCAGAGTGGACACTGGGAAAGTGTTGAGATGAGTGATAAGGAGGAAATTTTCTTGAACTCTTGCAGCTAATTGCAAACCATGATCCCAGAATTCAGTCTAAAATAATTAGTTTACCTCGCATTGCAAAGTATACACATCATTCAATTCAAGATGAATTGTTAAGTATCATGAGCAGAATGGTTCTAGAGTCAATTTCCCAAGAAGTCAAAGAAGCTGGGGTTTTTTGCATTAATTGCTGATGAAACAAAGGAAATATATAAGCAGGAACAAATTTTCAGTGGTCCTCCATTATTGCTACAGAGGCCAAATCACATCTCACTTCAATTCTTTTGCAATTTCAAATTCCAGACAGTCCTTCCTATGAAGGATTACCCCCACATACTCTTTACACAACATGTCCAAAGTAGTTCTCATCCTTACAGTCCAAATGTCCCCAGAGAAGCTCAAGTTGATCAAACCAAAGTAATTTACCCCAGGTTACATGGGCCCACTGATCACAGAGAGCATCAAGAAGACCAGTCACAGCCCAAGTTTACAAAAAGCCCTTAGGTTAATGTCACCTTCATTTCCTTCTTTCATGTGACTGGCATTTGATTGTGTCTGAACACATTGTACAGCAGAGGACTATTTTGGATGGTCATTGGGCAGTGTAACAGGAGGGTAACGACCAATCCTTCGGGAATAATTAAAACAAGAGTCACAAATCAAAGAAGAGCTGTTGTGCAGATTCTGGTGATCTCTCTGAGTCTGAAGTGAAGGAGAAAGCCCATTTGTGTACTGCCATCTTGATCAACCAGACCTTGGATAAACAACAGCATGTCTTGGCTTTCTTACCTGGCCAGGGGTTGTCTTGTCCTAGTATGCTTTGCTTCCTCTCCCTGAAACCTAGTGTATTCCTGGCTGTGTCTGTACTCGTACTAGCTCAAAAGTAAGCAACTCTGTTTGAAAGAAATCCATTACCAGTGTTCTGTTCTGCCTAATTTGTACATAAAATGTTTACATAGGAACTTGTTTGGAAGCTGTTTTCCTTGTTTTAATTTGAATTTGGTTGGTTAATGCCTGCTTGCAGTGTAAAGAGTAAACTATGTCACCTCAGTTCATCCAAATCAGTAGGATTTATTTCAGAGTAAATAAGTTTAGGATGAGTGCTTGCCCACCCTGAAATTCACTGTGCCCCTCTATGCCCCCCATACAAAAATTTCTGGAGCCACTGCTGCTGACTGCTCAGCTGGACATCAGTCTGGATTGTGACTTTTCTGATAGTGATGCCACAAAGTGTGCAGGATCATGGGAAGTCTAGAGTGCATGTGATGGTGAGCTCCTGGTATGGTGGGGACACAATGCCAAGGATGCTCTGGTAGGACTAGTAATGAGCCAACAGCACTGCAGTGTCCACTAACCAAAACAGTTTGGATCTTATTTTGGCTAAACCAGTTTGCCCAGGCACAGCACATTATTCCTGCCATTGGGGAGGCTGGGCTGGAGCTCACTGGCACTTGAAACATGGACCCTCTCCCTGCTCCACCCTTTTCCCTGAGACCCCATAATGCTCCATGCCAGGCCCAATGCTCACTCATCCCCCTCCTTCAAGGCCCATGGTCTATTGCTACTCTGCCTCATGCCCTGGTCCCCCATTTCCCCTCTTCCCCTATTTTGTCTCCCTTTCCAGATGCTCATGCCTTTTGGGGAGAGGGCAAAGAGGCACCGTTAATGGGCATGGAGTAGCCTCAGGGAAGAATACCAAGCAGAAGCGGGGCCTGGGAGATAGATGGGGGTGGACCAAGAATGTGGCAAAGAGATGGAGCAGGAGCTTCTGCTGGTGGCTGTTTGCAGCAGCTTAGCCTCCCCTAGTTTGTTATACCTGCTGCTTGTGAGTTGGCCAATCCCTGTCACAGATGTACATTTTCATCCCCAACCTAACATGTAGTTATCCAACTTTCCTCATGTTTGCTTTAGATTCTTTATAACTCATAACAATTCTGAAGCCTTCACAGTCAGCCCCTCTTTCAATTCACCAAAAATCCAGTCAGAAAATACCATTTATTCCTTAAAGATGGTTCATCACTGGCCAGGCCCATGCCTCTGTTGTAAAGTGCTTTGTCTTCCATGTAGAGATTGCATTCACCACACATTTCTCAGAATGTGAGTTGACTTCTCCAGAAAGACTCCATCCTCTTTTAGGGCAGGTTAAAGTCCAAACAATTAATATGACAAAAGAATATTGTATTATTTGCTTTGGACTGGCCCAAACAAGAACCCAACATCGAATACTCAGTTCTTTGCTGAATACTCAGTCAAGAGTTCCTCAGTTGCATGAATCTGAAGTGGAAGAGAGAGAAAGCATGCAGCTTGCTCGGCATAAAATATATTTTCCAAATCCATCTTTTATCTCTATTTTTTTCCCAATGAGACTCCTTTCCTGTCCAACTTCCTCATCTTCCCATTCCCTTTCTCCTCTCAAATAATTCTGCTAGCAGGACACACTGAGTATTTATCCTGTCTCTTAGAGTCTGATTTTTTTTTTTTTTTTGAGTTTTTCTTTAAATCCTAATGAAGTCACTGGAAGTTCTGGATAGGAGTGCAGTGAAAACATGACCAAGCCAATAAGGAACTCTGAACCAAAGACAATGCAGTTCTCTTACAGCAAATCCTTCATCAAATGAAAATGGACCCTGTGAGACCCTGGTATTGGTATTTCAGAGAGATGAATTTCATTGCAGTGCAGAAGGCTGGCACATATATATCTCCATTACTGGTAAGCAGGACCTAAGTGGTGCATAGGTCTTCTGTTAACTCTCTACAAAAGGGAAAAATTCTTCTCATGCCGTGGCGGGGCAGAGTCTCTTCCAGTCAGGGGCTGTGGTAGGGTGTTGCGTGCTCCTCTGGCTCCAGGACCAAAGAAGCTCTCTCTCTCTCCTGCTATTGCCAGAGGCCAGAGGAGTTCCCTCTACTCCTCTCTGCTCTTGCTATAATAAACCCTTGCGTAGACGGAGCAAACACTTGGATCCCCAGAGGTTCATTATACCCAGGGCTTACTGTATTTAACTTTAAAACCCCATAGGCAAACCCAGAACTTCAACCATTTTTATGCTATGATCCTTATTAACAGGGGTTAAAGTAAGGGGGAACGCCCTGGAGCCAGAGTTCTGGGCACCCTAAAAATAGGGGAATGCCCTGGAATGCTGCATTCCACACCCCCCCAAAATAAGGGGATGCACCAGGACGCTGCATTTTAGGGTCCCCTAAAAATAGAAGGATGTGCAAAAACACAGCATTCTGGGGCATTCCCTAGGCTGATGGAAGGGAGAGGCTGAGAGCTGGGGCCAGCCCCGCCAGCCCTCCCTCCCTTCCCCAGAGCCTGTGGCGGTTCCTCCCCTTCCGGCAGGGGCCAGGAGCTGCGTGCAGCCCAGCCCCAACTTCAGACCTGGGCTCCTTCTTGCCGATCAACCGGCCAGCCAGCACCTCAACCTCCTTGTCCCCACCCAGCTCTTCAGCCACCTCAGCTGGGTAGGGGGGCTGAAAGAGGGTTGGAGCAGTTGGGCAGCTGGTGGGCAAAGTATGGGGGCAGAGAGGGGGCATGGGGAGGAGGGAGAAGGGGTCAGGATGGTGGGCTGGGGAGGGCTTGGTGGGCTGTAGGAGGTGGTGTGAAGATGGGGAACTGGGGGGGGCGGTTTAGGAAGGCTGGAATGGGGGCAGGGAGCTTAGGGAGTGGGGACTGGGGTTGAGAAAGACATGGGGAAAGGGGTTTGATGGGGGTAGGTGTTTTGGGGGCAGTAGCTGGGGTGGGGGGCAGTTGTTGGGGGCAGCAGCTGGAAGGTCAGGCATTTGGGGGGCAGTAGCTGAGGTGGGGGCCAGGCATTTGGGGGGCAGTAGCTGGGGTGCATGAAGGGGGCCTGGACCTGCATGAAGGGGTTCGGACCTGCATGAGAGGGCCCTGGAAATTTAGGAGGGTTCCAGCCCCCCCCATTATACTTTAACCCCTGGATATTGGGGGCAGTAGCTGGGGTGGGTGAAGGGGGCCTGCACCAGTGTGAGGGGGGGCCCGCACTGGTGTGAGGGGTGTCCATACCAGTGTGAGGAGGGCCCATGCTGGTGTGAGGGGGGCCTGCACTGGCGTGAGGGAGGCCTGCCAATTTAGGAGGATTCCAGGGCCCCCCAATTTATACTTTAATCCCTGCTTATTAAAACACAGTACAGGGCCACATCACTACATGGCAAACCTCAGCAGAACTCCATTGAATTCAAGCCCTTTTACCCTGACTGACAATCTGTTCCAGTTTCTCTTACACTTTAGACCTAATGGGCACCAGTGACAATGACTTGTAATTTGACAAAGTTTAGCCACCTGTTTTTTTGCAATGGTAATTTTGCAATTTTAACTTGGGAGAAATTCACATAGATGAGTAGGATGATTAAATGGAAAAATTAAATTAGAAGACCAAAAGGCTCCAATTCAGTTTTAGTTGAAATGCCGTCTTGGCCTCTATTCTTGTTAACTTTTAATTTACCTAGTTACTTCAGAAAACTCTTTGTCACCTATTTAACATGTGGATAATTCTCTAACATAGGCAATGGGTTTTACATCCCCCTGTATGCCAGCAGTGCCCTTAATATTTCAAGCAGCTAATCTAAAAAGTATCAAACGGGTCAGATGATGATACTACCCTCATTCAGGCTCTGTGTAGTATTTAGTGGGTTGTTTTTTAGAACTTCCTCAGTTTATAAACCTTTACCCCCTTTTCATTAGCTCAAAAGAGTCATGTGCAGTTCTCCAATAGTGCTTCCAGCAGTGTCGCTGTTGCCAGGCTTATGCAGCTTGAGCCCCGAGTCCCAGCGCGCCGAGCCCAGGTCTTTTCCTGAGCCAGTGGCGCTTCTGAATGCTTCAGTACTGGAAGCCTAATTCTGCCTCACATATTGCTATTAGTTTTCTAGCAGCACTCAGAGCCTCTAACTGAGATCCAGGCACCCTTGTGGTAGGCACAGCCCGAAGATACATTAAAGGGCAGTCCCAATCCTGAAAAGCATATAGTCTAATAGACACAACAGACAGAGTATGAGAGGAAACAGAGATCTTTTCATAGATAATGAGCTAGAGGGGATCATACAATATAAGAATTTAGTCTGTTCTCCTGCATATCACAGGTTATAGGATGCCTCTACATTATTACACCATATCTTTTTAGATAAAATCCAATTCCAACTTCAAAGTCCTGTTATGGAGAACCTACAACAGTCCTTGGTAAGTTGTCTCAACTGTCAGTTACCCTCATTATTAACGATGTGCACCTTATTTCTAGACTGACTTTGTCCAGCTTCAATTTCTAGCCATTGGATCATGTTTTACCTTTTTCTGCTAGCCTGAAGAGCCTATTGTTAAATGTGTTCTCACCATGTTGGTACTCAAACTGTGATCACGTCACTCTTTGACCTTTTTTTTGATAAGCTAAGTAGACTGAGCCCCTTGAGTCTGTCCCTATGCAGCATGTTTTCCAATCTTTTAATCATTCCAGTGGCTCTTCTCTGAACCTTCTCCACTTTAATAATATCTTTCTTGAACTGTGGATAATAGAACTAAACAAAATATTCCAGTCATGGTCACACTAGAACTAAACACAGAGGTGATATAAACTCCCTAAACCTAATTGAGAATCCCATTTATGCATCCAAGGGCCACCCTTAGCCCTTTTGATCACAGCTTCACACGGGGATCTCTTTTTCAGAGTCACTGCTTCCCAGGATAGAATCTCCCTTGCTAACCTATATTTTTCATTGCTAGATATATACATTTACATTTAGCCACATTAAAACACATATTGTGTGACTGTACCCAATTTACCAAACAATCCAGATCACCCTGTATCAGGGATCTGTCTTCATTATTTACGACTCCTCCAATCTTTGTTTCACCTGCTAACTTCATTAATATTTTTATGTTTTCTTTCAGGATAAAACAATTAAATAGTGTAAGGCCAAGAACCAATCCCAGCAGTACTTCACTGGGAAAACATCCACTCTATGATAATTTCTTCTTTCCATTTATTATCTGAGACTGACTAGTTGGCCAGTTTTTAATCTATTTAGTGTATTGGTTTTGCATTGCTCTAATATTTTAATCAAAATGGCTGTAGTAAAGTCTTAGGGCTTGTCCATACAATAAATTCCAAGCAGCAAAGCAGGGGGTGGACTGATAGAGCATCACACAGGACTGTCCTGTATGGACACTGTCACAGCACAGCGAAAGTTCCAGGCTGTAGAATAATGTACTAGGCTTTGAAGTGCAGCCCCACTTACTTAAGAAGAGTTACTTCTGATTTACACCAGTGTCAGTAAGAGGGAAATCAAGCCTGAGATGTGTAATCATGCATTTTGTTGTCCCGTGTGGCTATTTTGACTTGATTGCTCAGTTTTCTGTAGCCGGAGACATGTCAGTCAGATGTGTCGCCAGATGTTTCCCAAACTGTCACACCCATGAAGTAGGAACATGTTCAGCTGGGAGGCTAATTGCTACAGTAAAGTCAACCAGAACTAGCAAAGTGAGGGCTGTCTTCAGTTCAGTTCACCTCTACAGAAGCAAGACTTCAATGTCTGCATAAGAGCAATGAGACAGTGGGGATGGACCAGCAAAGAGCAACAGGGATGGAATACAGGGAACATCTTATTTTTCCCACTAAAGAGGATGGTAGGTGTTTTTTAAAAAGTCCCTTACCCTTGGGCAGAAACTGGTCTGTTTGGGGACTTTACAGCAGGATGACTATTTCCTCTGGGTCAGCTGGTTGTGGCAGAGCCAGACTTTTTGGACTTTGTATTGCAGGAAGCAGTGGATATTTGATACTGGATTGGGCCATAACCAGCTGGCCACCCCATTCACTGATTTGTTTTTTCAAATTTATGTACAACAAAACTGCTAGTATGCAGGATTCCAGCAGAACGGAAGATACAGGGAGGGCTAACTCTTTTGGGTAAATCCTGCTTGTAGTGATATGCTTGTAGAAGGCTGTGAATTTAGAGACACTCCCTAGCCGGGGCCAGTGTTATGTCAATTGGGAGACATGCCCCAGAGAAGATTTAACATGGCTGCTCCCAGGTACACACCTGGATACCTGTCTGTGTGATTAAAGTTCTATTCCTTACTCATTCAGTAGTATCGTCTTTAATGAACCCTCAAGATCATTACATGGTGTCAGAAGATGGTGAGTGAGTTTGGAAACTAAAAAGACTTGGAGGAAAATTCCTGCATTTGCACCTGAAAACAGCAAAACATCAGGGATCTCTGAAAACAAAGAAAGCCTTCAGCAAGTAAGTGTAAGCTCTAAACATGGATGTTTTACAGGCTCCTTCGCCTCTCCAAATGTCTGGTAATGTTGCAGAAAACTGGCTAAAGTTTAAGCAGCGATTTCTGTTGTATTTGTCTGCCATTGGAGCGCAGAACAAAGCTGAAAACCAGAAATCATCTATATTTTTGCATGTTGGGGAGGAGGCACTGGAGGTATATTCTGCTTAACATGCAGAAGGTCCTGGGTTCAATTCCCAGGGGGTTGGACTTGATGATCTCATAAGGTCCCTTCCAGCCCTATGATTTGATTGATTGATTGAATAACTTTGAATTTCAAGATGGTGAAAGCATGAATTTAAAAACTATACTGACTAAGTCTGAGGAATATTGCTTGCCAAAAACGAATGTGACTTTTAAGAGGCATAGATTTTTTACATGCATGCAAAAACCGGATAACACCATAGACCAATATGTTACAGAATTAAGGAAACTCAGTAAAAGCTATAACTTTGGTGGCTTGGCAGAGTCTCTGATCAAAGACAGACTCATTTGTGGCATTACAGACAATGTGTTAAGAGAAAGACTGCTCAGAGAGGGAGAGATCTCTTTGAATGAAACCCCTCAAATATGTAGGGCCACTGAAATGGTAAAAACACAAGTAAAAGAGCTGAATTCACCAGAAGGGACAGTGCATGCACTTAGACAAACAGCATGTAGCGCAAGTGGTTCAAATCACAATGTGGAACCAAGCCCTGCTATCAGGAAGACTGAATCCAGACAGTCTTGTGGCAAGTGTGAATCACGGCATGGTCCCAAACAGTATTTTGCCTATGGGAAACTCTGTCATAGCTATGGGAAACTTAATAATTTTGCAAACTGCTGCAGATCTCAAAGGTGCAAAAATAAAGTGCTTTTAGTTACTGACAGTCAGACTGAGGAGTGCTTTGTAGATGTACTGGGATCAAGCAAACCTAGTGAGAGGGACTGGATACTGCCTCTGTCAGTGAATGGAACAATCATTCCACTGAAACTAGACACAGGAGCTCAGATTAACTTTCTGTCTACACAAGATTATGAGAGACTGAGAATAAGACTCAAGCTGGGACCAACAAACATAAAAGTAACTGGGTATTCTGGAACAAATATACCTGTGCAGGTATGCTGCTTCACTAGTGTTAACCATAAGAATAACATGTACAGGCTGCCTTTCATTGTAGTGCCACAGGAGGTGACACCAATTTTGGGCCTAACTGCCTGTGAGAAACTGAATCTGGTAAAAAGAGTGCTCTCACTACAAGATAGGACTGCATCTGGCTATGAGACACTCCTTGAAGCATATCAGGACCTGTTTCAGGGATTGGGTTGCTTGCAAGGTGAACATACAATCCACATAAACAAGCAGATCCCTCCAGTTATTCATTCATGTAGAAAGGTACCATTTGCACTTGTGATAAACTCAAGGCTGAGCTTGAAAGGATGGAAGCAATGCAAGTAATACAAAAAATAGAGGAGCCAACGGAATGGGTGAGCTCCCTAGTTATAGTGCAAAAAAGTAATGGCCAGCTACGCATATGCTTAGATCCCAGAGACCTCAACAGAGCTATACAAAGAGAACATTTCAAACTACCAGCTAGAGAAGAGATTATGGCTCAATTTGCAAATGCTCAATATTTCAGTAAATTGGATGCATCCTCTGGATTTTGGCAGCTAAAATTAACAGAGGAAAGCTTGAAATTATGCACATTTAATACTCCTTTTGGAAGATACAGATTTTTACCCTTACTCTTTGGTATAGCTTCAGCACCAGAAGTGTATCACAAAACTATACACATGATCTATGAACATATTAGTGGTGTGGACACCTCCATGGATGACATCATCATCTGGGGCTCTACAAAAGAGGAGCATGATCGTCGGCTTTGGAAAGAGTTGGATGCAACTAGAGCCGCACACCTCAAACTAAATAAGGAGAAATGTGTGTTAGGAGTTAGAGAACTGACTTTTATAGGGGACATTGTTTCCCATGAAGGTGTAACACCGGATAAGAGGAAGATTTCAGCCATTGAAATGATGCCACGTCCCCAGTCAAAGAAAGATGTCTAACGGTTCCTGGAAATGGTTAACTATCTTGGAAAATTCATACCCAATCTTTCTGCTAAGGCGGCACCATTGAGACAACTCCTACAGGACAAAAATGAATGGTGCTGGGATGCTGCACAGGAAGAATCATGGAGAAGTTTAAAACAAGACTTGATACAGGAACCAGTATTGAAATTTTTTGCTCCAGAGAAGCCAATTAAAATTTCAGCGGATGCATCACAGTCTGGGTTGGGTGCCGTGATTTTACAAAAACATGAAGATTGCTGGCAACCTGTGGCATATGCATCCAAATCACTGACTGATGCAGAGACTAGATATGCACAGACTGAGAAGGAGCTTTTAGGAATCTTGTTTGCCTGTGAGAGATCCAATCAGTATATTTATGGACAGAGAGAGGAAGTTGAAACAGATCACAAGCCCCTGATTGTATTATTTAACAAACCACTAAATGACTGTACCTTAACAATTCAAAGAATGATGATCAAATTGCAGAAATACAATTTATTGGTGATCTACACACCAGGCAAATTTATGTTCACAGCAGATGCACTTTCCAGAGCAGTAGCACCCATGGTACCTGAGAAGACACTGGAAACAGAAGTGCAAGCCTATGTAGATATGATTGTGAGAGCAAATCCCATAATTAACAGAAGACTGCAACAAATAAGAGAAGAGACCGAGAAAGATGAATCATTGGGACTCCTCAAAGAGGTGATAATTAAAGGATGGCCTGAAATAATAAGCAGTTGCTCTCTAAGTATAAGAGACTATTGGAACTGCAGACATGAACTGACTGTGGTAGATGGGGTGATTTTCAAAGGTGGTAAGATTGTAATTCCACGGAGCCTCTGAAAAGAAATGTTACAGAAGATTCCTGAAGGTCACTTAGGAATTGAGAAGTGCAAAGAACGAGCACAAGAGGTCATGTATTGGCCATGGATCAATCATGACATTACCACTGTGGTAAAAAACTGCTTTTCATGCTTGAAATACAGGCCATGCCAACAGGCAGAGACACTGAGACCCCATCCTGTTCCACAGAGACCTTATGAGAAGGTAGGTGTGGATTTATTTACCTGGCGTTCCAAGGATTACTTAATAGTCACTCTTTATATCCAGAAATTTGCACACTGAACAGTACTAATAGTAATTCAGTGATCATTGGCATGAAAGGAATTATCTCCAGACATGGAATTCCTGATGAGGTCTTCAGTGACAATGGGCCACAATTTTCAAATGCAGAATTCAGGCAATTTGCCTCAGATTGGGATTTTCATCAAGAAACCTCCAGTCTAAATTATCCCCAATCAAATGGACTGGTGGAAAGGTCTATACAGACAGTAAAGAATCTGATGGAAAAGACTTTTGAAAGTGGAGGTGATCTGTATACAGCATTGCTGGTCTGCCAAAGTACACCCCTGGAGAATGGCTTTTCTCCAGCTCAGCTGTTAATGGGAAGAAGGATCAGATCTAATCTACCTGTTACTGATAAATTGCTGCAATCTAAGAACAATGCTAACATTCAGAAGATGAAAGAAAACCAGAAGTGGAAGCAGAAATATTATTTTGATAGAAGGGCTCGTGATCTTCCATCCCTTAACCCAGGCGATAGAGTGTGTCTGAGGAATCACTCTTCTAATACCTGGGGACAAAGAAGTACTGTTAAAAGACAGCTGCATCCATGGTCTTACATGGTCCACATAGATCAAACGGACACATTTTGACGTAATCGACAGGATCTACGACTTATTCCAGAAAGTTCCAACACCGTGGAATTTGAAGTAGATTCTGGCATGCCTGCCCTGACTGATCCGATATCTTCAACACATGGTAATGAAACCATCAGGGAACAAGAGAATTCAGACCTGAATGAAGGACCAGTACTGAGATCTAGTCGAGTCATCAAATGTCCAGAAAGACTCATAGAGACTTGCTAGGATATTTAAGGGAAATGGGTGGTAAAGACTCACTTGAGAGTGATGTGCTAGTAACCTTCCTCTCTAGGTAGTTCATATCCTGGGTTTATGGCCTGTTCTGCATTTCTTTTTTAGATAGCTGTTATGTGTTGTTAGATGTTAGTGCATAATTTAGCTAGCTTTTTTATGTATTTAACTGTTTACTTCTTTTCCTTCAGGGGGAAGATGTAGCGATATGCTTGTAGAAGGTTGTGAATTTAGAGACACTCCCTAGCATGGGCCAGTGTTGTGTGAATTGGGAGACGTGCCCCAGAGAAGATCTAACATGGCTGCTCCCAGGTACACACCTGGATACCTGTCTGTATGATTAAAGTTCTGTTCCTTACTCATTCAGTAGTATCATCTTTAATGAACCCTCAAGATCATTACACTGCTGTCCTTAGTCAGGCAGAACTATTCACATCCTCAGCAACATAACTGCACTAGCGTAAACTCCTATGGTGTAAAAAATGTAGCTTTACCTGCAGTATAAATTGTGTTGGGGTAACTCACAATTTACACTGGTGCAGTGCACTGCTATCTCTCTGGTCAGCACATATGCTATGTATCCTTTGCCCACTCTACGCAGGCAGTAGTCCATCACCTGCCTGAATCAGGAGCTTGATCCACTATGGCCACAATGGTATAACTATCCCAGTATAAATGGCCAAGGCCTCAGGCCTGCGGGATTTGGCTCAAGCGGCTATGACTCAATGTAGCATGCACACTGAGAGGGCAACTGTGGTAACATTTATCATTCTCGTTTTAGTTACATATAGCTAACTGAAAACTTTGCAATTTTGAAATGTTGACAAAATTTCTCATTTGAAACTTAATTAATCGGGGGGAAAAACACATAACATTTCAATAAATTCCACCCTGGCATGAAATTTGGACCCCAGTGGAGTCAATGCGAGTTTTGCCATTGACTAGTGGTGTTAAGATTCCACACCCAATCTTTATCCATCATCGCTAAACAACTCTAAAAGTGCAGTCAACAGTGCCTTGTTAAACTCAGAAACCTTCTCCAGAACTGATTTATGGTCTGCAGATAGCTAACTTTTCACCTGCTTTGATTAGAGTCCAGAAATCTCTATGCAGCTTAGGATAATGGGTCTGTCATGAAGCTCTTCGTTTTTCCTAACATGTTTTTTTTCCTCTTTTATCTTGTGCGTCCCTTCCAAGTCATCAACCATGTTTTGGACAACTTAGCAAGACAATTTTCTTTATGAGTTCACCATCTGATAAAGCATGTATGGTAAAGTCAAATGTCCTGCCAATGCTTTGCTCATTATCTTAATTTATTGTAACTTCAGAGATGTCTAGTAAGGAATCCGTCACCTAGAAAGTCAAATGGCACAATGAAGCTGTGTTCTGCATAAAACCTTCTAACTCATTTAATGATCTTTGCTTGTCAATTTCTTAATTACAAGACTTCTCTAAAACATTTCTGAAAGCTTCACCTCCCTATTTTCTAATCTTTCTTCAATCTTTCTTCTGTTGTGATTGCAGAGTTGGCTGGCAGTTTAAATCTAGCCACTTTTTGTGGACAACTTCTGTGTTTTCTCAGTTTGTAGCATCAGTCTTCAGCTCTGATTTGGTTTAAGGTTTTGAAGTTGGCATTCTTCTTGATTTCTTTAACAACTCTCCATATTTTTGAGCTTCATGAAATTTGGAGCTTTGTGGACATTTCATATCAGGCTCTTTCACATGGTGGTTCCCAACCGGAAGTCTGCAGGGACATTCAAAGTTGCCTGTGGCTCCTTCCTACTAGCAGTAGAAGGGACCTACTGCCTAAGGACCCAGGTGAACCATGTTTCTGCAGGATTAACCAGTGCAGGCTCCTTGCTGCAGCCAAGGGGGATGGTAGATCAGCACTCCCCTCCCCCTGGCTACAGCTGGGAGCACAGCAAAGCAGTCTGCCTAGGTCCACTGGTGTCCCTGCTAGAGCCAGAGGGAAGGGAGCATTGATCTTCTGTCCCCCTGGCCGCAGAAGGGAGCCACTGCCTAGGGACCCAGGTGGAATGCAAAGGGCTACAGGATGCGTGTAGTTTCCCTGCTGCAGCCAGGGAAATGGGAGATCAGCAGAGGCAGACTGTTTTTCAGGGGCGGAAGAGGGAGGGGTAGTTGGCAGAGGCTTGTAGCCCTTCAGAGCTGTGAAAATTTTATCTGTGGCCCTTGAGCCAAAAAGATTGGGAACTGTTGCTATAGATAGTGTGCTCCAGTGAACAGGGCACTGGGCTGGTAGTCAAAAGACTTGACTTCTATTCTTCATCCTGTCACTGATCAGCAACTTCACAATGGAAATCTATGCACCATCCCCTGTAAAGTGGGGTGATGATATCAATCTTCTTTGTGAAGCATTAAGACTGATATAAAGCACAATATAGGAACTAAATATATTATTTTAAAAGACATCATTTATATGCTTGATTGAGTCATGATGAAAAGAGATTTCATTATTTATGGGAATGGAGCTGGCTTTACAGGTATTCAAAACAAACACTGTTTGACGACAGTCTTTGTTGTGCACGCTCTTCATCTCAAGTGAGATTTAATCTAGTTTCACTTAAGTTTCAAAAGATCCGCGATTCATTTCCTCTGTCGGGCAAGCATTTTAAAAATACAGGATTTTCTCTGGCTTTTTACTTATAGGGGATAAAGTATGCTGGAATGCCCTGGAACACCCTATTTTTAGAGGGAAGCATTCCAGGGCCCCCTAAAAACAGAAGACTATTACATTAATACTACATGTGTCCTCCAATGTCTTCCTTTTCATACTTTCCTGTCCTCCTTTCCATGCTTTGGTATCTGGTAACCCTACTCATGACACTCCTTTTATTACTGAGTAGAAGAAAGTGCTAATGATAGGGCTCGTAGAACATTTTCCATCCAAACGCTTTTTACCCAGAACATTTGTTTTTTTTACAGAATGAAAATTTACACAGGAAATTTACCCATTTTCCTTAAAAAAAAATCCAGTTTTTAGTTGGAAAATGAAACACTCCTAAATTGGGTGTTTTTTACAAGACAAAAACAGACTTATTTTTTGCTGTGGTACTTCTTGATTAAAATTTTTTGTTTGTTTTTCAGCAGTTAGAGATCTTGTTTTCTAGAGAGATTTTTGATGAAAACATTTTCTGGCCAGTTCTAATTAATATAATTTGTCTTCTACTTTCACTATTTCCCTAGAATTATGTTGCCCAATTCCAAATTATTCCTTGTTCCTTTTCTTCTACCTTATTGCCAATATTGGCACTGAGACTTCCCTTAATGATGACATATGTTCCTCACTCATTCAGAATATGATCTAACTCTTTACATAGAGCATCTGTTTATTTATCTAGGGGACATGTGGCTGGAACATAAACTTGAATGAGCTCCGGGAAAGGCCGTTTTTAAATATGAAAATGGATTAATATTGGTGTAGTGAAAATCCTTCGAGACCCTAATTTGATTACTAGTCACAGAATACTCTGAGGCAGTCTCATTATAATTAATAAAAACATTTTTTCCACTGGACAAACATTGTCATAAGACAACTGATGTACCAAACAGAAATAGATCTGCAGTATGAAAAAAAGGGATGTTATTGCAAGCTTCTCTTTAAGTATCCCATCCTGTGATGTGCTGGGAGTCCTTAATTATTACACATGTATAGCAGACTGGCATTGTGCTTCGTGATGATTTCTTTGCATGGACCAGATATACAGATATTGCAATATCATGCAGATTTTGCCACAGTTTCTAATTATTTTATGACATTACATTGTTAACATATATAGGCATTGATTATTACATGTGTATTTTATATATAAATGTGAAATTTAATTATACTTCAATGTTTTAATAACAGTTAATGTGAATAATCTGATAGAGATTGACATGAGACCAATAACTTTCTGAAGAAAGAATTGAGTTTTTTGTTTCTGATATAGAAGCCAAAATTTTAACAGTCATTTTTGCAGCATATTGCACTTTGCCCACTGCTAAATCAGCTGATATGAAGCTGTTTTTCAAGACAATGGCAAAATCTGTCTTCTAATGAGGAAGGGAAAAGCATTTATTTGTCTGAAGTTTTTGATGCTTGGAGAATTAGTGCTGAAGCAATTGAACATTTAGCGAGCACATAATGATGCCAAGACCTTTTGCAGTCCTTTGAAAGGTATATACATATAATTCTTGCTGACTTCAGTCAGGCAGGATAGAGCCCTAAATATGAAACATCCTCCCCTGCCACGGCTGTTCAGAGCACAGTATCTTTATTTCCCTGCATCATGATACCAGAGCTCTTTAGCACACCAGTTTAAAAAAAAAATCAACTTTCTGTCTAAAATATTGTTAGTCATCATTATTACAGGAAACATCTAAGATTAGTAAAATTGAAAGGTTAGAGGGAAAAAAGCCATTTTCACTATTTTTTTCAGGGTTTATGTAATGTATTTGATAGCATTTTGTATATAGTCCATTTCACTGCTTCTTCTGTCTTATGAGTCAGTTTTCCTCGCATTTTCTGTGGATTTATCACAGAGGAAGAAGGGAGAGAAAATACATTTTTGAAAATAGGAAAATGTGACTGAAAAACTAGAAATCTCGCCAAAGGGGCAGGGGCAGCTACAATATCAAAAACTAGTTTGATCTAAATTCTGATTTGTTGACGTTCCTTTAAATATGAAAATCTTCATTTGTTTATTCTCAACACGTTCTGTACCATAAGACAGAGTGAAAGGATTTAAAGACATGAAATTATTCAACTATGTTTTTCCTTTTTTCTCATTACTCTTCATTTTCACCACTCATCACTACATAATATTGCTCCATGATTTCCCCATCATTTCTGAAGCATTTCAGCTGGGATTCTAAACTCTCCAGATATTACTTTATTAATTCTCTGGTGAAGCAATGCCGTGGTGGTAAGTGCAGTACAGGTACCTAGCCAGAAAGAGATATAACCCCCTTAAACCAACAAGAAAGGATGACAGACAAGTTTCCCTCCTAGATAGCACAAAGCATCAACTTGAGTTAAGGCTACATTCATGTGAAATTTCAGTGAGGGAGAGAACAAAAGAAGTTAGCAAATAGTTTTGTGTGTGAATAAGGCTTGGTCTACACTTAAAATTTAGGTCAATTTGGCCCTAGTCTATACTTGCCGAACTTTTTGGTGGCAGTTGACAGAAGATATGCAAGGTACATAAAATACCAGAAATGCCTTCCGGTCGGCTTACTGCACCTCCAGTTCTAGGGCTGGAGCTGCTATAGTGATTTCTGGATCTATTGAGCATGTCTACACAGACCACTCAATGGAACCTGGAAGATTGCACTGACGGCAGAGATTTTGCCACTGTCAGTATAGTCTCACCCATAGTTATATTAGTCAGGAGTGTGAAAAAAAATCACCTAATCCCTGGTGGAGACAGTTACATTGACAGAAGAATGCTTCCGTCAACATAGCTACCGCTCTTTGGGGAACTGGTGTTCCTACACTGGTGGAAAAGCCACTTCTGTCATGTAGGCTGTGTCTGTACTACAGGATTATGCCAGCATAGCTACAGTGACACAGCTATGCCGGTATAGTCTCCACAGACCAACCCTGAATGAGATTATAGGGCATCTTCTGAGATACAAGCTTGATAGACTGGAGTCCTCTTTCCTCGAAGGGTAGGTTCAATATGGGCAGTGACAGCGTCCGCTTCTCCACAGCCCAGTGCCAGTGAGCTTCAGCATTAACCTAGAGCAGGGGACTCAAACTCAAATCACCATGACGGCCACATGAGGACTAGTAGGTTAGCCTGAGGGCCACATCACTGAAACCTTTTCATGCAATGATATTGCAAATATCGATAACGATAGTGTCGTTGTAGGCTGCAGGAAATAACTTTAGGGGCCACATCTGGCCCACGGGCCATGAGTTTGAAACCCCTGACCTGGAGAGACTGGCCAGGTCATAGGTCAGTTTAACTCCATAGTCAACATAGTTCTTGGTTTGTCAGTTGATGATAAGTCTGCCAAAATAGTCTCATGGGAGGCAGGGCAGATTGTGATGAGGAGTCTTGTCCTTTGCACTGAGACGAGCAACCTCCATCTGAGTCATCTAAGTATTTTTAAACACCTGCAACACAAGTGGTCCCTCTCCCCCGCCCCTTTTTTTTAAATTTTTGGTTCTGGATTTTTTTTGAACAGTCAAAACACTGTTACTTTAAAAAGTCAGCTCCGTGGATAGATTGGCTCCTATAACAGAGCTCCCTGGGGTGACCCGCAGGCAAATGTGTATTTGTTGTCCTTTTCCATTTCAGTACTCTTAGATTGCTATTTAAAATGTGCTTCTTGGGGGCGGAGCTGGGGAAAACTATTGAGATGTTCTCTGTAGGAGAGATGTTTCACAGGCATCTGGATGCTTTCATTTCTAGGGAGTGTATAAGCAGGAGTCTTTTTGACATGAGATCATATCAGTTCTACATTATGCACAATTCTGAAGTCTCTAAACATTTTAAAGTATTTGCTCTTATAGAAGAGGGTGACTCCATTAATGACCTAGCTTGGAATGCCTAGGAATTTATTTTATTAACCTATCCTGTATGTAAACCAGTGCCTGGAGCGTTCTCTAAGTGCATGTACAAAACAACTATAAAGTTACATATATTAATGAGGGACCTTCATTCAAAAGCATTCTGTGCACAGATGGCCTGTAAGATCCAAAAGGAGTTATGTGGGCAGAGACTTGTAGGATCAGGTCTAAACAATTATGGTGCCAACTAATGTTATCGGGAGGTCATCACCGGGTGGTGCTATGACACATAATCTGACAGTATCTTTTTCATAGCATTCCAGGAGCGTACTATGTTAGAATTTATGCTTTATCACTGCTTGTTTTGTGAAGCAAATTTATTTAGGGGAAGCCATTGTAAACAGAAAGATGTCTTGCCTTAATGTCTCTAGCTAGGTCAATTATTAGTGCAGAGTTGATTCCTGAGAACTAGGCATTGCTGGCTGGGCTGAGATTTCTGAAAGAGGGGAGAGCCTGCAAATAGTTTGTGACCATCTCTGTTCAAGGACAGGTGTTAATATACAAATTATACTCAGAAAATACACAACTCTGTGTCCCTGATTTCTCCTTCTCTAGGAAACAGACCTGCAAGACCTTGAAAGCTGCTACAGCTGGACAAAGAGGTCCCAGCAAAAGAAAACTTCCCAACCACTAACCTCCAAACTGTAAGGATACGAGACTACAACATATAGACTAAGCCCACACGTTGCTTTTAAATTGAAACAATGATCGTTATTTTGATTTTAAAAAGTCATGTCCAAGTGACGTTTTGTTATTTAGAAATGACGAGCCCCATCATTTCGAAACAACAAACTTTATTTTGAAACAGTAAAACCTAGGAAGAAATTGAAATAGCCGTTAAATCGAAATGGATGTTTTGAAATAATGCTGTTCAGACGTGTTATTTCAAAATAACCATTATTTCAATTTAACACTTTTGCCCTTCTCCTTCCCAGGGTGCCCTCCTTTTTCTATATATTGGGTGGGGTCATGGTCCTTCTAGGGGGCCATCTTGCCACACCTCCCATGGTGCCCCTCTCCTGAATCGAAATAGCAAGTCCTGTGTCCAGACTTGCTATTTTGATTTGGTGTTTTTGCTTAATTTGATTTAAGTTAAATGGATTTAATGGTTTTATTCTGAATTAATTTATTTCGATTTAACTTAAATTGAATTAACCCTGTACACGTGGGCATAGCCATAACTTCCCAGGTGCTAGTTTATCTTGCTATAATGGGTCGGATTAAGCACTTCTGTTACCTTTTGTCACAATTACAATGTAGTCTGAACTGTTTTAGTCTCAACTTTTTGGAACTCTCCCCCTCTTATTTGTTTCTCTGATCCTCATTCATAATTTACATCTCACTGTTTTATCCTCACTAAGAACCACAAGTTGTGGGCATGTTTTTAGCATTGATTGTTGCTTGTTTTGCTGCTGTATCTTTCTGTGATGCTTCCTCAGCACTTTTGATCAAAGGTATAATATAAATAAATGAAATGTAATGTGCTCATTCCTTATTATTATAGACTGATATGAGAAAACTAAAATCTTATGTGTTGTCCTCACTTTAATCAAGAAACTAAGAAAGTTTATGAGCGCTATATATCTCTTTTAATTTTTTCAGCAGAAAAATATGGTTGGCTGGGGGAAATATATCATTCCTCTTACAAGTGTGCTTTCTAATCTTAATAAATGATACTGAATAAAGTGGCAACATGGATGCATTTGAAACTGCTAAATGCTGGTTGTCACATGCACTATTGCCACACTGCCTAAAAAGACAATGAATATTATTTAGTGGGATTTTCCTTCCCCTCTCTCAGATCAAAAGGATGGCAGCAAAGCAATGCATTCTGCTGTTTGCGCAGAAAATATGTCATAAGAGGGAAGGAGGGTATACATATGGGAACATCTGCTCTAAGAAGTCACTTAAAAATTAAGCATTCAGGCCTGAGTCAAAGAGGTGCTTAGGCTCATTCCTAATTTTAAGCAGGAGAGTTGTCCCCGTGAGTCTAGGAGTCGAATGCTGACACTGATTTGCTCCTGGAGCAGCACGGCTATCCACTGCCTCGTGCAAAGCCACAAATGAGCCCTTTGGGCCTGATTCTAATACCATGATGGACATCCACAGGAGTCTTGCCGCTGAGTTCAATGGGAACTGGATCTGCTTTTATGGTCAGACTGTGTACTCCTTTCTCACACTGGCGAGCAGTTACTCACACAAGTCATCCCACTCATGTCAGAGAGACTACTCACATGAATTCCCCTGAAGGAAGGAAGGGGTTGCAATTTGCCCCTTTGTGTCATTTCTAATAGAAAGTAAATTATTTTTTTTGACAATCAGACTTTAGGCACAAAGCACTCCCCTTATTCACTTGTTGCTCATTCTGCTTCCATTCCTTCCTGCAGCAGCTGTATGTTCCTGTGTTCCCTTTCAGGGAGGCGCATCATGGAGAATGATTTTTGCCAGTTCTGTTTAAAAGTGAAGGGGGGGGAGGGCATGACTCCTGATTGGTTTAATCTGTTATTTGTTTCAATTACAGGTGCACCTTTCATTTACAGCTGCCTCTTGTGCCTTTGCATGATGACTTGTTGCCAACATAAAATTATCTGCCAACCCAGCTTTTTAATAACACACAAAAAATTATTCTTTGTTCCTTCTGTGTAGAACCCCACCTTGTCCCAAGCATCTGAGGCTGGCACAAACAGGAAAGAAACAGCCCGATGTTGTTCTAGGCCAATAGCCAAAACAACCTGTGCAAGTTTGCACTGGAAATAGTTTTCATAGGCAAAGGGTCTGTCCTGAGTTAAGTTGAAAACTAGTTGCTAGCCTCCCTACTTGCCAGTTCTACTGAATCACTTTCCTGTTATCCCTCTGCTACCCTAGCGCCACCCACATTTCTATGGAAAAAATGATCTCACAGTTGCCCCTTCTTATCACTTGTGGCATATTGAAGCCTACACCTTTTTGTGAAAACATCAGTCCTGATTTTTCTATGGGCCCTGTCCAGCCCACCATCACTTCTGACAGTAATGGGACTCTTGTGAGTGAGCATTTGTAGGATGTGGCCTTTACCCCTTTTGTCTTTCTTTCTGCCTGCCTGCCTGCCTGTAGAACTTTAACCAAACTCACATTTTTATAATCATCTTGCTACTCTTCTCTGGGCCTTTTCTATTGCTTCAGTGGTCCAGATTCAGCCCTGGGCACCACTCCAATGACTTCAGTTTAACTGTATTGGTTACACCAGGACTTTTAATAATGCAGGTTGGAATTTTGGCCCCATTAAAGTCAGCGTGAGTTTTGTCCATGATGTCAGCGGGACCAGATTGTGTACCTAATATTGGCCATAATAGTCTACCAAATGCAATAAAACACCCCAATTCTCTTCTTATGCCACTGATTACAATCTCCCTTTTGCCTTCTGAACCAAGGATCAGTCATTAATTCTGCCAATGATTTGTTTTTTGAGGTGGTCTCCTACTCTTCCTGTATGTGGACTATGGAACCTCTAAATGTCATGGCCTTTCATTTAAAGTGAGACTCACAATGCCTTTGTCCAACATTTCCCCCATCAGTCTAAATCTCTCTGGATTCTACCAGTATACTTTACAGATGGGCAAAACAAGAATCTTGAATCTGATCTCTTTTACCTAGACTAGAGGAAGAGGTGGGGAGGGGTTTTTGGGTTTGAACAGGAATGGGTACGAGGGAGGCAAGCAGGGGACAAGCCCCCTAATGATTGGCTCCTCCAGCCCCCAGCACCCCAGCAATGAAAGCATTAGCTCCTTTGGCCCAAAGGGGATAGCATGAGCTCCTCCAGCCCTGGGGTCCTAGTGGGGACACAGAACATGTCCCTTCAGAACCAATGGACTTTAAATTCCAGTGCATACATCTGGATTTGAACTTCTGGATTAGAACCCACTACTTCTGTTTTGGTTCTGGGCCAGGTGCCAGATTAGAAAAAGATTATTTTCTGGTTACAGTTCAGATGTGCTCCAAACCTGTGTTCACACACAGAGGGTTATTTTGATATGGTTGTTTCGAAACAACTTGTATCGAAATAACACCTTATTTCAAAATAACTTAATTCGAATTAACAGTTTGTTAATTCGAATTAAGGAAAAGAGCTCAAAGTGAAATAGCAGGTTCAGGCAACAGTTATTTCAAAACAAGTCACCATTGTTTCAAAACAACATGTTCACATGGCGTTGTTTCGTCCCCGCATGGGGTTTAACTTGTTTCGAAACAATGCTGTTGTTTCGAAACAACCGTGCATCATGTGAACAGCCTAAATCTTATTTCGAAACAACCTCTGTTGTTTCGAAATAAGAGGGCTGTGTGAACACAGCCCAAGATGACACAAACCTCTCAAACAATTGACTTTTGGGACTTTTGCCTTTTTTGGGCTGCAGTTGCACAAAAGTTTGGTGCCATTGTATTCCATCATGAATAGTGCTCAGGCTAAGTCACAGAGGTCACAGAAACCATGATTTCCAGTGACCTCCTGTGACATTCCCTGTGACTTTCCATTTCTGTGTATGCTGGGCCACTCAGCATACACAGAAATGGATCTCCTTGAGCACAAGGACTGAGGCGGAGGCAGCATCTGACTTCAGGGCCAGCAGGCAGGAGACTCCCCTAGGTGAGTGTATGCATTTTTTATGCCTGTGACCATACCACGACTTTATTTGTTTTCACTATGACTGTTCCATGATTTTACCTAATTTTCCATGTCAAAGTTGTAACCCTATTCTGGAACCTTAGCCCATACTCACTCTCAAACCAGAATCTTGAATGTAAGTCAAACCTAATTCAGAGCTGAAAAGCAGCTTTTTGACTCACTGCTGCTTTTTCCTTATACTGTTTTCTAGTCCTTTTAGTTTAGTATCTTCTGCAAATTTGGATTCCCTCCTAGAATCAAATTCATTTAAACTATTTACAAACAAGATGCAAAATATCACCAATGCTTCTACCATGGTAATATTGCATGCATACCTTCCTCTCTCTGAACAATGACATGCTACGATTAATATGTGCTATGGCTACCTAACTATACCCTTATCATTCAAGATTATTTCCTTTCACTTACTAACCATACTTTAATTTTCTGTTCTGTGAACCATCAAGTGCCTTTTGCAAAGCCAAGTAAATGGATACATCTGCTTTGTGAATGAGCTTTAAAAAAATGCCACCTGTCTTCTCAGATGAGATTTATACTTTATAAAAGAACAAAGACAACTTTTTTAATGGACTGATGTTTTCTCTCATACTTTTACTTGTTCTTTATTAGTTCCAAAGGGGTAGCTGTATTAGTTTAGTTCAGTAAAACAAACAAGGAGTTTGAAAAATCTCACTTTGTCAGACACTTTGAGCATCTGACGAAGTGGGATTTTCTCCCACAAAAGCTCATGCAATACATAAATTTGTTAGTCTTTAAAAGTGCCACAGGACTCCTTGTTTGGGTTTACTCTTTATTAACGTCTCCAGGATCTCACATCACCAGAAGTCAGACAGACTAAATCTCCAAAGGCCATATCCTGCAAGCCCTTGAAAATCTTCAGCTCCAATCAGAGTAAATATGATGTGAGGATCTGTAGTACTTTGCAGAAGGAGCTTTCAGCTTACATAGGTCAGTCCTGGTTTTCACTCTCCTCCATAATTATTTTCTCCAAAAAGGAACTTGAGATCTGTCTTGGGTCCATTTACTTACTTAACAGGCAGAGCCTCTATCCAGCAAATTATTTAAGCAGACGCATAGTAAGTCATCGTACTATTCACATGTTCAAATATGTATGTGTTTAAGCTTTGGATCAGGGGCTATATTAGACTCTAAACAAGACCAGCATTCCATTTTCAGTTCCTGGACACGAAGTGATGAGTTATATAAACCCAAACCAAGCACAGTGAAAGTTACAGTGCAAAATCCTAAGCAGATTCATAAGCAGAATAAAATAGGAATTGGAGTTAGCTTCCTAGCAGGAAGGAGAAGGAAGTTCTGGAAAAATCTTTCTATTTGCACTTCTTTTGTTGCATAGCCTGGGCTTTCCCTTCAACTGGAATATAACTGAGGAAATGGAGGGGCCAGTGTGACTGTCCTGACTTCCTTCTGCTATGCTTCACAAAGACAGCTCTCTCTGACAGGAGAAATGATCTTCTCCCCTATCCACCTCATCTCCAGCCTTCTATTTTCCTCCTTCGCCTTTAACCCAGATGGTGAAGTTTTCTGCCCCCAGAGGCCAGCCATGTAGGCCTTAGTCCCCTAAAGATTTCAGGGAAATCCACTAAGGTTTGGGTTGCACAAGGATTGCAGGGCAGGCTCCACAGTTTCTGTAACTGCAAAACTATCATATCCTCCACAACGTTTGCCATGTCAGATGCTGCCTCCCAAAACCCTTCTCTACATCTTCACCGACAAAGTGGCAGTGCCATCCATGATGTGGTCAAGCCCTGATCTTCAGACTAGCATCAGCCGGATGGTAGAGAGGGAGGTTGGTCTTGTGGTTGAGGCACCGAGGAGGCGAACACTGGAGTCTTGAAGGTCACAATAAACTGTTTTAAAGTAGACCCATGATGTATAGGTGTCTGTAGCTTACAAGCTTCTATAGGGAAGTGGGTCTTTTAATGAAAGAGGCATGACAGATGGGGTCCGGCAGGATCAGAAAGATATGGAGAGTAGACATGGGAAGAGGGGGAAATAGGCACATGAACAAATGATTGGGCTGAGTGTCAAGGAAGTGTAAACAGAGACAAAAGTTCCATTTGAAGGAATTAGGTTTTGGAGGGTATGAAGTGTCAGGTGTGCCCCTGGCCTGGGAAAAGACCCAGGGCTCGGGCGCTGGGACTTGGGGCTCAAGCCCCGTAAGCACCCCACCACAGCGGACCTGGGGCTCCAGCACTGGGACTCGGGGCTCAAGCCCCATAAACCTGTCACCAGCAACACACCTGTGGAGGGATTGAGCAAGGAATATGAATTTAATTCAGGTGCTAGTGAGGGACTGGAAAAGGGGAAAGTGAAGGTAAGAGGTGACTTCTGCTGCTGTTTTGGATAGATTAGCAGGTGGTAAAGTGAGTCACGTAGAAGTCAAAGAAACATGCTGTTCTGTATAGGTTTTTTATACCACACTCATCACCATAGTATCTGAGCACCTTTCAGTTGTTCATTAAGTAACACAACTACACATCTGTCATGTCTTGTTTGTGTTTTATCCTTTGGGGAGAGATATGTGTAGAGGAGCATGCTGGTGTGGTAGGTTAAGGTTTCTATCTTCTTAATGTACTTTTTTATATTAGTGGAGGAGCAAAGAAATGGGCTGTACATTGGGGCAGAAAGCCATGAGGTTTGGGATGATCCTTAGTTTCCAGCAGAGTTCACATCACAGACTCAGGCCATCCCGGGCAAAGATTCTGTCTCCTGCACAGACAAACTTTGCATTTATTGTTCAGAGGCCCATGGTGCCAGACAAGAAGTCATCCACCATAGTCTTCATCCTATAGTCATGCTGGGAGTTGGCTACGCTCTGTTTCATTGTTTCAGCATGGGGAATAGAGAGAATGGGCTACTTAAATTAATCTTTGCTCTTGTAACTAGTGCTGGAGTGCCTATGGGGTAAACACAAATAACTGATCTTAGTGTATTCAGGATCCCAGTGCAGAAAGCAAAGATCAAAAGAGAACAAGGTTAGAACCCTTCTTTTCCACTTATCTGAGACCATGAGCAAAGACAATGCCATTAGAGCTCTGAGAGGGATGGAAATGTGTCTAAGACAGATCACAACACATTTCCTACCAGGATATTAGGTGGACTACACAAGTCACAGGAGAGGTACTGATTTCATTTAAGTCGTCTTTTATAGAAAATAAGATAGGTGCATCAATCCTCTAACTGCCCACAAAGTTCTGGGTAACAGTGAGAGGTAAGCTGAGTTATCCTGGGATACAAGTGTGACAGCTACCACTGCAGACCATATATCATATTATATTTATATGTAAGGCAGGCTTAGAAGCTGTGCCTAACAGCTTCTGGGGTGGGGCACCTAATCTGCATGGGTCCTCTATTAGCATAAACACAAAGAGCACAATTAGGTATTAACATAGTGGGTGCAGAGCATAGTGGGTAATGGTATTTGGGGTTAATCTGATCACAAGTCTGTCAGTATCTGTAATTCTACTAAAGGGAAATATAAAATACTGTCTTTTTGTGAATTGTGACTCTCTGTTGTTTTAAATCTGTCTGGGTTAGTTAAAGGGTAACAACTACCCTTAATTAAGAAGAGGCTTGTAGGAAAGGTGACTGCCTGTTTCAGCTTGAAAAAAGTTGAAAAACAGGGGTTGGGGTTTGAGGCTAATTTGGCTTCTCCCTGTATTGCTTCCCCGTCTAATGATAGATATGGCTAGGCTTCTTCTGAGGCCTTCTGTCATTTAGACAGAGGTAGGTGTTTGCAGCTACTTAAGAGCTAGAATCACTAGGGAGAGAGACGTAAACTCTTTCTCTGCTAAAAATCCCTAGAGAAAATCCTCTCCGAGCTAAGATCACTGAAGGGGAGCCAGTGGATGGTGAGAGCAGCCAGCAGCGAGCTGGGCAGCACGAGTCACCAGTGGGCGTTGCCAGAGGACTGTGGTTGGAGCCAAGGGATGGTGCTATTGGATGGAGTGAGTGACCAGTAGGTGGCTTCGGCAGACAGCTGGCGTGAAGGACACTCCCTACACACCCTAGGGTTGGTTGGGAGCCTGGTTAGCACTGATTCTCCAGGTTGGTGCCGACTTTGCCAGTGAGTTTACCTTGTATGTTCTGTTATGCGGGGTGGGTTGTTGGGAACTGCTCTGTACTGATTTGCTGGATCAGCACCAGTTTCTGTTATTTGGCCTTTTACATTGCTTTACTACTATTAAAAGTTCTGTTTTCTGCACTCAAACTCGTGCTTGCAAGCAGGGAAGCCTTACCCCTTTGGGGTGCCCAGGGAACAGTGCAAGATTTCCCAGAAATCTAGGTGGGGGCTCGAGCTGGTTGGTGGTGCTACATTATTGGGAAACCCCTAAGTATAGAACCCGGCCCTTATTCTGGGTTACATATATATTACTTTGACCAAGGCTTCTATTCAGCTCTGGGGAGAGGAGGTTACCACCGCTTGTCCAGGAACCACAAACAGGGAGGGTGATTACAGTCAACCACTTCAGTTGTAAAGACCTCCAGAAGGGTACCATCTGCTGAGGAAAATTGCATATACAGGTTCTAACTGGTTTTCCCAGAGGCCAAAGACAAAAAAGGGATTTTGGCAGAAATATGCTAATCTTAATCTGAGTCAGGGCCTTCTTTTTGCTTAAACAGACAGACAGAACCTGCTTTCCAAAGTGTGGTAACTTGTGGCTACTGGCAATACACTGTTCACAGCCCTCAGAAGGCCCATCTAATATGTAATGTAGAGTACTGGATTTTTTTTTTCTGGGAAAATTTAACAAACAAAATGTTAAAAAATGAAAATTCTCCTTTCCCTCTATTAGATTATTTTATTTAAAAGGTAAGACACTTGGAATATAACCATATAACACAGAGGAAGGCCCCAAACACTGCTTTTGGAGGGAAAAAGGTAAATGTGGTTGGGGGGAACATTCAAAGACTTTTTGAAACAGGAAAGTGAAAACTGTTTCCTACTATATGTATGCAAATTTTGCAATGTCAGCAGAAACCAGCATATGTGGTTTCAATGTGGGTAAATGTTCCATGTAAAGGCTGCACAAGAACCTTTATTGACAGCTCTAGGAGACCCACAACATGGCCTGCAACAATAACAACCAGAAGTGAAGGTGTCTATCAGTTATAGCACAGAAGCAGTGACAGCTGACAATATGAAGGAAAAAATGGCAGACAGGCAGTATGTGAAAGAAGAGTGTCTAATGAGAATGCATCCTCAAGTTTCAGGAGTAATAATCATCCATTTACACTGGAGATAGAAGAGAAGAAATGCTCGGCTGGCTTCGACATGAATGTGTCCAGACACTGCCATGTGTAACAGTGCTCTCCAAACAATATAAAATTCTGCTGTACCTACGCATGCCTCTCAGTTGCCAACTGGTGTGTTTTTACTGATGAACACTGTTGAAATACAATGGATGAATCAATTTATTACCCATACAATTACACATACATGCCTATCCAACAGTGCACTGTTTCTCAAACTTTTTGAAACGGGAGACTGGCCTACTGCCTTGCTACACTGTGGCCAGGAGATCTCAGGGACCAGCTCCAGTTGATGAGAAACAATGAAGCTACCCACTGCACATGGGCTTTTGGTGTCAGTGAGATATATATGTTCTGTGGTTGTCCTACTGCTAAGTCTCTTGAAACAACAATCACTGGTGATTGGCTGACCAGCCACAATCTTCAAAGGACACCACACTGGCTGCAGTATGGTGATTCCCCTAAATGGGGCCAGATTAACTGGCCCAGGGGCCCAAGGCTGCTCCCCACTGTGGGCCCCACCCCTGCTTTGGACCCCACTCCCCCACTCTGGGGACTGGTCCCCATTACCCCATTGCTGGGGGGCTGCCTGGGGCCAGAGGGTGCTCCTGCCCCAGCCCTGCTCTGGCCAGTCCGCCCAGGGGCCAGCTGGTGTGTGCTGCAGCAGCCCCCAATGCAGGCCTTGGAGAGCTGCATTGGAGTGGAGCCCACACCAGCTGGTCCCACCCCGCGGGCAGAGCGAGCAGGTGCTGGCTCACTCCACCTCTCCCCTGGGGACGGATTAGCAGGGGTGCAGAGCCTGGCCTTTGGGTCCAGCCCCACCGCCCCAGTGCTGGCAGGGCAGGAGTTCTTTCAGTGCTCTGGTCCTGCCAGCACTGAGTGGGGTGGGGGGTGCCAGATTATAGCAGGGGTTTTAGGGGCTGGGGCCCAAGGCCCCCCTTTTGGTTGCATATAGAGAACTGCAAAGATGCAAATTAAAGCCTCCTCAAGCAGCTTCTATGTTTGCTGTCTTTGGGCCACATGCCTAGGGGCCCATGCTTCCATTTTAGAAGGTCGCACCAACTTTTCCCACAGCAGGACTGAACAGCAAACAAGCTGTCTGCCCCATATCATCTTTTCCTAGGATCACAAAGTACCAAGCCAGATGCTCCACTGATGTAAATTGGAGCAGTTTCACTGGCTTCAGCGGGGCCACTCCAACTTCTACCAACTGGCTCTGCATTCTGTTTGGTATAACTCCCACTTATATTGAGAGGATGAGATGTAACTGGCAGCCTTTCTCATGTGTGCTGTGAACCAGATGGCAAAAGCGGGCTTCAGAAACAGAAAAACTTAAATATAGAAAACCAGCTATGACCAATGTATTTAATATGCCGTCAGTTCCTAGGATTGTATCCTGTGTGTTATCTTTGCATTAGACTGGAGGATGAAGAAGCAACAAAAGGTATCACGGACATTGAAAAATGGGTTAGCGGAGATGAACCACGTGACCTTAACTTTCCTGTATGAAGTATGACATGGAACTAAATGATTGCCACTAGGTAGACCAGGAAGCTGTAAAAATTTGATTGAAATTAAATACAGAGAAAACCAAAATGACAACAGTAGGAAACAGGAGAACAGATGCAAAGATGTATGTGTGAATGGAAAAGAAATCAAGCAGGTGGAAGAGTTCTGCCACCCATAGAGCATGATGGCATTTGCAGGTGGCTGTGATAAAGATCTTCATAAGAGATTAAGAAAAACAAACACTACTTTTTGGAAGGATGGACAATATCTGGTCAAACTGTGCTCTCTACACCAAACTAAAGTTCAGATAATACTGTGGGACTGTACTGAGCTTTCCAATGTACAGCATAGAGTCTTGGCTATGACAATGACTAACTAAAAGAGATTCGAGATTGCCTGTCATAGACAACTGAAGAAGCTTTTACACATTTCATGGAAAGACAAAATAACAAATGTGAGAGAAAGGGAGCTGATGGAGCAGGATATATTAGAAGATATCAAACAAAGAAGGGTCAGGTGATTGGGACATGAACACTGTATGGAAAATGGGAAATATGCTCAGCTGGCACTGAACTCAGTACACAAGGACAGAAAGAGCAAGTGAGAAAGACCCCGAAACAACTGGCAGAAGAGAGTGACAGAGGGTAATGAATGCAGAGGCATCACCTTTGAAGGAGGACCCCAACTGAGCGTAATCAATGGAAGAGCTGGACTGCCAAATGTCAAGAGGCTCAGGAGAAAGAAATCTAAAGCAAGGCCTTAGGGCTATGTCTACACTTGCAAGTTAGTTTGAATTAAGGAGGCTTCTTAATTCAAACTAATTTAGTCCCTCTCTACATTAGGCTTCCATTAGTTTGAATTAAGAAATTCCTTAGTTCAAACTAAGGAAAGCTTAGTTTGAACTAGTAAGACCTGCCCTTTAGGTCAAACTAAGTCCTTAGTTCGATCCTTAGTTTGATTTTGGCACAGTTTGGACATTTAAATCCACTTTGTTAGTTCAAACTAAGAGCAGTTAGTTTGAATTAACAAAGTGGGTGAAGTCGAATTAACCGTAATTCAGCTTAGTCCACATTGTTAATTCAAACTAATAAGTGCAAATGTAGTTTGAACTACATTCAAACTTATTAGTTTGAATTAACAAACTTGAGCTAAGTTTGGGAAGTGTAGACATAGTTTATGAGTATAATGCTGTTCCTATTCTTCCTCTGAACTAATATCTGACTAACCTAACACAAACAGGACGTAATTTAAAAAACATAAAAGCAAGATCATAAAGCACATAAAAAACAAAGGGAAAACAGAGGGAAGCTTTCTACGCAATGAGATCAGAGAACATGAGAGACTATCCTCAAACCACATAAAAAAAATCCCTCTTGATACTGCTGTCAAACTTGTCCCTGGAGAGAGCAGACAGATATGAGGTAATATACATACTCATTGAATCAAAGGGGAAAAAATGAAGAGGAATCATCAAACTTTATGGGCCTGACCCAAAAACCAGGGAGTAATCAATCCCTCCACTGATTTCAGTGGACTTTGAATCAGGCCCAAATCACAAACTCTCAGGGCCATGTGCTACCATTGATCGGTGCATGAAAGACCTGCTGACACCAGTGCAGAGTGTTATTCCCAATTTATGGCATGAAGTCTTTGCCCAGGAAAATGCTTGTTGAAGTCAGTCAGAGTTTTGCATGCTTATTGACTGCTGACCAGGGCCCAGTGACAACAGGTCACACCAGGGCCAGCTCTCCTGTGAGGCAAGAGACAGACATGGTTTCAGGTGACAGTTCTTAGGTGCGCCTAGCCCCCCTGAAGATCAGGCTGGCTCCCGTCTCTTCAACTCTTTGCTAGCAGCTCAGGCACTGTTAGTCAACCTGCAGCTTTAGTCACGTAGGCAGAGTGCACTTTAAATCCCTCTGCAGGCAGACGCTGGAGATTTATGCACTTTGGTAAACCCTTTTCAACCTCCATGACTGAGATCGCGGGGGGGGGGGGGGCGGCAGAGCCCCTTGAGCTGGTCCTGGGTCACACGATAGACTGCAATCCATTCTGTAAGTTCCCCCATCTTCAAAGTGTCTGACGAAGTGGGATTTTCTCCCACAAAGGTCATGAGATAGATAAATCTGTTAGCCTTTAAGTGCCACGAGACTCCTTGCTGGTTTTGCTTAACTAGACTAACAAGGCTACCCTTTTGAATCTTGAACAGTGTAAGACAGACGTTCTCAATCTTTTCTATATTGGGACTCCCTCTCTCTCCTTTTCCCAGCTGGGGCCCACACTTGCCCTCAGTGATGTGGAAAGAGCAACTTGTTTACAATCCCCACCTGAAGAACCCCTGGTCTAATAGTTTTGCAATTGTGGAAGCAGTAGATGGTACACGACCTCCTGCTTTGGCTCCTTCCACTCATGAAAGAATTCAAAATTGAGCCTACTACTCAGTTTATCAGTAAGGGAATTTTCACAGCATAGCTCGTGAGGGTCTCCGAACCTTGCAGCGGAGATGAGGGAGGGTTAATTTACATGGTGGCATGTTTATCTGAGGGTTTTAAGGGCAGGAGCTCTCAAAATGTGGTGCTAGTGACATTTGCCAAGGTCATCACTTACGTCTTGTCTACACTGAAAAGTTGCGTTGTTTTAACTATAGTGGTGGAATTAAAGCGGCACAATGCCTAGTGTGGACAATTATATAAATATGAAGGTGTTAGCAACAGGATAGCTATTCATGTCAAGTATGCTATTTCCATTTTCTATTTAAATAAAAAGTTTAGCTGTGACTAAATATAGATCAGTGTTGCTCCTGGAGAAAAACTGGCTGCTGCCACATTTTAGTTACATTTCTGATACAGAAATTAATGTAAAATTACTCTGAAATTATCATCACTTTACTAAAAATAAAGTGCTGTTATTTGTAGACAGTTATTCCCAGCTGATAGGAAGCTAACTGAAATTAAATCTAACCTTTTCTGTTTTATTCTTTTTCTTTCCTTTCCCTTGTTTTAAAAAAAGAGAGGTGGCGATTAAAAATGGAATAGTACAAAGGAAGGGACTGATTCTTGCAGTCCTTGCTAAGAAAAAACTCTCCTTATTATACTCATGCTGCCAAAGTGTAGGTTGTGGCATCAGATTGTAGACTGGAAAAATAAAAAAACCTCATTCATTTCAATACAATGTTTTTAGTAAAAAAAAAAAAATTAAAGTCAGAGGTACTAATGGGTCTGAAATTTTAAAATAGATATTATTACTGACACAGCAAACTCAGGAAGAAGATAATGACATACAGTATAATGTGGCTGACAGAGTGTCATAGGTTTGCACAGGGTTTTACTAGACACACAAGAAAAAGTTCCAGCCCCAAGTAGCATAATTCAGACATATGCAACAGACTGAATAACATTTCAGATGCATAAAGGTATGAAGACAGTGTCAGTCCAGATATCAACAAAGAACAGCCTTTTGGAAACATCGCAAGTAATTTGGGAGGTAAACAGGAATAATTTTCTGCACTGGTTGGAGTGTCGGCTACAGTGAGGTAAAATATAGGTTAGTGTAGTTACAGGAAATGTTCCAGGACAGTGAAGATCTAGGTTACATTATATTATATTCCCTGTTCTGTTCCAGTGTGACCATGGACAAGTCACTTAAGCTTACAGGCTTTGCTGAACAGGGATGAATTTAAGCATATGCCTCTTAAATACTTTGCTGAATCAGGGACTAGAATCACTCTGTGCCTCAGTTTCCCTACCTGTAGAATGAAGGTAATAAATCAACCTCTATCTGAAAAGAGCATTCTGAGGATTTTCATCAGAACTCAGATACTTTAGTAATGTGTCATCGAAATATATTTAAAACTAACCAGCTATGGGGAGATTTGATCTCTGAAAACAAAAGCAAGTCAAAGGCAATCCAGCTTCTGACTTCTATCAAAAAAGAGCCTGGAAATAGAACGGCAGAAATCTGGATTAAACTGCCAATAACAAACATGTTAATTATAATTATTAATTATGCTCCACTGCTTTAGATATTGTAAACTACAGTAAAAGATAACTCCTGTCCTGGGCCATTTTACAATCTAGACAGGACAGACAATGCATGGGAAGCAGAAGGTATTACCTCCATTGTACAAATTGGAAACTGAGGCACAAATAGAAAAGTGACCCCTTCAAGGTCACACAGGAATTCTGTGGCAGTGCTAGGAAATAGGCCCAGATATCTTGAGCATGACAGGTTGAAAAACAGGAACGATTTTCCTAAAATTTTCATACGAAAATTGTATGCAGTTTTGTAGCCATGTTGGTCCCAGGATAAAAGGACAAGATGGCTGAGATCATAGATTTTTGTGGACCAACTTCTCCTGGTGAGAGAGACAAGCTTTTGAGTTTACACAGAGTTGAAGGAGAGCTCTGTGTAACCTGGAAAGTCTGTCTCCTTCACCCACAGGAGTTGGTTCAATAAAAGATATTAGCCCATGCAACATTTCTTTGGGGAAAAAAATACCCTCAATTTTTAAAACTGAGACCCAGTCCAGGGCTTTACATACGAGACCATCTTTACTCTGCCATGCTTCAAATATTACAGATGTTCACAATCCACACAAATGAATGTCACCTGGAATGTTATTCATTCCCTAGGGGCCCAACTTTGAATGGTATAGAATCAGGCATCACGGGGATGACATCCCTGCGTCCCTGAAATCACTGGGAATTTTGCCATTGATCTGGACAAGGCTGGGATGTCACCCTTGGTCCCTTTGGTGGGAGTAGCAGGTGGCACCTAATACACACTGAACAGAAAACCAGTACATGGGCAATGAATTCTACACTTTTTAGTACAAAGGGGTTTACTTTTTGATGGAATTACAGCTAATTAAAATTTAAAATTCAAATTAACTATCTAAAAGGTCATCTCGAAAATCTGTAGGCATCTGGTATTTATCAGCTGACACACAACTAAAGATAAATCCAAGGAAGCATGCCACCTTTCCAAGTGTCATGTTTCAGTCAATCCCATACTGAAAGCAGGAATGAAGCAATGAGCAATTAGCACCGCCTGGGGAAAGTGATAATGTGTAATAAAAACTTGCTGCTCAATCTGATTTATTTTAAATATAAATTTCTTTAACCCCACAGTGTGTTGGAAAGCTGTACACCATACTCTTCCTGCATTCAGAGCCAGCCCAAACTTTGTGAAAGCCTCCGAACTGACGCTTCAGCTACTTGCAATCAAGTTAGCTGAGCTCAAAAAGCACTTACAAGGGGATGATCTCAGAGTTTGGCCTCATAGTTATTCTAAAATCTACGTGTAGATGGTGACGAAATGAGCCTTATTTTATGACCCTCACATGATCTGATCCTGGCCACATGTCCTGGATTATAGATTTGTGCCGTTAGTTCTTTACAGCCAGCATGATTTAATGGTGCCATAAGCAATATGCTCCCCAGGATCTGAAATTCAGGGGGATGCAGGGGAAGGTTTAAGGGGTGCTCACTAATTTGGTATAACACTGTTACTA
>ML681997.1:13712920-13736203 GCA_007922195.1 Podocnemis expansa | reverse complement strand
ATTTGATATAACACTGTTACTAGCTGACAACTGGGGGGTGTTGGGAAATTCAGAGGGGGTGTAGGGGGGTTTTGGGAAATCCCTGGCCATGAGCATCTCAGCAATCAGTGGGATTTTTTCAGACTACAGCTGGGGACCCAATACGGGGTCACAAACCCTCAGACTCTGGGTCCCGCTGCCCCCTGCTGCCACCACCCCGCGACCAGCCTGCATTGCCCCAAGCTTAGGGTTACTAGCTGTCAGGCGAAAGGAGGACACGTCCTCCTTTTTACCTTCCCGTCCTCCGCCCGGCAGGCGTTTTAAAACACCCCATTGTGTCCGGCTTTTTGCTTAGAGGGGTTAAAGTCGCTATTATGCCGCAGACCAGCTTCTTTTTAGGCGAAAGCGTTCCGCGGCCCCCTAAAACAAAAGATGACATTGCAGCACACATGGCAAGAAAGTAGCATTCACGTCCTGCGTTTGGCACTTCCCCGGCCTCCCTTCCAGGCTTTGCCAGCCCTCCCCCAGATGCAACTTTTCCCAACTGGTTGCAGAGGGGGAAAAGTTGGCCAGCTCCCGCTGCAAGCCACGCCAGGCGCCTGCGGCCAGCCGAAAGTTGCGGGGAGGTGGGGGGCCCTGCAAAGCGCCCTGCGCCCCGCCCGGCGCCGCGCGCTGCAAAGCGCCCGGGGAGAAGCTAGCGGCGCGCGCGCGCGCGCGCGCCCCGCCTGCCTGCCCGGCCGGCCGGCGGCGCCGCGGGTTCGCGTCCCGCAGGGGGCGGCTGCGTTGCAGCCCGGCGAGGCGGCTTCGCGGCGGCTCTCCCCCAGCCCGGGCGGGCGGCATGCAGCAGGATGCAAGGCGGGGAAGGGCGGGGGGCCGCCTGGGGTTGCCAGCGTCAGGGGCTATTGTGTGCACCAGACAGGCGGCGGGGGGAGCGCCCCGCACCCCGCTCGGAGGGAAAGTATCGCGAGAGCGGCTGGCTAACAACCTGCTTCACAACACAAGAGCGCTGCCAGCAACACAGCCCCGGGCTCCGGCTGCACGGCCGGGGGCCGCCGCCAGCAGCAGCCACAGCTGGGGCCCCCCGCACGTGCCCGGTAAGGAGCGCGCGGGGGCGGCCCGGGCGGGGTGCAAGGTGGGCGGGGGGCGCCCCGCTGCCGTGCACGGGGGGGGCGGCTTGCACGGCTCCCTCCCCTGCCATGCACTTGTCCCGCAGAGTTGCCGGCTGCAGCGGGGAAAGTTTGCAAGCGGAGCCCCCTGCGGCGGGGGGTGCGGGAGCAACTTTGCGGCTGTCAGTGCGGGGTGGGGGCAGGCAGCGGCCGGGCTGGGAGCGATGGCTATAAATGGGGCGGCTGGAAGTTGCAAAGGCAGCGAGCCGTGGTTGGCTGGTAGCGAGATTTGGAGGAACATATGGCATTCAAAAGGAGCACAGCTGGAGGTAGCATTTCCAGCGCGGTGAAGTCAGAGCAGCTGACTCTCCAGCTTGCAGCATAATTAGCAAAGCCAGGCTGCGCTCGCTCCCACCGCAAACTCGGGCTCCGCCGGGAGGGGCTTTTTTGGCCCCCCTTTTTCCCCCTCCCATGCACCCCTCCGTCCTGCCTTGCAGCCGAGCCGCCGCTGGGATCCCCCCGCCGGGAGCCGGACTCGCAGTCTCGCCCCGTCGCTCTCTGCTCGTTGGTTTGCTTTCAATAACTTGCAAACTTGGCGGGTGGGTGTGTTGGGCGGCTTCCTCCTCCTCCTCCTCCCACCCCTTTGGGATGTGCTGAGGAGCCAGGCGATGAATGGGGGGCATGATTGTGGGGAAAGTGAAGTGCGGGCTGGATGCATGTGGGTCAGCACGAGCAGGAGGCTGATGCCCTAAATTAGCCTTTCCAGGAACGAGTCAGCTGCTGGGTGGCCCCCCCAGGTCTTGGTGAAGGAGACAAAGGTTGGCGAGGTGCTGCTTCCTTGGCTGCTTTTGTTTACTTACCGTCAAGTTTTTCCTGTTTGCAGCAGGTGTTGTGGGATGAGAGGCATGTTGGGTTTCTTTTCTGAACTAAAACTAGCAGAGACAGTTAACAGGGAACGTTATCTCCAAGGCTGTTCCTTTGGCTTGTGTTGCCCAAAAGCCAGTCTGTTTGCTGCAGCTGCCAGGAGCCGAAGTTTATAGTCGCATTCAAGTTTTTCCTGTTTTGAACAGGTTATGAAGGAAGAATGGAGTTTCCAGACCATAGCCGCCAATTGCTGCAGTGTCTGAGTCAGCAGCGTCACCAGGGCTTCCTGTGTGACTGTACTGTTTTAGTTGGAAAAGCTCAGTTCAGAGCCCACAGAGCTGTTCTTGCTTCTTGCAGCATGTACTTCCATCTTTTCTACAGGGACCAGTTAGACAAAAGGGATATTGTGCATCTGAACAGTGACATTGTCACAGCTCCAGCCTTCAGTCTGCTGCTCGAATTCATGTATGAAGGCAAGCTGGAGTTTAACAGTCTTCCAGTTGAAGATGTACTCGCTGCAGCGAGCTACCTTCACATGTATGACATTGTGAAAGTCTGCAAGGGCAAGCTGAAAGATAAAGAACTGTGTTTGGAAGAAAAGATGAACGAGGAGGTGGCTAATCTGGAAAAAGAGGAGCAGTTTTTACACACTGGAGTGCCTCTGGTACATGAGTGCGACCCGGGGCACAAACAGAAATTCGGCCTCGCGGAATATGATAGAGCAGTGAGTAAGGAAAGGGCCGGTGGTCACCCTGGCTGGTCCTCTGAGCTCGTGAATGTCAGCTCTGTGTCTGCGGAGGCAGAATCGTGCACCAGAGCAGCTGGAAAAACAAAGGGTAATGTCAGTAGTTCCGCAGGACCTTTGTCCCAAAGGTCTGTTAACCATACCCTGGCTTCAAGTGATGTGGACTGTGCTCTCGATTTGTCTTTCAAGCCCATGGCTGCGAGAGATTCTTTACACCCCTCCTACGTCTTTGGACAGCTGGCTTCCGACAGCCAGCAGCAGGGTACTGAGCCACTTGTTAAAGATGAGCAAGACTTGCTGTCAGATCAGGAGGACGGTGAAGCAGGGAGTCCAGAGAGCCAGCATTTTGGGAATTCAGCCAAAAGCCTAGCGACAGGGTTGGGACACATGTTCACAGGAAACGGCAATTCTCATGCAAGAGAAGAAGATCTAGATCAAGACAGAGAGGAGAGTGAAGATGATGTGGATTCGTCAGATATCTCCTCCTCGGGTGTGCTGGTGCCTCCTGGACATATCTGCATTTGCCCCCTTTGTAGCAAAGTTTTTCCAAGTCCGCACATCTTACAGCTGCACCTGAGCTCTCACTTCAGGGATAAAGATGGCTCGCGGACCAGGTTGTCCCCTGACGGTTCGGTGCCCACCTGCACGCTTTGTGGGAAGACTTTTTCTTGCATGTACACCTTAAAGAGACACGAAAGGACCCACTCGGGCGAAAAGCCGTACACCTGTGCCCAGTGTGGAAAGAGCTTCCAGTATTCCCACAATCTCAGCCGTCATGCGGTAGTGCATACCAGAGAGAAACCCCATGGCTGCAAATGGTGTGAACGACGATTTACACAATCCGGTGACTTATACAGACACATCCGTAAATTTCATTGTGGCCTCGTAAAGTCTTTGGTGGTTTGAGTGAAGCTTTTTTGGGGATAATGTAGTGTGTGGAGTTGTGTTTGTGGGTTCTTTTTTGTTGGGTTTTTTTTGTTTTTTTTTGTTTAAGGCAGCATCTGTTTTTTTTGTTTTTTTCCCCCCCCCTCCCCCCCGTGATATTCACATCAGTTAACAATTTTGAAAGATACTTAGGTGTGTACTTCAATGGCCTTTTTCCCATTGCCACCTTTTTTTTTTTTTTTTTCTTCCTGCTCTCCCTCTGCTCACCTCTGGCTGTCTGTTGTGCAACCATGTTACATTATTTCCAAGTTAATAGAGTGAAAATGATTTAAGTACTTCTGCAATGGTTTGCCTTCTGTTTTTCATGCTGAAAGTACTTCCTTCATATTCACCCCCCCACCAGCTCCTCGCTTTTCCCCCAATTTCAAAAAAGATGGGCAATGGAATCAGAGAAATACTGCAAGATTTACGTAAGTCCCTTAGATGCTATCTGTGTATTTCATGAAAATGAAAGAGCTGAACGATAGCTTATTTGTTTGGTGTGTGTGAAGGCGTCTACTTGCTTAACTCTGTGTCTCAAGATGAGACTACAGCCTTTTCTAGAAGCGGCCTTAAATTGGCCTAGTTTTTCGAAGAGGTTTGAGAATTCCTTGAATTGTATTTCTGTGTGGTACAGTTTGGCTTTTGATTCTTACAAACGTATCAGAGTAGTTTTGCAATCAGTCCTAAAATCTGAATGAAAAGTCTTGCATGCAGACTTGGCACATGCAGAAGGAAAGGGTTTTTTTAGTTCCTTTCTCCCCTTCCCTCCTTCTCCAAGAACTATTGAATAGAGCTGTGTTGCTTTTGAACTTAAATCTGGCAAGAAACGTTTCTATCTGCACTGTATCCACTCCTCAACTGTTGAAGGATATGCACTAGAGTACGTATGTCAATTCATGTGATCTGTGAACACATTTCTCAACACACGGGGACCAATCCCACTCCTACTGAAGAAAAATTACTTCAGTGAGCAAATTTACAGTGGGTGCAAGATTTGGTCTGTAATATGGTCCACAGCCTTCTTTATGCATTTGGGAATGGATAAAAGTATACAACAGTTGCAGAGGCTGGTGAAGGAAATGAAATGGCTGAGCAGCTATTTAGCAATTGACCACCAGGTTCTTTTAAGAACAAATTAGTCACTGTAATAATTTGTAGATAACCAGCTTTTTAAAATATCACTTATAGGGCTTTCTGATTTATTCAGGAAACCTGTAGTATCTTTTAGTACATTTAGTACAATTACAAAAAATAAGTGACCTACATTAACGGTCAGTAATTTTGGATTTTTTTTTTAATGTCTTACATATAGTTAACGTTGGCCACTGCCGTGGACCAAGTTCTGTGAAATTCTTCTGTTTTTTGGGATAACAACAAATGCAATCCCGCAAACTACCTTGGCCCTGCTAATTTCACACCAGCCAAATGAAAATTAACTTCTTAGTGGCTTTTTTTTTTTTTAAATTTAGACCATCTGTAATTTTAACCAATTATTGAATTCCAAATACAGTAATTCAATTATCTGCTTAAGAGAACACTCTTTGGTCTGTGCATGTCAGTGAATCTCAGATTATGCCTCTGTAGTTAAAGCATTCATTCAAGGTACACCACCTTTACAGAACTGAATTCTTAGAACATCTGTGGTTTTGAAAGGCATTCTTCTGGACTGGATCTATTTTATTTTATGTTTTTAATTTATGAAAAGTTACTTTGTGACATTTGCTGATACTCCTGGAGTGGTTTCTTGAAGTTCAATAATTTATTTTTAAATGAATTTGAAGCACTGAAGTGGATTCTCCTAAACACTGTACTTCAGAATATCAGGTTTCATCCCAAAAGAAGGAATTATCCAGCATTTCCATTTATGCATACTAAGTAAGCACTACTACCTATGTGGTTTCACCAGTGTAATTGTGATATTGATCTATTGTGAGAATACTTAAAAAAAAAAAAAAAAAAAATCAGGACTTAATGTGTTGAAACCTCCTCCTTATTATTCATCTCCTAAACTATGAATGTAAACAGAATGTGAAATTTTACTTTGTTCAGTCTAATTTCTTTGCATTACTGTAAAATATTTTTGCTGAACCTGTTACATAGGAACATATGGGAGAGCATTGTATGTGTAAACATAAGTGTCTTTGGTACTGTGGTCTTATTCTACTTAATCACTTTTTATTTTTATTTTTTTTTTGCTGTGATTGGAATAGCACTGAACAAAAATCTACTAAAATTAAGTTATTTTTTTCTCCTGATGATACTTGATATAGTATTTATTAGAATTTTTTGAAGTGGAATTATTACTGTTAAACTATTTCAAAATAAGTTAATCTATGCTTCACCTTAAATCTTACACAAACTTCTGTACAGGCTGTAAAGTGAACAACTAATACAGTAATGTATCTAAACTAGCAATATTTTTTTGATTTTTGTGTTTTTTGATACTGCTGTTGCATTTCACTCTTCACTTTTTTTATATATATATTTTAAAAGATCAAATATAATAAATTGTGCCATAAAAGACATCATTAGTATGTGGGGGCAGGGGAGAGTTGAAATAAGTTTGCATCTGACTTCAGTCTAGAAATAATTCACTAAACTAATGCTGTGAGCATGCTGTGTACTACATTGAAAATGGGGTAAAAATAAAAGGAATATAACAAGCTGTTTTTTCTTTTAGTGTGTTACTAATGCACTGTTCTTTTCTCATAGCTTAGTATTTTTTCTCTCCAGTCTTAATAGCTTGAATTTCTAAAGACATTTGCACTTATTTTTATTTTAAAGTGACTTTTCCTGCACTCCGATTGGAGGATTTTTTAAACTCGCAATAGCATTGAGCATGTCTTCAAAAATGGTTCATTACTCTGCAGAGAAGTACTAAACATTGCACACTTACATTTGTTTTCATTAAAATATTTCACTGTGGGGAGTTACCTTCTCTGTAGAGAATAGTTCTTCTCCTAAATTTTAAACACTGGATTTGTCTTCTGCTACAAACAAATACTGTGAAGTTAATGTAAAAAAAAAAAATCATCAATATTTTAAATTGTTTTTAATCTTGGTGCAGTTCAGATTAAATATGTATATTTAAAGACACTAATTTTTGTGGGAGAGTTTTATAGTATACGGTATGTAGAAAAGCTATTGGAATGGAATATATTTTATAAAAATGTTCTATCACTGTTTTATAGTGAGCTATTTTTTTCTTCAGTGTTAGTACAATACTGTTTAGACTAGATACGACAATCGCGTAAAGAGTGACTTAAGGAAAAACTTGTTAGCGCTTAGTGTTTTTGTGTGGAATTCTGTTTGCAACTGTATTGGTATGTGCTGTAAAATGTGACAATCGTGTTTAGGATTGTTGTCTTTATAAATTTACACAAAATAAAATGTGCTAGAGTTATACATTGAGCCTTTTTACCTTTTTTTAACTGAACTCTGAAAAGTCTCTTCCTGATCAGGGTTGTAATCTCTCTGAATGACAAACTTTTTCAGAGCCACTTGGCTATTTACACACTTGGGGTAATGGCTATATTCTTGTCCTACAGGGACCTAGATTTAATGGTGGATCCCGGACACAGTCACTAAATATGTATACCTTGTTCTTCTGGTTTTGATGTCCTATTAAATACTGGACCTGACTCAGTCTGCTCATGTCAGTAGGAGTGTTTCCACTGACTTGAATGAGATTTTCTGAATCTGGCCTGTTTGTGAGCAGCTCTGCCGTATATACTCCATAGCTCGAGCTGTGTAAGCTTCTGTTGAGGACATGGATACCAGATCACCGGTTTCAATCCTGCGATGCTTGAGGATTTGAGTAATTCTTCTCGTACGGTCCAATTGACCTCCGTGAGATTGTTCCTGCATAATTTTATTATGGTGGGGGTAGTCTCATGGAAGTCAATTGGACTACTCGTGTGAGTAGAATTACTTACAGGTGTAAGCAGTCACAGGATTGGGGCCTTAGGATCCAAACCTACTTTCACTGGAGTAAATATAAAGGCGTTTTTCAATGGGAGCTGGAATTTGGGCGGAAGTAAGAACTGCAGGCTGCCTCTGAAAAAATTAAATAAATTATGCTGTGTTTTTGCTATATTCTGAACGACCCAGAAAGTTGGAAACAAGTAGCATTGCAGAGATCAAGGAAGGAAATCCTAATATTTCAGGGAGGCAGGGAGCATGTTTTGCTCTTCCTTCTGCTGTAATAGCTTTATTGCAAACTCTCTCATATATCGTATTCGAGCACATTTCCTGCCTTGCAGCGCTTCTGTACCTCCTGTCTCACTCTGTAGGGAGGATGGAATGCTGCTGGAGACAACTGTCAATGCCTGTGGCACCCGGCTGTGATGTGATGAAGTGCTGGCAAGTTTTGTGTAATTTTATTGGATGTGTAGCCACCACTAGAGGTGAGTGAGTGTCTGTTGGTGGGATTCTTACAGCCGTCTGTCTGGCACAGCGTCCGTTGTTTCCTTTCTTTCCTAGCTTCCTGAATACATTTACATCCGCATCCACCAAAGTTTTTTAAGATGCAAACTCAGCACCTCCTGTTTTAGTGTTCTGCTGTACAAAAATACTTTCCTTTTGAGGGGTGGGGGATGAAGTGGTTTTTTTTATGTTTGAAACTGACCCTATGAAGTGAATGGTCAGCAGATATGTGTCTATAAATGCATGCTTCCCAACTGAGGAAGACTGCCCACTCTTTTTATTTTGACTTGGGCGTGCTGTGCCCATTTTATTTATACTGATGAAAATAGTTAAGGCGTAGTATTCCAGAGCTTGGTACCTGTTGCTTGGTGTTTTATTAAACGTTTAACTTCTAGCTGAAATACGGAGCACGTGTCATGCTTTTCCACTATTGGAAGACTCAACAGATTCTAAACAAAATAGAATGGAGAGAGGGACACACATTAGAATAGGTGTTGGGTTTTGATATCTTCTGAACAATGTACTCGCTTTTTAGCTGTCGATTCAGTCGTTTCTTAGAGGTGCCAACTGCCTTCCACTTTGTAGCTTGTAGGAGGCCCTTAGGCCTTATGGGTTTGGTCCATATATTATTTAAAAAAAATACATGGAAAAGCAAAATACCTTCATACCAGACATACACACTTCTGTCCAGCTGTGTAGTTCACACCACAAAATATCACGATGTAGACCAAAGACCCCTGTAACCCCAAATGAATTATTTTTGCTCTAATTTGACAGTTGTGGCACAAGATGGGATATAGTAACCAAAAGTAACTTCAAGCATTTTCCTATCAGTTGTTTAATGGCAAGATGGTATTTTGGGTTTTAATCAGGTGAGTTCTCTGTTAATATTTTGGATTCTAGATTTGTGAGAGGTGATCAGGCTTGTTTGTAGTCAGACAATACTTCAATTAAAAAAAAAAAAAAAAAGCATCCCAGCCTCCTGATGTGTCCTTGTGAAGGACACTTTGATGCTGGAAGTAAATTTGAGCAGCATCTTGCCACTTGTATGAGAACAAACCAAATTCCTGGCTTCAAATACCAAAAACTGACTGATTCAGTCATTCTCGGCATTGACCTCAGTAGGTCCAAAGTTAATAATTACTGATCTGAGGAACTAGGTATCTGCTGGGTAATTGAATTTCTCCAGTGAAGGTGTAGGAATGGACATCTCAATAACATTTTTCTACCTACTGGTGGCTATCTTGGATTACAATTACGGCTCCTTTTCATACACTTATGCGTGGTTTTTTTTTGTTTTTTGTTTTGTTCTGCCCAGTGTTCCTAAACATCAGATGAATCGGTAGGTGTTATCTAAGGAAGGCAATGGCAAATGTGACCCAGAGAAAGCAGCGTATATAGGGCTAAGCTGGTATCAAGTAAAATGGAGTCAATAGTGTAGTTGGCCTATGAAAATATTTTGTGCTCCAACTATAAAGATTTTTAACAGCACCATTGCTGGCCAGCTTAAAGTACAATTTGTCTTGAATCACTTCTTGTTTATGCTGAGAAGGACCTAGCTGCAAATGCTGCAGATTAAGCAAGTTGGTGCAGAGCTGCATCTTTCATAATGATGGAGAGATTCTGGTTTCTTACACATTATTATTAATGTCGATTTAGATGGTGGTGGGATGTTGCAGAAGAAAGCACAGCACTCTACGTGCTAGTAACCTCCGTGTCTGAGATTGTGAAGTTCTGATTTGGTTTCTGACTAGTGCCTTTCATCCAAATGAAAAATATTTGCTAACCCTGTTTAATGGGAAGAGAGAACAAACAATTTGCTTATTGTTACCTTTTCCTGTTTGTTCTCTTTGGTACAGCTGCACACTTCTCTGCACAGCTGGCTCTTGTGCCCTTTCAGAGTGATTTGTCACAGAAAACAAAAATACTTGCCAACCTGGCTTTAACGAAACAACAACAAAAAAATCCATTAATATTCTTTGGCCTTTCTATGCATCAAAGTGACAGTCCTACACTGTCCCAGTAAGAGAAGTCTGGCACAAAAGGGGAGAAAAGTCTGTGCCGCTGCAGGCTGCCAGCCAATACATTTTGTGCAGGCCAGCAATGACAACAGTTTCAAAAGGCAGAGGGTCGGCTCTGACAAACAAGCATCCAGCCACCCACTTGAATTAACACCCAGGCTTCTTCCTGTTGTCTCTTCCCACCCACTAGGACAGCCACCTCTTTCTGATTGATTTTTGTTTTTAATGGTCTGCTCTTGTGTGCCAAGCTTTATTTAAATGGTGAGCCGATGTCCTTGGAACTTAGCATTTTCAGTCACTTCCCTTTTAACCCACCCATTGTATTTAACAAGCCTGTCCTCTGTGTAGTCCAGTTTATTTTGTGTTCTTTCTCAATGGCTGAGGGCTCTTTGTCAGGCACAGCCCGTTTGCATAGTATCATATATACGGTTGGCAGCTAACAAATGTTATAGGAATTACTGGATTGGATCACAGTCCATCCAGTCCAGTATCCTGTCTCTGACACTGGCCAGGATCTGCTGCTTGAAAGTTTTAAGAACTTCATAGCAGGCAGCTGTAAAATTGTCTGCCCTTCTCATTAGGTCTTGTGCTGATCTTTAGTGGTTAGAAATTGTGCTTCAGGTCTTAAGCCAAGGTTTAATTTCATTTCTGAAATTATTTCTAGTAACTGTATTCTTAATTTCATGCAACTATTCAATCCCTTTATTAGTAAAATCCATATCCTGGCCTCAGTCACTTCCTGTGGCCATGAGTTCCACAAGTTAATTACATGTCACGTGAAAATTATTCCTTTTAAGAGCTGGAATACATAGCCTCTCTTGCTGGTTCTTGAACATAACTTCTGTGACCAGGTGATTTGCCTTTCATAACGTGCTCTAAAATGCTCAACATGCTCTGTGGAAAGAAAATCTTGCCCTTTACTTGTATTTAGCTTTATTAATCAAGGTCAGCTGAAGTCTTGTTCTCAGCTTGTTTCTACCCCAGGGCTGCTCAGTCCACATTCTAGATCCTCTTTCTCGGGACAGCGACTCCATTGTACTTGGTGTTATCAGCCATCTTTTTAGTTAAGTTCCGCAAGGGTAGCTGTGTTAGTCTAGTTCAGCAAAACAAGCGAGGGGTCCTGTGGCACTTTTAAAGACTAACAAATTTACTTTAGCTTTTGTGGGAGAAAATCCCACTTCGTCAGATGGGGAAAGCATCTGATGAAGTTGGATTTTTTTTCCTCTCAAAAGATCATGTGATAAATTTGTTAGTCTTCAAAAGTGCCTCAGGACTCCTTGTTTGTTCTTCTTGAGTCAGTCTGCAGAGCTTGCTTAATGATTTCTTGGGAAGGTCAGGGACTCGTCAGAAGATGGCCTGTTCCAGGTACACCCTGCAGATGTGTTACATTTACAGGGTTCATTCATGTGACCTGAGAATCTAATGTTCCACAATGTGACTTTCCTTGCTGCTGGCATGTGACTTAATTACAGCATCGGATATGACTGGTTTGATTGAAATATGTGGTTCCTGTGTCATTCTTCTGAGTTTAAAAGCAAATCAAGCCAAATCTGTGAGGAATTGATGATGGACACAGATGCTTTCATCTCCAGGCTAATGTTTACAAATTATCTAGCTCGGTCTAAATGAGCATGTGGTTCTGGCGTCTGCAATCTAAGAAATGAATCTCCAGTCCCTGTCCTAGCGGACTTTTGTTCCTGTCACAGAACAGCCTTCACCATTGGCATCGTTATAACTTTACTAGAAAGGCCAAGAAATGAACTAGCTGGTATCACCTTCTGATCTTTATATGGTTTCTGGCTGCAACTAAAGATTAGAGTGAAAAAGTAATGGAAGACAGTCTGTGAAGCATGTGCAGCTGCTGCAGCCCATGCTATTATGTGAATAAGTAGAAGACATCAGTTTTCCATCTAACCAATGTGTCTCAAAATTACTAAAGTAGGAGATCAGAGATGTCTGTAGGTGCATGCACACACGTATGTACAGAGTTTTCCAGGATGAAGAAAACAGGCCGTCCTCTTTCTGAAGGCCCATTGGGATACAGCCCATCTCAACCTCAATATTCCTTTTCACATTTGACCTGTGAAAATTTTATTTTCAGATCATTAAGAAAATATCAGTGTTATGGTGCCTGTAAGAATATTTTTGCAAGAGAAAACATTACATAAAACTGTCAGTGGGGTAGCTGTGTTAAGTCAGTCTGTTTACAGCAAAAACAATGAGAGTCCTGTGGCATCTTGTACACTAACAGATTTCTTTGGGAATAAGCTTTCATGGGCTTCAACCCACTTTGTCAGATGCAGATTTTTATATAAAACTGGTGTTAGATGGCTTGAGCTACTGTCAATTTCTCTAATAGGTACTTCAGCATGAGAAACTCAGTTTGTTGGCTGATCCAGGGAAAGAAAACAAAACATAAAATGTTTTTTGGAACAGACAACCTTAAAACCAACACACTAAAATGGTGAAAATAAGTACAAAAGTAATTCAGAGTGGTCAGATTTCTTGTACGAGGCATTTTAATCATTGTGGAAGCATTCGTTTGCAAAACATTGGCTGGCCACTGTACATGCTACACTGGCTAGCTGACCTTTTGCAAGCAAATGTATTCGCCGTTCTTAAAATGCCTTGTATAACACATCTGACCCTGTGACTTATTTCTTGACTTGTTTTCTCCGTTTTAGTGTCAGTTTTCAGGTTCTCTGTTCTTAAAAACCCCAAACCAAACTTTTTATATTCTTCAATAAAGACTAAAAGTAGATCAAATCAAAACCTATGAATACCACTTGCCTGAAGCTTAAATTATAACCGTTGTGCCATCTGCTGGAGAAAGGTGAAAAAGCATGGGGAATACAGACAGACAAGATGGAGCACAGTTAATGTAAAGGTAGTCTAAAATAATGCACCCCCCCATGCATATACAAGCTTAGGAGTGACTCCTTAGCTCCCCAACTGATGATGATTAGGGCGTGGCTTTGACTGCTGCTGAGAAGTATGCCTGTGTAAAAAAGGTAGCTATGGTATTTTAAACATGGAGTCCATGCCACTTTTAAAGACTTACGAATGTATTTATCACATGAGCTTTCATGGGTGTAATCCTACTTCATCAGCTGGAGGAAATGGAAGCTGTTGCATGTTAGGTGAATAGATAAATACAGAGAAGGGTAAGTCACAAGGTCAGTTCAGTCTTTTTCAGGAAATCAAATAAGTTTTGATTCAAACAGTGTGGAACAACAGGTAAGAATGTTAAGAAGGGAAAAACACCTTTGGTGATGAGTAAGCTTTCCCAAATCTCTATTTAGGTCTAATTTAATGGTGTCAAATCTGCATATGAATTCCAACACTGCAGTTTCACTTTGGAGTCTGGTTTTAAAGTGTTTCTGTTGAAGCACTGTAACTATAATATCTTTCACAGAATGTCTAGGGAGATTGAAGTGTTTCCCTATTGATTTTTTTTGTATGTTACCATTTTGGAAATCTGATTTGTGTCCATTTATTCTTTGAGACAGTCCAGTATGGCCAATGTATAAGACAGAGGGGCATTGTTGGCACATGATGGCGTTTATCACATTGGTGGATGAGCAGGTGATCAAGCCCCTGATGGAGTAGCTGGGTTGGTTAAGTCCTATGATGTTGTCACTCGAGGAGATATGTGGGTGGAGTTGTTAATGGGGTTTGCAGGAATAGGTGCCTGCCTTAGTGTTTCTGTTGTATGGTGTATAGTTGCTGGTGAGGATTTTCTTAAGGTTGAGGGCTTCTCTGTAAGCAAGGAGAAGGCTGCCTCGTACAACGTGAAAGAGTGAGGGATCATCTTGCAGGATAGACTAGATTATTCATGATGTGCTGGAGAAGTTTGATTTGGGAGCTTCAGGAATGACCAGTGGAGTTCTGTTGTTTTCCTTGTTGGGCTTGTCCTGTGGTAATTTTAAAGACTTTTTACAGCTTGGAACTGCAGGTGAATTTTTCACAATATACACAAACTGAATAAGCTGTTTAGTAATCGTAACATCTGTGTTTATTGCTTTAACCAAGGTGTGGCAAAACTGTAGCTCAGGAGCTGCTTGCGGCTCTTGAATGAAAAAGTGTGGCTTGTGGAAGAAAGCCAGAGGAAAGCAGCCCCATCCTAGGAGTTTTAAATCTCCCGCCCTGAGCATGCTCAGGTGGGAGCCCCAGAGTGGCCAGGTAAGGGAGTTGGGGGGGGGGGGGTCGAAGATGGCGGGGAGAAGCAGCAGCACGGTCAGGGACGGCAGGGAGAAGCGTGGCTCTCGAAGATTTAATAATCAACTTGTGTGGCTCTTGAGTTTCATAAGTTTGGCCATGCTTGCTTTAACCTATTGAAAGGAAAAAGGATCCCAGGGATATGTTTTTTTTTTTTTATTTACTCATATTTTAGAGGGGATCAGCAACAGCATTGGGTTTTCTCTACATTAGAAGTGGACTATCTTATCTCTGTCTCCAAAAAGGTAATTTGTATATGCAGTGATCCAACATCACTTCCACTGTCTAATTGTCTTTATTCTAATAAGCCGGTTTTCTTTAATCATTTCCCGAAACCCACTTTCAATCTTGCTTTGCTGGATTCATCTTATACCCACCCTTTTCAGGCTGCACTGTAAAATTATACACTTGCCATAACACTCTGGAGTTTCCTTTAATGTGGATAAGCAAGAAACCTCGATTGTCAGTGTGATAATTAGGCTATAAAAATGGATTTATATCACTGTATACAACCACAGTGTGGGGCAACGGATGAAACTTACCAATAGAAATATTGAAAATAGAAGGGGACCCAGTGTCCAAAGAGAAGCAACCACTCTACAGAACAAACTTATTTAAAACCATACAGATGTTTTTTGTGCGAATCATCATAATGGAGGGCTGGATGAATTCTGGCAGGTGCTCATCCAACCTGTTCTTTAAAACCTATAATGACGGGGTTGTGGAACATCCCTTTTAGAAGCCTAGTTCAGATCTTATCTACCCTTAAAATGTTTTTTCCTAATCTCTAATTTAAATCTCCTTTGCTTCAGACTAAGGCCCTTATTACTTTCCTTACCATTAGCAGAAGCAATAAACTATTGATCAGCATCTTCTTTATAACCACTCTGAACATACTTCCAGTGATCAGGTCCCCATTCAGTCATCTTTTCTGAGAACTATACCCTTTCCCAAGTCTTTAACATTTCCTCACATGCCAGGGTTTCTAAGCATTTTGTCATTTTGGTTGCTCTCCTCTAAACTCCTTCTAGCTTATGCCCATCTTTCCTAGCATGTGGTGCCAACAGTTGGACCCAGCACTTCAGTGGAGTCCTCACCATGGCTGAGTAGAGTGGGACAATTATTTCCTGTGTATTATATACAACACTCCTATTAATACCCTCCTGTGCCAGTTCTTGGGGTACCTGGGAATGAGTCACTTTATCTTTTACCTCTAGGGAGGAAGTCTTCCTCGTGCTAAGCTTTGTGTCAGCTCCTTTCAGCCACTCGTGTCGTCTTCTCTAGGCTATGCCAACCCTGACTTCACATTGCAGGGTAACGAGGAGTGCATCATAATTGTTGTCTCTCTGGATTGTTCCCCTAGCCTCTAATACCGGTTACTCTCAGAAATTACAGCTGCTCAGCACCCAGATGGCAGGGTATACCCAAGTTTTACCTTAAACTGCCACCCGTGTAAACAACTCTGTACTTGTAAACACTTATAAAACAAAGAAGGCTTAAAGAATAAAGATTTAACTAGAATTGAGAGAGAGTGGAAACAACTGGTTACAAAGCAAAACAAAATCACAAAATGCAAACCTGGATCTATGTTTATCAATAACTTTTTTCCTGTGTAATGAAATTGATTTCTCCCTCTGGCCCCAAAGTTCATTCTGTTGCAGAACTCACTGGTTTCTCAAGAACCAGTGTCCAAATATTGGAGAAAGGACCCCGACTCCATAAGGCTTTCCACAATGAAAGGATAGAGCGTGCTTTTCCCTCCTCTGCGTTAAACTGAATACAGCCTTTTGTTTTTATGTACAAGCATGGCAAAGCGCTTTTGTCTTGTGAAGCTGCTTAATTATCTTTTTAAATGATTTTGGTTGTCATTGCCTTTTGGTTTCCTAGTCAGTCTTAGTATTGTGCAGGTCTACCAACTGAATCTTTTACTGCATCACCAGCCAAACAGGGGGGTGTGATAACTCCCCCTTGCTTGAGTGGGCCATCACTGAGACACGTTCTCTCCTGGTGACTAACTTCTACTCCGACATCATGAAGCGGACCTTCAGTATAAATGCATCATTACCCATACATGCATCTTGCAATGATTAGGAATCTTGACAAGTTATAAGCTTTCTGTACATATTTTACATGTTACTCTTTATGGATAAATAGACTCTAAGATGTGTTTGGTGTAGTGAGTTTGTCAGGTCTGTGGTGAGAGCTCTTTGCAAAGACCAGGAGACCACTTGCCAGGGAATGTTTGTCACAACATCCCAGAATGATGAGAGCCTTTTTCACAACTGCATAACTTTGACTCCCATTCGACTTGAGATCAGCTATAATCACCAGATCCTTTTCATCAGTATTTCCAGATGGCTATTCCTTATTGTGTGATTGTGCGTTTAACTTGTTCCCCCCAAAAATGTAGTACTTTGCATTTATTTTTATTGAATTTTATCTTGTTGATTTCAGATCAATTCTCCAATTTGTCAAGGTCATTTTGAATTCTACCTTTGTCCTTCAAAGTGGTTGCTAGCCCTCCCAGCTTGGTGTCATCTAACTATTTTGTAAACACTCTCTCTCCAGTCCGTCATCCAAGTCCTAATTAAAGATATTAAACAATGCCAGAGCAAGGAGGAAAACCAGAAGGATGTTATCTAATCGTATGATGGTGAACCATGGACTACTCTTGAAGTATGGTCTTTCAACTAGTTGTGCATCCACCTGACAGTAATTTCATCTAGACCACATTTCCCTAGTTTGATCATGAGAAGGTCAAATGAAAATGTCAAAAGCCTTACTGAAATCAAGGTATATTACATCTACAGTTTCCCCACATTTGGTAGGTCAGTTACCCTGTCAATGGAGGAAATTAGGTAGTTTGACGCATATTCTTGACATATCCATGTTGTCTATTATAGCTTGCCCTATCCTCCTCTGAGTGCTTACAAACTCATTGTCTAATAATTTATTCCAGAATATTGCTATGTATTGAAGTTAAGCTGACTGAACTATAGTTTTCTGAGTTCATCCCATTATGCTTTTGTGCCTTTTTAATACACTGCCAGCATTCCTGAATTCATTTTTCCCATGGGACTGTACTGACTAGTTCTGAGTCTCTTTGCTTTTTTTTTTGAAGTCCGTCGTCTTTATTCTGCTGCTCTTGCTCCTTCCTTTCCCTAGAATCATGAAATCACCATTTCATTGTCATTTCACCGAACTGCAGTTAGCCTTCAGATTCTCAGCCAATTCTCTCTTTTAGGCAGAATCGAGTCTAAAATGGCTGTCCCCTTGTTCCTTCTTCCACCTTCTGAAAGCATTTGCCCCCAGTACATTACCATAATTTATTGAACATCTTATGTTTTGCTGTATGACTCTTTTAGTAGATCTCTGGGTAGTTAGTCTCCCCATTATTACCAGGTCTTGTGTTTGGGATATTGTATTTGTTTGTTCTAGAAATTTATATATGAGAGCTAGTGACATACAAGGGCCTGATCTTGCCACTGTGCAAAAAGAGTAAATGTGTGAAGTTATTTGCCTTTCTAAACATTTGTAAGGTCAAGTAGTTTGTGTTCAGTTTCTCCTGTCCTTCATCTTGGGTTTTTAATCCTATAAAACTTTTAGTGAACATAAATGGACTGAGACTAGACATTTTGATCTTTACACCTTACCTTCTCTTGTCTCCTGAAACTTTCAGTCTAATTGTCAAAAAGACCTAGACCTGGCAAACCAGCGTCCTGCTTTTGACACTAATTGGTTAATTTCCCCTGCATAAAACTTTAGATATTAGTCTTTATGCAGATAACATGCAAGGGAAACAGGAGGAAAATAATTCCAATCCAGGGCTAGGAAATGTCTGCAGCAAAGCACATGTCCTAGCGAAGGGTGTTAAAGCTACGGAATTAATGAGATGGTGGATTCAAGGACCCTTTCTGAATGTTTTCCTCTGTGTCCATTGATGGAGTATTTGTGCAGATGCCTTTCTGGGGTGTGGGTGGAAGAGCAGCTTCTTGAGATGAAGTGTGGACCAATGTTAGGCTGATAAACTGAGACTCAGCGTCAAGCCCTTGTTTTATCACAGACTTCCCATGTGACTTTTTGGGCAAGGGCAAAGGCAAAACACTTATTCCCATTTTACAGTGAGACTAATACTGACCTTCCTCACATTCTGAGAGAACACATTAGACTGTGAGACCTTTTGAGATGCTGTGGTAATGGGAGTGGGGAGGTGGATAAAATGGCTGGCTGGATGTGATGGATAAAATGCTGCTACTTAATGGCTTTAGCCAATTGAGCTTCAGAAACTGTGAAGAAACTTGTGCCAGACTGCTTCGGCATGGGTGAATTTCATCCACGATTATTAATATAATTGGAAATGATTGTCTCTGAGAATTAGGGTAAACAGTCACCCTAAACTTTGCAACCACAAAAATCACCCATTGCTTGCCTCTCAACTTTTATAAAACTAGATTGATAAGATCAGACAACACGTGTTCTGCCAACGTCAAAAGATGCTGAAGCTTATTCCAGCTCTGTCCAGCGTTCAGTATCAGCACAATGATTTCCTTGTTGCATTTTTTTTCTCTTCCTTCATTGGCATATTTGTGGTTTCTTGCAACATATTATTTACCTTCAAATAGAAGGGTATGACTTTTTATAAATAATACTGATTTCAGAACAAAAACAGTCGAAAAGCTATTTTAAAAATTCTTTTGTCATGAAGGAGCTCCAAAATATATAATCAATGCACAGCCAACACTATGCAACAAAAAAAATGAAGACTTTTTTTGTAATCTAAATGAAAACAGTAGGGAAAAGATGCGTGTGGATAATGTAATTCCCATACTGGAATTTGGATAGGACATTGGGGCTACCTATGAAACAGTTACGAGATCTTTAATTTTCACGGCAGCAGCACCTTTTGTTTGCATCTCAGGTTGGGACCTTTTTAACAGCACAATGCTTCTGAAATGTTTCCTGGAGCACTTGAGTTTTCCTTAGTCTTTTTTTATCCAAATAATGACCTGGAACAAACTTACTTACTTCTTGCAACAATATTGTGTTCTGATGTGCTTGGGAAAGACAGGTGGATGCCTTAAGTGAATATTTTGATGTCAGGTGGATTTCAGCCTTTTCTAGAGAGCCAGAAGATCATTCTTTTATACACTGAGTTACCAAAGTATGTTTGCAGTGATACATTTAAATCTTAATGAGGTGTGCCATCTCCTTAAGCAAACATTCTGGTTATAAGTAAACAGGTATAGCTTCGCTATGGTGGTACGAAAATGCTCAAGATGAAATATACTTTTATTTTATTTATTTATTGAAAAGCTGTATGTGCTTCACCAGAATAAAAGTGAAATGTTCCATCCTACAGACCTTTAAGGTGAAATTCCCACTGGAATTAGAGAGACTTTTGAGTAAGGGCTGTAGAATTAGGCCAGTAATATCTGCAAACTTTTAAAACGTAAAGAGAGATCACAGAACTAGAATACCAAATGCCTGAGGAAGTAGCAAAATAGCACAGGAATCTGTGAGGCTAGCTGTGACAATGTAGCAGTGAAATATGTCATATTTGTAACTTGGATTTCCATTTGAGAGGTGTATAGAGCCCTCCACGTAACACACACGCATTCACTCGGACAGGGAAGAGTTAATTTCACTGCTAAATTGATGCTGTTGCTACTGACTAATAAAACCCCTATCTTAAAAGAGGTAAGTTGTTAACCCAAAATTGTCACAATATGTAATTTGGTTCTTAATAACACAGCATACACCACTTCATTTACCTCTAGATATTCATAACTCCTTCACCCAGCTACTCCCTTTATTGTGTCTTTTATTGTGAGCATAATTTACACTGCAGAATGGAGAAAGTCTGTCCAAATTATCCAGTCTCCGGGTACATCTTCACTGATGATGGCAAAATTGCTGCTGGCAGCCCGGTGTTCCAGGAGCACCTAGCAGTGAGTCTGAACTCGCTGTGGTGCTGCTGGAAGTCCTGGGGGCTAGGAGGCGTTGAGGAAAGTTGACCACAAGGGATTTGCGGCTGCCTTTCCCCAGTGTGTCTCGGCAGCTTTGGAAGTCACCATAATTTATGCAAGGCATTTTATGTGCCTTGTGTAAATAAACATTGACTGCTGCCGAAAAGCAGCCCCAGCATGGACTAGGGCTCTGACTTGTTTCATTTTTTTCCACGTAGGATGGAGTTCTGTGAACAAGCTTACGCATTTAGAAGCAGATTTGACTTCTAAATCTTTTTTCATAAGCGGCAGCATTCATTGTTCCATAATGCCCTCTTCGTCAATGCATCCTATCCCAAAAACATCAGGTAAAACTCCTAAATTCACATCCACCAAAGTGAGCTTAATGAATGTGTTGTAGATATGATACATCAGAATAATGCCAATTCCCAAATTACTGTTCATAGATTCTGTGTACCTTGGTGAACTGAGCATGTGACAGAAGAATCCTTTCAGACACAGAAGTAGTGTATTCAGTTTCAAGTGAAAGGTGTTCATCTGTAAACAGCACAGTAACAAGTTACATATTCCTTTCATACAGCTTTTGTGCAGATCCTGTTGATCAGTTCCACTTGGATGGAAAGGTTGATGGTTCTAGCATTGACCCTGATTTGTAGAGATGTTTCATCTAGAGCTGCTCAGGAGGAAGTAGGTCATGGTTAAGGTAATGGACTGGGACTCTGGAGATGGCCTCAATGCTTGCATCTGCCACACATTTCCTTGGTGACCTTGGGTTAGTCTTTTATTCTCTTAGTTTCCCATCTGTAAAATGGGGATAATATTTCCTTTCTCTGTCTTGTCTATTTAGACCTTTGCACCCCTTCAGGGCAGGGAATGTCTCTTAACTCTGGCTATACAGCACAATGGTATCCTGATCTGAGCCAAGGTCTTTAGGGCTCCCCACCACAAATAATATTTGAATGACTGTTTAACTTACAGCCCGTTTAAAGTAAAATACCATACAAATACTTTTATGCTTGCACATAAGAACACCAATACTGGCTCATACCCAATAGTCCATCCAGCCCCATATTCTGTCTTCTGCTCATTTCCTCTGAAGCATTTGGCACCAGCCACTCTCAGAACACAGCAATCAACATGTGATCCATTCCCTGACATCAAGTCCCAAATACGAGCAGTCAGAGTTTTAGGGATGTTCAGAGCATGAGGTTGCATCCCTGACACTCTTGACTAGTAGCCATTGATGGACCTGTCTTCCATGAACTTTTATCTGATTCTTTTTTGAACCCATTTATATTTATGACCTTCACAACATCCCCTGGCATTGAGTTCCATCGGTTGACAGTGCATTGGGTGAAGTACTTCCTTATGTTTGTTTCAACCTTGCTACCTATTAATTTCATTGGCTGCCCTGGTTCTTGTGTTACGTGAAAGCGTAAATAACACTTCCTTAGTCACTGTTTTAATGCCATTCGTCTTATAGACCCCATCATATTCTCACTTTTGTGATCTTTTCTAGGATGAACAGTCCCAGTCTTTTTAAATCTCTCCTCATTTGGAAACTGTTCTATACAACTACTCATTTTTTTTGTTCTTCTCTGCCTCTTTTCCCCGGTGGTCCCATATCAAAAAAGATAAATTAGAATGTCTAATATAACTTCTAATACCTTTTTTGAGAGGGGACAATAAGAACTACATGCAGCATTTGAGGGGTAGATGTACCATGAATTTATAGAGTTGGCACTGATATATTGTCATCTTTTTCTATCTCTTTTGTAATGGTTTCTAACATTCTATTAACCATAAGACTGTCTCAACAGGTGCCGCGCACACTTGCCTGAGCTGTTAGCTTTGTTGGTCGTCTTTCAGTGCTAACAACTGTTCCAAAATTCACTTCTCCCCATCTTTTGAGTTGTGAATGACACTAATGAGATGTAGTCACCAAGGTATTGTTCCACGAACTCGAATTAATATGCAAGCTAAGTTCTGTGAAAGCAGGACTTAATTGAGACTATGGGTTCTTTTCCCATTACAAAGGGTAATTGGACTTCAGGCTTCCCATGGTTTGAACCTAACAACTACTCTGATTTGCTGTTACTGTATGACCTGACCCTATGTTTTACACCCCCTTGTGTTTGTTTTCATTCCTTTCTGTAAGTTCACCTATCTTCGAAGCATCTGAAGAAGTGGGATTTTCTCCCACGAAAGCTCATGCGAAAAATAAATGTTAGTCTTAAAGTGCCAGATGACTCCTTATTGTTCCATGAGCAGTGTTTGGCTCTTTGGCCTGCTCTACAGCCACTTGTGCTCAGGGGTGTTGCTGCCATAGGGCCCGAGGGGTTGCAGCCCTCCCACTTCCAGCCAACCCCTGGCAGTGGCTAGGGCTGGATCAGGCCCACTGGGGATGCCTACTGCTGGCCAACTCAGATCCAGCATCTGCTGCTACTGGCCAGCAGCAGATGGCTCACACGGGCCACATCCAGCTCTAGATGCTGCCTAACAGCCAGCAGCAAACAGGAGCTGGATCTGAGTCTGGGCTGGTTGCCACTGGCCAGCAGGCAGAGGCTGGGGCCAGATCAGGCCTGTCCAGGCTGCTGGCAGCAGCAAGAGCCAGATGGAGCCCACCCCAGGCTGCCAGACACTGGCTAGCAGGAAGCAGATCAGGCCCTGGCACTGGATCAGGCCTGGGGTGGCGCTGGACCCTTTTCTCAGGGGAGCAATGCCCCTACTTGTGCTGGAAGCAACAGGCATTCCCTTTTAGCTTTGTTATTAGGTAATTTGACAATTGGCTTTTTGGACTGCCTTGTTCTCCTAGTTCCAAAGGGGCAGCTATGTTAGTTTAGTAAAATAAACAAGGAGTCCTGTGACACTTAAAGACTAATGAATTTATTTATTGCATGAGGTTTTTGTGGGAGAAAATCCCACTTTGTCAGATGCTTTGAAGATGGGGGAACTTGCAGAATGGGAGGAAATAAATGCAGGGAAGTGTAAGTCATGGGATCAGGTCACACTGTAATTTGCTGTTACAGTGT
>ML681997.1:13682646-13712520 GCA_007922195.1 Podocnemis expansa | reverse complement strand
TGCAATAAATATATTTAAAGTGACACAGACAGGGCTCCTTCTTTGTGGTTCTCCTAGATGCTTTCTCCTTTTGATGAACCTTATAATTCAGAGCTCTTAAACAAGATTTTATAAAATACCCCATGGCATTGCTCTCTACCAGGTATTTTCTTCGGTGGTTCCACAGGGGATATTTCAATATATCCCTTTTTTTTTTTTTCCCTTCAAGTTTAAATTAAAAAAAAAAAAGTGCAACTAGCTGAGAATCTGGCCATCATTTGCATGTCAACGGATTTAAGCAGAGTGAAGGAGACACCCACTGAGGATTTACCCAAGACTGTTTGTACTAATTTTTATAGTGCCTCTGCTGTGTCCTTCTCCCCCCACGACCCAACAGGTACCATAGGTTACCTGTTTAAAAAAAAATACACACCTAGAGTACAATGAAAAGAAGCATTAACTGTCCCCTTGAACACATGTTTGTTTAGTGTCAGATTTTTAGTGGCTGTAAATCAGTGTCCCTCATAGATTTCACTGAAGCTATGTTGACCCTCGGTTACAGCAGTAGAAGATCTGGCCCTTAGGATGTTCTATACTCTCTCTTCTCATGAATAAGGCACTTAAACTGCATAGCTGGTACATTACAGTTTCCCAAGAGGTGCTGGCATCTGGACAGATCACATTCCATTGGCCCCTGTGATGGAAAGAATGAATTCAGGAACAAAGAATGAAATCCTCAGTTCTGTACCCAGAAATCTGATATTCATGAAAGGGTATGGGTTAGCCAGCAGCTTGCCCTCAACTGGACCTTGAAATCACAAGCGCAAGGGAATATCTGTATGTAACTTTCCTTTCCTCTGCTGAGAATCAGAATGTGCTGAACTTCAGCAAAACTGAACTTAATACAGCTCAAGCTGACATGGGGCAGGTGGGTTGGGAGGGGGGAAAGAATCAGAAGGACTATTGAAAAGCATCGAATTAACAGCTCTGAACTCCTTCATTTATTCACAGAATGGACACAGACTATGCCATAACACTGGAAGGTTCCTGCAACTTTGTTCTGCAGAAACCACCTCTGAGTGTATCTAGGGCTCCATCTTCTTAAATCTGTTGTGTCCTGCCTGGGACCATCAAACGTAACACAAATTGTGAGGCAGGAGCTAGACTGAGATCACATACTTGTAAGGCAGGCTTAGGAGCTGTGCCTAACAGCTTCTGAAGGGGGGCATCTAGTCTGCATGGGTTTTGTGTTTGCATAAGCACAAAGAACACATCATCATATTCAAACTATGGGTGCAGGGCAATATGGTTAATGGTATTTGAATTTATTTGATCACAAATCTGTCAATATCTGTAATTCTACTGAGGGGAAATATGAAATACTGTCTTTTTGTGATATGCTACTCTCTGTTTGTTCCAAATCTATCTGGGTTAGTTAAAGGGTAAAAGCTATCCTTAGTTTAAAAAGAGACTTGTAAGAGAGATCACTGTATATTTCAGTCTGGAAAAGTTTAAGACAGGAGTGGGGGTTTGCATAGCTCCTTCTGGAGCCGTGCTTGAGGCATTCTGCTTTCCTCTGTGGCCCCACTGTCAAATGATGGATCTGGCTAGGCTTCTTCTGAGGCCTCTTTGTTATTTTAATAGAAGTAGCTCTTTGCAGCAACTTGAGGTTTAAGAGCTGAAATAACTAAAGAGAGGAAACTGGGTCTTTGAGCTGAAATCACTGAAGAAGAGCAGCAGATGGAGGAACTAGCAGGTGGACCCAGCAGACGGTGAGAGTGGACGGCGAGCTGGGTGGCATGAGTGACCAGTGGGTGGAGCCAGCAGACAGTGAGAGCAGGCTGGGCGGTGCGAGTGACCAGTGGGCAGAGCTGGTGGACACAGTGTGGCCAGCAGCACAGGTGACCAGTGGGCAGAGCTGGTGGACCGTGGGCGGAACCAAGGGACGGTGCTAGGGGATGGAGTGAATGACCAGTGGTTGACGCTAGCAGACAGTTGGCATGAAAGACACTCCCTAAGTACCCTAGGGTGGTTTGGGAGCCTAGTTAGCACTGATTCTCCAAATCAGTACCGATTTTGCTAATGGGTTTACATTTGCTATTATGACATGTGGGATCGTGTTAGAAGGCTTTGCATTAAGTCTTGTATGTTCTGTTATGCAGTGTGGGCTGTTGGGAACTGTGTACTAATTTGCTAGATCAGTGCTGACTTCTGTCATTTGGCCTTTTACATTCTGTTTTACTATGATTAAAAGTTCTGTATACTACACTCATCTCATGCTTGCGAGTGAGGAAGCCTTACCTCTTTTGGGTGTCCAGGGAATGGTGCATGATTTCCCAGAAATCTGGGTGGAGGCTCGAGCCGGCTGGTGGTGGTACATTACTTGGAATCCCCTAGATATAGAACTTGGCCCTTGTCCTGCCATCTTGCCCTGGCAGAGGGTTACATACTAACTGAAATGTATGTCACTGGCTGCCTGGCAGGTAAGAGTGTCTGTCACTGCTGAACCTGGGCCAGACGGAAATGGATGTCTCATTTTACCAGTCTCAAGATCTGGTCTGCAAAATGCTCACAAGGTCTTGTTGCTCATGTCATTCATGAGACCTTGTTCCAGATCTATACTATAATTGGTCTAAAAATGGATGCTCAACATGGAAAAATTATTAGCTAAAAATTACTTAAAGCAGCTTTACTTAATATTTCAAAATGAAACAAAAATGTTGCTTCAAGGAAGACTGGGAATATCTTTCTAATGTGCATCTCATGAAGTGGGTTGGAGCCCCTGAAAGCTTATGCCTGAAGAAATTTGTTAACCTTTAAGGTGCCACAGGACTCTCATTTTCACTGTACACACACTAACAGGATTGCCCCTCTGGAAATTTTCTAATGTGGGACAATGCCCACAGAGGTTTGCTTTAAATTATTATTCTTTCAGACTAAATTTTACTGCAGTAAGGAATTATAACCTACTTTGTGAAAACAGTGATTGAGTGAAATCTAAATATTGGAGTGAGTATCACAAATCTAGGGAATCTTATATTACCAAAACTCTTGAGGAAATAAAAGGATGGGACTGGGGTTAGAGTAAGGTGGAGTGCCCTAGAATGGCATTCTGGGACCTGGAAATTTGAGGGCCCAGTGTTCTGGGGCCCAGAGAACTAAAAATATCAGGTGGAACAATGTATTCCACCCTGACCAGCTGGACCCCACTTCCCAGCAGGGCAGACGATCCACCCCTGACTCTCCAACCCTGCAGCTAACACAGGCAGGCTCAGCTCAGGCCAGAGAGCCAGCCTGCCTGTCTGCTCTCAGCTCAGCTCCTCCCAGGGCTTGCTGAGACTGAGAGAATGAGGACTGCTGCTCAGACCCCCTCAGCTCCTCTCTCTGTTGCAGGGGAAGAGGAGGGAAATTTTGAATCCCCTCCTCCTCCCCTGGCAGGCAGCTTGTGCATGTGGCAGGGCTCTGAGCCCGATTCAGCTCTGCTGCGCTGCCCACCAGCACAGGGGTAAGAACAGGGCCCCACAGCACAGGAGAGGAAAGGGGAAGCTGGGGGGTAACATGGATGGCAGGCCACCCAGGGGGACCCTGGGCCCGGCCTGGTGCCACAGAGGGCCAGGGCAAGCGGGGAGGGTCTGGCAGAGAGGCAGTTAGGCGTGAGAGCCTGAGCAGTAGTGTGGGGGTGAGTGAGTGAATGAGGCAGGTGGGACAATAAATACCCAGTTGCAATGGTTTTGGGCTGGGGGACCACAGGGTGGGGGAGTGGGTGGTTTTGGGGCAGTAGCGTGTATGTGTGAAGAACAAGTGGTTTGGGAGAAATAGCAGGGGGTGGACCATTTTGGGCCAGGCAGGGCAATAAAGGGCAGGGGGTGAGCTAACGGTGTAAGTGGGGCAATAGTAAGCCAGGGGGTTTTGAGCGAGATAGGGAACTCAGTTGTGGGGTGGTTTAGGGGAAATAGCAGGAGGCTGTTTTGGGCCAGGGGCATTGGTTTGGGGCCAGGTGGGGTTAATGCGCGTGAGTACTTTCGTGCAAGAGTTGGGGTATTAACAGCCAGTGAGTCATCCCTACTACCTTTTTTGGTCCCTGTCCCCTCTTTATCAGGGTCACTTTTTATGGATCGATAACTGATGCATACGGTACTGAGAAGTAGTTGCAAATGCCTACCTGGGCGGGGGCCGCACATGTATGAAGGGGGCCCAGACAATACTGGAAAGGGGCCCAGAGATTAGGAGGGTTACGAGGTCTGTCAAACTGTACTTTAACCACTGGGTGGGACCCAATCCTGTAATGATTCTGGGTGGGAAGCTAACTGCAATGGCATTAGCCTTGATTTATAGTAAGGTAACAGAGATTAGAATCTGTTCCAATGTGTAGCCCCTCTGACTATTACCCCATGCTTCTCATCCATGTGGGAACCAATGATACTGCGAGAGGTGATCCTCAGCAGATCAGAGGTGACTACAGGGATCTGGAAGCGTGGTGAAGGAGTTTGGAGCACAGGTGGTGGTCTCCTCGATCCTTCCAGTCAAGGGTAGGGGCCTGCATAGAGACAGATTCATCCTAGAGGTGAACACCTGGCTGCAAAGATGGTGTCATCAGGAGGGCTTTGGCTTCCTTGACCATGGAGTGCTGGTCCAGGAAAAGGGACTGCGAGGCAGAGATGGACTCCATCTGTCGAGGAAGATAAGAGCGTATTCGGACGGTGACTGGCTGACCTAGTGATGAGGGCTTTAAACTAGATTTGAAGGGGGAAGGAGACCAAAACCCACAGGTAAGTGACAATGTGGGAGACCTGGGGGAAGGGATGGAACTTGGGGGAATGGGGACTGTAACACAAGGGATAAAACAGAAGGTAGTTGGAACATGTGGGGGGGGAATCAAATAATTATGTTACATGTTCTAATGAAGCTTTAATACCTGAGGCAGGTGCAGGAGGACAATCCCAGGAGAAAATACAAGGAGGTAGATGTAATAGAACTGAAAATCGACTTGGGAAAGTAGGGCAATCAGCCTGGTATCTTAGGTGCCTGTACGCAAATGCGAGGAGCCTGGAAAACAAGCAGGAAGAATTGGTAGTACTGGCACAGACAAGGAACTATGATATAATTGGAATAACAGAGACATGGTGGGATAGCTTGCATGATTGGAACTCTGCCATGAATGGATATAAGTTGTTCAGGAAGGACAGGCAGGGAAGAAGAGGGGAAGTAGTAGCACTATATGTAAAGGAGCTCTATAACTGCTCAGAGCTCCATTATGGAAGTGGAACCGAGCCAGCTGAAAATCTGTGGGTTAAGCTTAGAGGAGAGAACAACGAGGGGGATGTTGTGGTGGGTGTCCACTATAGACCTCCAGACCAAAAGGAGGAGGTGGATGAAGCATTCTATGGACAACTGGCAGAAGTTTCCAGATCACAGGCCCTGGTTCTCTTGGGGGATTTCAATTACCCTGACATCTGCTGGGAGGCCAATACAGCAGTGCACAGGTAATCCAGGAAGTTTGTGGAAAGTGTTGAGGACAACTTCCTGGTACAAATGCTGGAGGAACCAACTAGAAGTCTTGCACCTCTTGACCTGCTGCTCACAAACAGAGAAGAATTGATTGGGGACATAGAAGTTAATGGCAACCTGGGCAGCAGTGACCATGAGATGATAGAGTTCAAGATGCTGATTAATGGAAAAAAGGAAGGAAGCAAAACGCAGACCCTGGACTTCAGAAAAGCAGATTTTGGCTCCCTCAGGTAGAGCTGATGGGCAGGATCTCTTGGGAGGCTGATCTGAAGGGGAAAGGTGTCCAAGAGACCTGACTGCATTTTAAAGAAACCCTGCTAAGGGCACAGGAAGATATCATTCCGATGAGCAGGAAGAACAGCAAATGTGGAAGGCACCCAGTGTGGCTTAACAGAGAACTCTGCACTGAGCTAAAGCATAAAAAGGAAGCTTACAGAAAGTGGAAGCTTGGACAGATGACTGAGGCGGCATATAAAGATATTGCTCAGGACTGCAGGGATAAAATCAGAAAGGCCAAAGGACAAGTGGAGTTGCAGCTAGCAAGGGATGTGAAGGATAACAGGAAGGGGTTCTACAAGTATGTCAATAACAAGAAGAGGATCAGGGCTGGTGTAGGTCCCTTACTGAATAGCGCATGTATCCTCTTGATGAAGGATGAGGAAGAGGCTGAAGTGCTCAATGCTTTTTTTACTTCAGTTTTCACAGGGAGGGCCAGCACTGCAGTGGGCGTGGCAGATTGGAGAGAAGAAGAGAGGCCCTTGGTGGCAGAAGGTCAGGTTAGGGACTACCTAAAGAAGCTATATGTCCACAAGTCCATGGGGCCGGACGACCTGCATCCGAGGGTGCTAAGGGAGTTGGTTGATGAAGTAGCAGTACCACTGGCCATTATCTTTGAAAACTCATGGCGAACAGGAGAGGTGCTGGAGGACTGGAAAAAAGCAAATATAGTGCCTATCTTTAAGAAAGGCAAAAAGGAGGATCCAGAGAATTACAGACCTGTCAGCCTCACTTCAATCCCTGGAAAAATCATGGAGCAGATTCTGAAAGAATCCATCCTGAAACACTTGGAGGAAAAAAGAGTGATCAGGAGCAGTCAGCATGGATTCACCAAGGGTAAATCATGCCTGACCAACCTCATCGCCTTCCATGATGAGATGACTGGATTTGTGGATACGGAAAGAGCTGTTGATGTGATATACCTCGACTTTAGCAAGGCTTTTGATACGGTTTCCCACAGCATTCTTGTCAGCAAGTTAAGGAAGTATGGGTTAGATGCGTGGACTGTAAGTTGGATAGAGAACTGGCTAGATCAACGATTTCAGCGTGTAGGAATCAATGGCTCCGTGTCTAGTTGGCAACCAGTAATGAGTGGTGTGCCCCAGGGGTTGGTCCTGGGGCCAGTTCTGTTCAATATTTTCATTAATGATCTGGATGATGGGATAGACTGCACACTCAGTAAGTTCGTGGATGACACCAAGCTTGGAAGAACAGTAGACATGCTGCAGGGCAGGGAGAAGATTCAGGAAGACCTTGACAAATTGGAGCAGTGGGCAAATAGAAATCTCATGAGGTTCAACAAATACAAGTGCAAAGTCCTGCACTTGGGACAGAAAAAGCCTATGCACTGCTACAGGCTGGGGAGCGATCAGCTAAGTAGCAGCACTGGAGAAAGGGACCTGGGAGTCCTGGTGGATGGGAAGCTGGATATGAGTCAGCAGTGTGCTCTTGCTGCTAAAAAGGCCAATGGCATACTGGGCTGCATCAGAAGAAGCATTGCCAGCAGATCAAGGTATGTGATCATTTCCCCTTTATTTGGCACTGGTGAAGCCACATCTGGAATACTGTGTCCAGTTTTGGGCTCCCCACTATAAAAAGGATGTGGACAAAGTAGAAAGAGTCCAGCAGAGGGCAACAAAAATGATCAAAGGGCTGGAGCACAAGCCCTATGAAGAAAGACTGAAGGAATTAGGCTTATTTAGCCTGCAGAAGAGAAGGCTGAGGGGGGATTTGATAGCAACATTCAGCTACCTGAAGGGATGCTCCAAGGAGGATGGAGCTCAGCTGTTCTCAGTAGTAACAGAGGCTAGAACAAGGAGCAATGGTTTCAAGTTGCAGCTGTTGAGGTCAAGGCTGGATATTAGGAAAAACTTTCTTACTAGGAGGGTAGTAAAGCATTGGAATGGGCTACCTAGGGAGGTGCTGGAATCTCTGTCTTTTGAGATGTTTAAGGCCCGGCTGGATAAAACTCTAGCTGGAATAATTTAGTGGGAGTGGTCCTGCTTTTTTTGGCGGGGGGTTGGACTAGATGACCTCATGAGGTCCCTTCCAACCCTATGATTCTATGACTTTAAAAGGATGTGGGGAATGTAAACAGTACCCTCTTATCTCTGAGGACTTAACCCAAGGATGGCAACAGGACACACAGAAGGAGGAGAAATGACCAGGAGAGTTATGCAAATTGACTTGTGGCCTGCAAGATGAGGCACATAAGAGTTGTTTGGTTCTGCAGCAAATGTAGGATTGCACTGGGGGTGGGGGAGACACTCGGGAACTTTTTCTTTTTAAGATTGAAACAAAATTTATCATCTCTCTCTGTTCCATTCCTCATGGATCATAGGCAGGGGTGTTGCTGGCGCTGGGCATGCCTGGGCACGTGCCCCAAGCCCCAGCACCAGTGCCCTGGATCTCCAGCCCAATCGGGTTGGCGATCCGGGGCCCAGCTGTCGGCGGCCCTGTCCCTGGCCGGAGATCCTTCCTCAGGCCCCTCTGGCCTCCTCCTGATTCTCACAGGAGCTCTGCTACATCCAAACAGGCACAGGCAAGGCTGCTGCTCCAATTCAAAAACCTGTGCTTTGTTCCTATTGGCTGTCCTGGGACTCACTGACCAGAGTGTTAACTCCTTCCCCCCCAGGCGTTACTACAGGTGTGTTCTACCATGGCTTCATTTCTGTAATGAAAACCAGCCCTGAGGTGGGTGGCCTGGGCAGCAGACGTTGGAACTGCTGTTGCTAATGAGTGTGTCTTGAAGACTGGTAGAGTGGGGCACTCCTTCTCCAGTCATATCAGAACTGACCTCACTACACTTAAGCACAGACCTGTGTAGATCCATCGGTATCTGCTTCAGATCTGTTGGATAGCTGCAGATCCATTGTTGCAGTTTGGAGCTCAGATTCAGATTCTATTTTTTTTTTATCTGCCCAGGTGTATTTGCTGCTGCTGCTGCTCCCCCTGCCATAGCTGAGGAGAGCAGTGAACAATGTTAAACAGCACAGCAGGGAATAGAGGAAGCACTCCAGCCAATACTAGCTCAGCTCTGCTTGCAGTCACCTGCCAATCAGAGACGTCATTCATGGGAGCTCAGCTTAATGGTTAGTCTCACCTCTTACTCTAGGAGCTCTAGTGCCCAGTTCCCACATTCCACCAATTCACTTGTAATGGGCAGCTACCCCCCACCTCTTCCTTCACTATCAGCCACCCAATCAGATGACTAGAAACTGCCATTAAACAGCTGAGTGATCTCAGCAGCTCCAGCTTCCCTTGCCAATAAAAATAAATTGGTTGAGATCAGGGCCAGAGGAGGCTCTGAACTGCATTCAGATCTGCTGGCCACTCCCCCCATCCCCAGCCTCAGCTAAGCTGTGGCAGCTAGACGGAGGCTCTGCTCCACTAGTCAGAGCAGGAGCTGCTGTGAGGAGGGGTGATGTGGATGCGGATGGACATAGAACCTGGCATATGGCTCTTTAGACTGGATAAAAGCTGACACTGAGTGAATGTGGAGTGGATGCAAATCTATGTTTTTGTATCCGTGCAGGGCTCTACTTGAGAGGCCAGGTTCTCAAGGTAGAATGGGTACTGTCCAGTGGCCTGGCAGGAGATGTTTGCCATTTGAGCTCTGGCTTTAGAGCTCTGTGTAATAGCACTGCCTGACTAGGGATGTTAAAGCCTCAACCTCTAAATGGTAATCAGCTGTTTTACTATATTACCATTTAAACTGGCTGAGTGGGGGGGAGGGGTATTGCAGCTTCTCCAGGAGCCAGATTCACTGGGCAGCTCTTACTCATGGATAGGTATGGAGCATGGTGCAGGAGCAAGGGAGGAGAACAGCTGGGCTCAACTCGGCTCCCTGCATGTTAGAGCTGCCCGTGTGGCGGGCAGGAGGCCACAGTGTGGCTGTTGTAGCTTGTCAGTGAGGTGCAGAGCCCAGCAAGGCTCCCCCCATGTATTTAACCATTCTGTTTTTAGAACATTTAAACTAATTTTTATATCCTTGCGTGTGACTGACTTTCACTAGCATCACCCTGACTGGAACAGAAGAGTGTGGGTGTGTGGGGGTAGAGTCAGGCTGAACAAACCTACAACTCGCCTTCTGCCCCAGCTGCTGGGACTTACCTGCCCTAGCAGTTAGCCTTTCTTTGCAGTACTGTCCTCCAAAGCTGAATCCTCCACACCCCTCCAAACAAATGAGGTCACATTTTCACTCAAGTATTCCTTCTCCCATGACTCCTTTCCCAGTTAGCCAACCCATTCCTTTATCAAGAGTACCGTATTAAATATTTATCATAGAACTCAGCAGAGCACTGGGTCAATCTACTACCAGTTTAACATGGAAAAATAAATCATGTTTCTAACCAATTTTCTCCATTTGGAAGCTATTTGATATATCTCATTCCAAAGCAACACTTTGAACAACATTTTCTACCTTGAGTGAGTACTTCCTCACTCAAGTATTTGTAATTGCAACAACTTGCCTCAAGAACTCTGCGGGTTGTAAGGAAGTAGTGCGGTGCGAACAATCTCATCATCTGCCAGCTCAAACAGCTGGTAGCTTTGACAACCCAGGTCTTTCTGTCACGTTTCTGTTTTAAAACGAAATGTGCAAGTTTTGCCCAGCCCTGGACCCAAGAAGGGAAGTGGGTCACTTCTTCAGATTCTCTGTCAAAGATTATATTTGGTCCAATTTCTCACCCTGTGTCACAATGCTACCTTGATTTTTTTTTGTCATTTAGTATAAAGATTTAAGCTCATTTAACCTTGAATGTAGCCATTAGTTAAGCAATTAAAATTAAAGGGTGAGTTAATGGGCAGTGTCAGGCATTCAGAGAAACATCTGACATAATAAGGGTACATTTTAACTTATGAATAATTGATCCACTTTTTTTCCCCCCAGGCTTGGTTAGCTAACAAGTGGAGATTAGCTGGCTAATGTTGTAAGAGGTACGTGTGTTGCTAACACCCCTTCACACAAGAGCCAATGTTCTCCTCGCACCATATTGCCAACACCAGCCTAGCAGAAATGCTACGTGTCAGGACAAAAGGTCCATTTCCAGAATGACATATGTAACTTCTGCTCAGTTCTGGCTACTGCTACCAGCTTTTCTGCTTTCATGGCACCAGATTTACACAACTCTAAATCAAAAGGAGTTGCTGACTTTTTAAAAAAATCTGTATTAGCTCCTGAGTCTATTTGATGTTGGACATTATTGCCAAGGATTTTGATGACTCAAGATGCTTGAATTCTATCACCAAGCACAATTAGCTAAAACATCTTGGCAGGCAGTTGGTGTGAATGAAAAACATCACTAATGCATTGAAGGTAATACTGTAAATATTGAGTGAAGCTGAAAGAGGGATAATAGAAATTATTTCTCTAATGACTCTAGAAGCATCAGTGAGGATGAAATGATCTTCTTCCATCTCCGCATACATACATGCATGTGCATTTACAGTTTCCTAACCAGCGTCACCTGCTCCAAGCAGAGAGAAAAAAGCAAGAGGCACATGGGTGGCATGTGATTCCTGACTTTAGGGAGACTTAGTAGGGGCTCACTTGTGCTTGGAGTATGTCCCACCCTTTCTCCTGAGGTCTCCCATGCATGCCATCTTGTCTTTGCCTCAGGCCTTGCTTCTGCTTGGCCCCCTCCCCTGAGGCTCTCCTACTTACCCTACTGCTTGTAGGATGTGAGTGATAGGCAGAGAGGGCCCCTGAGGGGAACAAGGTTGCATGGGAGTGGGGCCTGGGGTGGAGCAGGGGTGGAGTGTGGGTAGGGCAAAGAGGCAAAGCTTTTATTGGCAGTTGTTTGGGACGGCTTAATCTGTTGTATCTGCCATCTATGCTTATGAGGCTGGGTGTTCACCCCAGTTAAGTCAATGAGAGTTTTGCTATTGACTTCAGTGGTCTGAATAATTCTGTGCAAAGCATTTCATTCTTGCAGACCTAACTTACCTAGGGAATGCTAAGCTTCTATGGTGATGGGTGCTTGTAGCTACTTTTCTCAATTCTTTAGCATAAATCTAATTTGTGCAATATGGCGCTGGTCCTTCAACCATCTCCATGTGGTCAGACAATTGTGTACATGTAGGGCCACTGAAGTCATTGGGATTCCATGTGGGTGCAGGGATCTGCCTCCACAGAGCTCATTGTTGAATGAGGGCCTGTATTGTGAAGTGTACAACAGAATTTCTGACATGGATTTCCAAAACCAGAAGGGACCATCTAATGGTGTGACCTCTTGTATCACACAGACCACAGAACTTCACTAGAATAGTTCCTAGAACAAATCTTTTAGAAGAACATCCAGTCTTGACTTAAAAAACAATTGGTGATGGAGACTCCATCATGACCCTGGGTAAACTGTTCCAATATTTAATTACTCTCACTGTTTATGCAATATTTGCAGTCTGAATTTGTCCAGCTTCAGCTTCCAGTCATTGGCAAGGAACTGGGAGAGGATACATGACACACTCCATTTTGCTTAATTCTTTAATGTGGGGTGGGGTGAGAAGCAGATTGGATGACCTGGAAATGTTTAGAGCTGGCACCACAGAATATACTCTTGACTGGAGTGTTACGCCAACGTGAGTCTGCCCCAAATTGCCTTATGTGAAGCATATAACAGGCTTTTAAAAGTTTGTTTTTTCCCCTCCTTTAAAAACAAATATTATGCACAAGGGATTCTCATACTTCTAGGAGTTTATTTTGGGGGGAACTGTGTAATAAACTCTGCTAAAATCTGCTTCCTCCTGTTAAAAAATTGCAATAATTTCAAGCCAGTATGAACACAGAGAAAAATGTTAGCATCTGGGTTTCTGTAGTGCAACTTACCTTCTAGAGGGAGGAGAGTGAGATTAGGGGGGAAGAAAGAAAGAAGAAACAAGACAGAAATGGTTACTGAAATTAAGAATCAACACTCTTAACAATCAAGCCTCCTAAAAAGAGGAAACTGATTCTAGCCAAGTTTTTGACAATTGTAACATTGGACTACAAATCAATTAGCATAGTAGTATAACCTACCAAGCAAACCAAATATGTACAAATCAACTCTTTGTTTGCTGTATCTTGTATTATGTTTTGGATTTTTTTTTTGGCGGGGTCTAATGGACAGAGGTGGGTCTATAACTGCAGCAATGATTTTTTAAAAATCATTTTTATCAAGCAAAAACACTTCCACTATAAACTTAGAGGAAGGGAAATAGAATGTGAAGGGGAAATAATCTGTCATCTTTAAAAAGTCAATGACAAACAATGAGCAGAACTTATAGTTCAGTCTCCTAGTTCTTTTGTTCTCTAAAATTGCCCCTGCCATTCTGCCTGGATTTTTTGCTCACGCTCCCAGTTGCCTGACTGCTCTTTTAAACAAAATAAGTGCCCCACATTCCTTGGAGCCCAGCATGATATAAAAGTGTCCTTTGAATATTCTCTGATGTTTCAAGCAAGAGATTAACAATAATATAAAAGAAAAGCAGTGAAACAGAGCACATGGAAACTGGGAAAAGAATAGTTAGGTCTGCAAACTCAGACTTGTCCTTGCCGTGCATATGCCTCTTGTAAATTTTTGTCAATATTATATTTAGTGCCATACGCATGCAAACTTGAATTTCTTAGTCAGCTTTACATATACTATATCTTCAGATTTGGCTTGTTCTTTAGATCTCACTGACACTTTAATCAAGTAAAGGTAGAACAAAATATTAGCTGCTGAATTATGAATGTATAAAATTGCTGATTTAAACATATAGGGCAACTGTTTTTGTATATATATCAGTCAAGAACAGCGGATGAGATTTCGCTCAAACAAGCTCAACTCTGATTAAACACAAAATGTAGAACTTTTCTCAAATTCTTTTGCGGTGAAAATTATGGGGAGACTTGGTAGGGGCTCACTGGAGAAATTATACTCAAAACTACATTTTAGTTTTAACCATAAATAAGGAACAGGTTTGAATTTTTCTAGCAAAAATGAGCATCTGACAAATACTATTGCTTATAAAGATGCTTTAATTTGCATGTTAAGCCCTCTCTTAAAAGGTCAAACAAATGTCTTGTCTTTTTTCCTTTACTCCTCAAACCCTTTTATACCCGAGATCCTCTCTCACTTGCAACATGAGTGGTGTTACTGCAATATTATAAAAGAGGTAGAAGTGACAGTGTTTCCACTGTAATACACTGTTTGAATTCACTCAGGACTTAAACTTTAAAAAAAATATTGAGTTTTTTTTTTTTTTGTCAGTGGAATAGTGTAGTGGCTAACACCTCTGCTTAACATGCAGAAGGTCCTGGGTTCAATTCCCAGGGGGTTGGACTCGATGATCTCATGAGGTCCCTTCCAGCCCTGACTTGACTTGACTTGACTTGACTTGACAGGTGGCAGCCATGATGGCCACCCTGCCCCCCACGTAGCCTCCTGGATTATGCTCCCTGATGGGCCTCCATCTCCGGGCCATCCAGCACAAGGGGGAAGAACGTTAAGTATCAATCTCCCCTGATGGCTCTCAATCTCCTGTGTGAGTTTCTTCCTCCCTAGCTTTGTGTCAACAAGAAGGGGGGTGAGTTCCTATCCCCCCTGAACAGTTTCTCGGCACCCCCATCACCACAAAGGAGTCGTCATTGTCTGGGGTCCCAGTTTTATCATTGGTCCTGACCAGGATCCCACTCCTAATTGGCTACTTTTACTCTGGCTGGGCAAAATTCTATTAAAACCCCATCTCAGCTAGCTTGTTGTTCTCCCACCCTCGGATTCTAAAGGGCACGTCGTGACCCGGTCGGACTGATCCCCCGACTGAGACAGGGAGTACCCACCCCCGAGACCCTCTTTTTTTGGGGGGGGGTGTACACGGATTGCCGGCCGAACGATTAAGTGCTGAGATGCTGCAGCTGGTCTGCCTCCTCGCTTTGGGTTCTACTGCGGTCCTGGGACAGGTATTATAAATGGATATAGGCCTCCTACCTTCTCTTAATCATTCTACTTGGTACCATTTATATATAGTCTGTGATTGTAGCTTCTTCACCTGAGTTTTGCATAGTTTGTGTAGTTATTATTTTCTCTGTATCCTGCATAATCTTTTTATGATATAGTTGATTAAGGTCTAGCATAGTTTTGTATTGTTAATTTGCCAGGTGTTTTGTTAGTCATTTGTATTTTGCATCCTTCTTACTGTATAATTGTTCATTACTTTGCTTCTGCTCTAAACTGCTGGCCCTAAACTTCCCCAGTGTACACAGGGGGAGTGTGGGGGTTTATTTTAGTCTCATCTGACTTTTTTCATTCTGCCGCCCACCCTTCTTGGCTAGCAAGGAGGAATGGCTTCCAGCCATTGGTAAATACGCGTTGGGTGGGCTGGTCAGTGCCTATACCGATGTTGAGGCAGTAAAAGGCCAGAAAAGTCCTTGACTTATTATGGCCATCCTCTTGTAGGTCATTAATCCATACTGTTATTTAACTATAAGTACTTTTGTAGGTTGTAAGTGTTTTGCATAGACTCTCATACTTTATCCTATTGTTTGGCTGGAGGTGTTTTACAGGTGCTTTATATAGACTTTCTTGCTCCACACTGTTACTTGGTTATAAGTGCTTTGCATAGGTTTTTAGCTTTATATTGTCATTTAGTTATAAGGGTTTATTTAGATTTTGCTTTATGCTATTAGTTGGTTATAAGTGTCCTATATAGACTTTTGCTTCATATTGTTAGTTGATTACAAGTGTTTTTGTATAGATCTCCTTGTTTTACACTGTTAAGTGGTTAAAGGTGTTTAAGGTGTCACTATAAAAGTAGCTTTTTTGTTTACTTGAACTGGTGTCTGTCTCATTGGTGGGTGTCGCCAGTCCATCCCAGTCACATCGCGAACCCGGGGTTCAACATTTTTTTTTTTTTACAGTCAGAGTGTTTTAAATAACGGACCAGTGAAGAAATTACTATGAAATAATTTAGCTGATATTGATATTTATAGACTTCATTTGGTAGCAGGTCACAGCCCCTTTTTCTTATATACCGTGCATCCTTTAGATAACAGCCACAAATAAATGTGGGCCAGCAACTAATCTACTGTAAGAACAAACTGTACCTTGTTTAAGTACAGGGTCTGTTTGTTAATGCTTCTCTTAATTTTTCAATTACACTTTTATTAGCCTTATGAAATATTCACTTCCTACTTGTCAGTAATAACTCTCAAAGATGGAAGGTGAGGAGTATAATTGTGTGTGTGTGTAAATAGCATGTAAATTTTCTAAGAAAGAGATGATGGTTTTGTTCTCTGCAATGCACCATGGACACCTGTGGTGCTAATTATAAACATTAATATCTTTGTCGACATCTTATTGTATCATTTTGCTGATACCCCTCTGTTTCTCCATCTTCTGTGCCATCACGCACTATAAAATACTTCCTATGTAACCATTTCACTATAGCTTTTTAAGCTTTACAACAGTGTTTGCTGTTTAGTTACATTATCTTCTGCATCATGAATTCAGTTTATTATTGCATGCCAGAGTTGTGCTAGTTCATGATTTTTGACTACTACAATAAAGCAAGTGTGGAAGAGAACTTGGATACTCAGTAATGGAATGAAGAAGGTCTTTCTTCAAGAATGCTAGTTCAAATCTAGTCTGAGGTGGTGTAGGTCACACCATTGTATGAGATGAGAGGGAAATAAGAAAATGTATTTGTTCCTACCAGAAATCCTCCACAGATCCATTACAAATAGGTACTTTGCCTGGGAGCACAGCAAGAAAGATCCACCTCTAGCAGCAGCAGAATGCCCTACTCCCTTAATTTCTTTCCCAGTAGGAGAACAATGTCGGTCAGGATGCTTCCATTTGACTTTCTTAAATTAAATCTGTGCTGGAGAAACTCAAAGCTAACATGTTTCAATTGTTTAACGTGGATGTTAAACTGTGGACTTTGCACCACCAACTGGAACATGTTCTATTTATTGACTTTGGCTCTATGACCATGATTTTATTAAAGTATCTATTTTGAATTTGGCTGGTCCTATCCAGAGGATTGCTGTTGCAATAGCAGACGTCTGCTGTGAGATTAACCTAGCATTGGGCTTCTGATGTTTATCAGGCCCAAGAGCCACACTTTCTTTCACCAGAAAGGCATAAATAGTTTCACTGATGCTTTCTCCTTCCTATTTTCTGGTGAGCAGTAGAAGACATGGGAAAACATGGCAGTGATCTTGCCCAGCTTCGTGAGTCGTCATTCAGCAGCTCACATGCCAGGTCCTGATGCACAATGAGGGATCAAGACTTCATTTGCTCATCCTGGATGCAAAGAGGTCAAACACCAGCCCATCAAATTGATTTACAATGTGTGAGAATACATCTAGGTGCAGGCCCCAGTTTGCTAATCCTACTTCAGGTATGTAAATCTTGGCATTGATCTTCCCTTGATAGACAGTGCAAAGAGATAGGGAACTTTACACCATTGAGCCCAAGAAAATTTCTTCCTTGGACAGGGTTGATCAAAAACACCATCAGATGTGTTGCCCATCAAACCTAGAGTATGTTTCTGAGGGAAGTAAGAGTGCTCCAAGACCTCAGTGAAACCAGCTAAAGGTATTCCAGTTGGAAGGTGCGGGACCTTGTCTTTTTGGTGCCCATTTCCTGAATGGAATGGGGAGGATTCCTTTAAAAAACCTGCATCTATATTCATGAATTAAGAATATGCAGTTGGACCCAGAGGTCTGCCAAGGGATGGGAGAGGGTGAAGTGCAGAGGAGAGAGCTGGCACTGGGTCTTCAATAAATCCTGAATCTCTGAAGCATGCCTGTGTATGAGATCAGAATTCCTAAGAGGCTTCATTAAAAACTGGTTTTGTTGCTTTGATGCCATTTGGTTTCTTGTAGGGCCATCTTCATCTTTTGTTAACATTCTCAGCTGAGACCTTGTAGCTGACAGTGTTCATCCTCAGCCCAGGCCTAGGACCGGCTCCCTTGGTGCTATAAATGCAAAGTACCCCAGGACCTGTATTACTCTGTGTTTTTGCTTCAGCTTTCTCTTAGTATGGAGTCCTGCTAAATTATTTCACAGCTATTTTGTTTCAGTGGGACCGGGTACCTTTCACGCCTGAAGGAGGGGATTAAGGCAATGCTTGCCTGGACAGGACTGCTCATGAAGGGTCTGTGTAATGAAGGGGCTCTTATTCATGTGTGCCCCTGTTAGAGCTGCTGGGCCCTCACCATCAGGTGAAATAGTCTCATATATGTATTAACTGTGATATTAGGTCAGAGCCATAACTAAAGAATGCCACGTTGGGGGTGCATTTCAATGGAGTGGCTCAAAGGAGCCACCCCAGCACGCCTGGAGCAAAGCCCCACTTGCCCCGCCATAATTACGGCTCTGTACTAGGTTACTTTTGGACTAGTACACCCTGAGGAATCTACTCACCTTATAAAATGGAGGACTGGAGATAAGGGCCCCAAAGCCCCTTACTGTCTGCTATAGTTCCTGTGTCTGGCTGCTCTCCCTCTCACCACTCCAAACCTACTTACTAGAGACAGAGGTGGAGCTGGTCGGGAGGTATGGCAACCTGCAACACAAGCTGGGAACAATAACCTTGGCACTAGGCATGGTGAGCCATAAAAACAGCTCCCAACAGTTAGGGCATGGTGAGCCAGGGGCTGATTAAGACTTCCGTTAAGTGACAGGAAATCCCCATCCCTCTATTATATCTTCCCAGGGTGCAGGAGTTGGGATTTGTGGCTGTTATCTTGCTGAGAGCAGCTGCAGAGTTCTTAAATTTCATAACATTCAGTACACTCTGCTTGGAGCTAGTTCTTCATTCCTGCCATGTAGAGAAGAGCTCAGGCCCTTTTATTTGAGCTGAGGGAAGTTTCGATCTACATTCGGTCCCCAGAAGTGGCTAGACTCCCCAGCAAGACCCTGAATGAGGAGGTGAAGCAAAAAAGATGCACTTTTCCTTTTGCCTCTGGCTTTGCTTGGCCCACCTTGCTTGCTGTAACCTGCTGGGGCACCAGCAGCTGCAAATTCCTTAGAAAGGGAAGTGGAACTCAGGAGACGATCTGCCCTGAAATACAAAGGCTGCCCTGAGAAGCTTCTGGGAATTAGACAAAGTTACTGAGCCAAATTGTTAGTCAGAAAACTAGAAATGAGATTTGGAATTTCCCTCTGATAAGCTACGCAGCTGGGAGGCCTGGCTGAACTGCCACCCACGAGGAGGACAAAAAAACTGGATGGAACTTCAGGAAGCTGGGTATTCCCCTACTGCAGTGATGGCCAGCTGTGCTTCTGACCCCAAACTGTATGCAAGCTAAAGCACCCATCTTGGGGATCTCAGGACCACAGATCATTGAAGAATGTAGTTTCTCAAACGTTTTCCTGGGCTAAAATTGTTTTCCATGCCACAGTGTCACAACGAATGCTTTTGTGTGTGTGTTTGCACTTTTGGTAGATGGCTGTGAGCACCAGTTGTAATCTGTCAGCAGTTTAGTAACCTCGCTGCAATTAATTGTTGGTCTTGGGTCAGTTCCAGCTCCTTGCCTTCAATGTTACTTTCTCGTGATGCAAGAGCAAGGAGGGAGGGGGCATTCAATGGTATTAAAGGTAAAAAAATAAAATTGATAAAAGGAATGGCTTTTTCACAGTTAGCCCATGGGACTTCATTGATACCCTGAGATCTATGGGCCCCACATGATACCTGAGTCCAACAGCTTAGAAGAACTTGGGGGGAGGAGGAAACTGAGCATTTATATGAAGAATAAGAACTTCTAGAGTTTCAAGAAGAAAATATTTTCTTTTTTTAAAAAGACAGTTTTGGAATGGCTATAAATCCACATGTCTTAGACCAGAAACCAGCCACTAAGTTAATTGGAAAGCAAAAGAAGGAGTCTGGTGGCACTTGTAAAGACTAACAAATTTATTTATTGCATGAGCTTTTGTGGGAGAGAATCCCACTTCGTCTGACACTTAAAGATGGGGAACTTACAGAGTTCAGAAGCAACTTTACCCTATGTGTAGGATATACTATAGCTGTCTATTGCAAGACCTTGTACCTTTTTCTGTAACAGCTCGTGCTGGTTGCTGCTGGAGCTAAGACAATGGACGAGATGAACAACTGGTCCAATACATTGCCAACTCCTCTGTGCTATTTCTTAGATCCTGTTTTCCCCTGTATAATGTAGCAACATGCAGATGATACTACCCTTCAACGTATTTTAAATATTTTTCCTCCTGAATGCACTAACTGCCCAGATTATGCATAAACATTATGGGTAAGCAACAGTCTACATTACAACCACATCAAACAAGGTGAAAGAGGTGAGTGGTTTAGGCAGATGCAGGTGTTAATATAACAGATACCAATCCTGGGCAGCTAGAATATGCACCTTGGCACTCTGATATGAAATGCTCATGAAGAGAGCTTGATCCTAACTCCTCAGATGAACAGTGGGAACCAGGAGGTCTGCTAACATGAACGTAGTGGAGTAAATCCAGTGGGGTGGGACTTGAACCTTGCAGTGTTCCTCGTGTATTCCTCCTCTGAACTGACAGCTCAGTAACTAGACACAAGCCAATCAGCTGAAAATAAGGGGAGGAACCTTTTCTGCATATACATCACATGTTCTCTTAAACACAGATCTTCATGGTTTCCTGGGAGTCCCAGGTCCCTTTGTGTCCCTTGTTCTCACAGAAGTATTAACACAGTCTCATAGAAAGGTTTTCAGCCATGATATGACACCAGTAAGGGAAAAAAAGAGCTGGGTTGTGCTTCTTCCTAGCCTACCAGCACTACCCCAGACCGGGCTGGATTGGTTTTGGGCTTAGTCCCTCGCTTGCCAATCTCTCCTCTGCCACATGCTGATGTAAACCAAGGGTAATTTCTATGAGCATAAATGGGAGCTGGAAAGGTGGGAGGAAATGGAAAGGCACAATGTATAGTCCAAACACAGAGAGGAGTGACTTTGTGACCACAGAGAGATTGGGACATCAAGGAACTTTCTACCCTGAAGTCCAAATAAAAAGGAAGGCAAGAAAGAGATTGCCTTAGATTATCAAGTATCATGAATTATTTCTCATCAAAAAGTGATAAGGAAAAGCTGTCCCTGCTTAGGGAAAAAGCCAAGAGACTGCAGAGATGGCATCATGCTGTATAGCAGGCTGGCCAAACCGTGGTTGAGGGCCACATGTGGTTCTTTTGCAGTTAAAGTGCAGCTAACGGAGCCCCATACACCCCCACCATGCTCTGCCTATCAGTAGAGCTCTGCAAATCCATGGATATCTGCAGATATCCGCCTTATATCCGCATCCACAGATACAACATGGCTATCTGTGGGCCATTTCTTGCCGATGCAGATCGGATATGGATCCACATATTTTTATCTGCACAGAGCTAGAGCCCTGCAAATATGCGGATATCCATGAATATCCGCATTATATCCGCATCCGCGGATACAACACAGATATTTGCAGACCGTTTCTTGCAGATGCAGGTCGGGTATGGATCCACTTATTTGTATCCGCGCAGGGCTCTACCTATCAGGTTGGGGTGAGCAGTTCAGGGATTCTGCTATGCAATGGGATGGGGCGGAGGAGGAATTCAGGGCTTCATCTTCAAGGGGCACACCTGTCAGGTCTCAGGGCCTCAGCCCAGGCTCAGGTGATGGGGCTGGTGGCTTCTGTTCCAGGAGTGGCACCTGCCGGACTTCAGGGCTTCCAATCCATGAGGTGTCGGCCGTGCCCTGAGCTCCACCACCACCCCACAGCTTTCAGTCTGAAGTCCTGGCAGGTGTGCCCCAGCTCCCCAACTTCTGAAAATTATTATATGCAGCTCCAAGGGTCAGTAAATTTTAGCCATCGCTACTATAGAGCAATCTGCCATCAGATTAGAACTGCTGGCGATGGGGGACAAAGAACTAAATCACAAATATGGTCCCCAGATCACATTTGCCTGTAACAGATCTCTGAGGACTTGGTTCTATTCTTTTCTTTCCTTCTCTACTCTCCCCACCTTTGGCCACACTTGAAGAATGTCTGACCAAAAATAATCTACCAAGAATTGCTCACTCATGCCAGTGGAGTTGAATTAGTTTGGGGCTGGTGTGAGAGAAGATTTAGTTTGATTTTATTGGATGCTGTGAACTGGATACGTCCTTCATCCTGAATGCAGTGAAGCCCAGATTGCCTTGTTATCATCTTTAGCAGCCTCAAACACATGTGGAAGAGAAAAAGTGACAGTCGGAATCCCAGGCCACAGATTACCATTTCTTGCTTTTTCAATGATCTAGTACAAATGTTCCTGCATGTTTCTTTGGGTCTTTCTCGACACCTACCTTTGCTTTTAGATTGGTTTATAGGTAGAGACTGAAAGGCAGTCTCTTGTATGAAACAAGAGATGTCATATATGGATTTGCCAAAGTCAAAAATTGCAGTCAGGAGCATGCTTTCGGGAAACTTTAGCCACATGAATACTCCCATTAAAGACCACTTGTGTGAGTAGGAGCTGTAGCCTGGAGTCCAGAAGAACTAAACCGTGGCATAGATTCAGTTAACCTGACTGAGGGAGGGTTCCCCCACTAGATACTTTAGCTGTGTTTTTAAATAGTTCATTTACAAAGATTTATAGACAAATTTAGTTGGAATAATTTTAAATGTGTTCAAACTCCCCTAGTTGCCAACAAATTTATTTTCTTATCTTTGTGTCTCCTGACCCTCACAAATTGATGCACTTCATTCCATTTTACTGGACTGACTATGATGGGCTGCAACAGCTTCCAGAGAGCGCTGAAACAGGGGCTTGTTGAAAAAGGCATTTCAAGTGAATGAACTTTTCAAACCAACCAGCAAAAATACTTAAGAGGCAAAGTCCTATATTAATGCTAAGTAGGAGGGCTATTATTCATTATGTCTGCATAGATCTATAACCAAGACGCTACTTTATCTACTCAGGTCAGATGTCTGCAAACTAAGGGTATCTTTGCACTGCAATTGCAGGTCTGATTGTACCACGTGCAGATATACTTTAGCTAGCTTTGATCTAACTAGTGCAAGTACTAATAGCTGTCAAGCTATCATGGCATAGGCTTCGGTGTGGGACCTACACAGGGTACCAGGAAGGCTGGCACAGCCCACACTGCCCTCCCTCCACTCTTACTGGTACCCATGTGAGCTTGTCTAAATCTAGCTTGGATATGTTTGTAGGTGGCCTTAGCTATGGGGCAGCCTGGGCATTTTCCCAGGACCCCATGCTGGGAGGGTCCCTCACCCGTTGGGGCAAGCTGGGGGCCAGTGGCAAGGAGGGGAGAGACCAGGTGTGTTGGCAGTGGGGCAGCTAGGGCCCTTGTAAAGCTGGGGGGGGGACAAAAGTCAAAGATGGGGGGCCCCATCTGTGACTTTTTCCCAGGGCCCTGGAATCACTAAGACCACTCAACATCTTCATGAATGATCTGGAGGATAGGGTGGATTGCACCCTCAACAAGTTTTCAGATGACACTAACTCAGTGGCAGGGAGAGTGGTAGAAACATTGGAGGGCATGGATAGGGTACAAAGTAAACCAGACATATTGGAGGATTGGGCCAAAAAATCTGATGAGCTTTAACAAGGACAAGTGCAAAGTCTTGCACTTAAGATGGGCAAATCCCATGTAGTGCTACAGACTGGGGTCTGACAGGATAGGCAGTAGCTCTTTAGTAAAGGACCCAGGGGTGGCAGTGGACAAGAAGTTGGATATAAGTCAATGATTGTGTCCTTATTGCCAAAAAGGCTAATGGCATATAGAACTGCTGCAGTAGCAGCATTGGCAGCCAATCAAGGGAAGTGATTTATTCCCTATTATTTGATATTGGTGAGGCCACATTTGAAGTGCTGTGTCCAGGTTTGCCCCCGTCTTCCCCCCAGTGACATAAAGGATGTGGATAAACTGAAGAGAGTCCAGAAGAGGACAAGAAAAATCATTAGGGGGCTGAAGCACACAGCTTATGAGGAAGTGGGATTTTCTCACATGAAAGCTCATGAGATAAATACGTTTGTTAGCCTTTTAAGTGCCACAGGACTCCTTGCTAATTTTGCTGAACTAGGCTAACATGCCCACCCCTTTGGAACTTGGCAAGTTATGAGGAGAGGCTGAAGGAGCAAGGCTTGTTAAATCTGCAGAAGAGAAGAGTTGGGGGAATTTGATAGCAGTCTCCAAGTACCTGAGGGCGGGTTCCAAATAGGATGGAACTAGACTGTTCGGTGGTAATAGATGAATGAACTAGGAGCAAGGGTCTCAAGTTGCAGTGGGGGAGTGCTAGGCTGGCCGTTAGGAAAAAACATTTTCAGTAGGAGAGTGTGAAGAACTGGAATGGCCTACCAAGGGAGCTGATAGAATCTGTAGCCTTAGAGGTTTTTAAGATGCATCATGACAAAGCCCTAGGTGGGATGATTTAGGTGGGGTTGGTCCTGCTTTGGCAGCAGGTTGGACTAGATACCAGCCAAGGTCCCTTCCTACCTTAAACTTCGGTGATTCTACAGCTGCAGATACTGCAGTCAGACCTCTGCAATGTAGCCACGTTACATCAATCCTGCAAACACTTTGGCACATGAATAACTTTATGAACATGACATTCAGTGTGATTATTTAGATATTTAAATTCAATAAAACACTTGTTTGACAGAGTCCTCAGTCCCTGTTCCCACAAACTTCTGCCTGGGCCAACCTAGAGCACCAATGATTTCAAAATGATGCTATGTGAATGCACTAAGTTCGCCCAGACACAGTCCCTTGCATTGAACTAAATGTGGGATTTTCAGAGAAGCTTGAAATTTAGGCACCTCACTCCTTTATAGAGTGATAAAACCGCAGGTGAAATACACTTGTAGCTCATGTCCATTTTGGGTGTAAAAGGAATGCAGAAATGTGCTCAAAATCTCTTTTCTGCAAGCTACAGGCTATTGTACTCATCACTGATTTAAATATTGAACAAAATATATATCACACAAGGGTCCAGGAATGTTCCTTACTAGCCTTTACCCCTAGCCTTTTCACCAAATGTATTATCAGTGGTATGATTTGCATATCTTCCCCATTATGATTTTTTCTTAAATGAAACTCTAGGAATTATCTAAACCCTGAATCTTTAAAAATGGCATTACAGCTGCAAAGGGGAAAATGTGGCTTATCAGTATCCTTCACTAATTTCATATTATATGTTTGTCCATTAAAACAGCTTATTCTAATCTTTCTACTACAAATCTCTGGCTTCTTGTTAAAACATCAGGTAGCTCTTCATGATGACCCAAGAGCACCCCCTGGTGTACATTTATGATAACACTACAGTACTCTGTACCTGTTTACATTGCGCAAGGACATTTCCGAAGTAAAGAACAAAAACCATTGATGGAAATCAGGTCTGGCAGGCGGCACTAGATGTAAGATGATAAGAATGCAAATGTAGATAGTGAACACTCACTCCCATAAAGGGCTGAGTTTAATAAGAGTGGATGACACTGAACACTTTGTAATGCCCTTAAGTGTTGTATTTACGGATTGCTAACCTTGAATTCACCAGTTTTAGCTGAACTCTAATATTTTTATAATTGAAGCAGTAGGGATTTTTGAACTGTCAGTAAATAGATTTAAAAAAAAAGATTAACCCTACAAGAAATATTTGAATTATAAGATGTGGGACAAGACTAACGTTTAAATAACCTACTTTGGTGTATATTCATAGACTAGCCATTCCTTTCCACCTTTTCCAAGTTTGGCAAAGTCTATTTCAGTCTTGCAAAAGTTTCCTGTTGCTAGTATTTTGTTTTGTTGTTTTATTATAAATGCATATGTCAGCTTCAGATCTTATTAGTGCCACATCATAATGACATACTGCAATATAATCACTGCAATTATCTATTCTTTTAATTTTATTTTTTGCAATCATTCAGGACAGCTGCTATTCAGTAATCATTGAACGTCTTACCTTTCCTGCTGCAGTTCTTAACATCTGATTTGTATTCATTATGATCAACTTCTTCTTCCTTCCTTTTTTCTTTATATATACTATATATATTGAATGTATTGCTGCTTTAAAACCCAAATTTTGAAATTTTTTTAAATGAAAAATTTCCAAACCATTTATTTTATTTCCAGATAAGGTTTTCTGCAGGGAAATTGCATTCTGGTAAATATGATCCCCCCTCGCGCCCTCCCCCCCACAAAAAAACCCCTGAATTCTGACCAGCTCTGTAAAATTAATAATAGTGCGGAAAAGGCAGAAATGTTCAATAAAGATTTCTGTTCTGTATTTAGGAAAAGCCAAATGATGTGTTTATTTCACATGATGATGAAATTCTTTCCATTCCAAGAGTAAATAAGAAAGATGTTAAAAAGCAAAATACACAGGTATACATTTTAAAATCATCAGGTCCAGACAACCTGTATCCTCAAGTTATAAAAGATGTGGCAAAAGGGCTATGTGGGCTGTTAATGTTTTCAGTGAGACTTGGAACACTGGGGAAGTTCAGCGGCCTGGAAGAAAGCTAATGATGAGCCTTTATTTAAAAAGTATAAACAGGATTACCTGAGTAATCATAGACTTACTGGCAGGCTGCGCTAAGGGTTATGGCGCCCCCCTGCAACCTATAAATCCGTGCCCTCCTCCCTCCTCCTCCCCTGGGCAGGGCCATCCCTAGGGAGGTGTGGGGCCGTGGGCAAATCGCCCTCTGTGCCCCCCCCCCCCCCAAGGGCGGCCTGGGGCCGGGCGGCCCGGTGGCCCCCCCCCCCCCCCCGACACATGCACTATTCTGGGCTCCGTGCTGGAGCAGTGGGGAGGAGGTGGGAGGCAGTATGGCCGGGGCAGGGGGGCCAGCGATACTGGCTCTGCTCTGCCTCATGTCCCCTCCCCACTGCTCCAGGATGGAGCCCAGAGCAGCACGTGTGCCGGGGGGGTGGGGTGGCAGACCAGCAGCGCTGCACCAGGCTGCCCTTTTGGCTGCTTGCCTGGTCCCAGGCATGGAGGGGGAGCAGTGGTGCAGCTGCATGGGGTCCGGCATGGGGGGCCAGCGGTTCAGCACTGCTAGTCTGCCCGCTCCCCTTCCTCCCAGCCACAGGTGCTGTTCTCTGCTTTGTGCCGGAGCAGCAGGGGGGGGCCAGGAGGCAGCATGGCTGGGCAGGGAGGAGTGATGCCGGCTCCGCACTGCCTCCTGCCCCCTCCATGCTGCTCCGCGCAGAGCCAAGAGCAGTGCATGTGGCGGGGGGAGGCGCTGGCAGCACTGAACCTGGCTGCCCTTTTGGTTGGCTTGCCCGATTCCCACCAGCATGGGACAATCAGGCCAGGGATGTGTCCACCCAGGGCATTTTGGCGCCCCTTGAACATTGGAGCCCCCCTGCAGCGCTTACCACGCTTACTGTGTTTTGCCAGCCCTGCTTACTGGCTGGACAAAAATCCTGGATAAAATAATGGAAAAGCCAAAATAGAGGATCAGGGCTATGCTTCAGTGGGTGCGGGGACCAGGACCGGTTGGCCTGTGGGGGACCCTCACCCCAGCCCCTGTGCTGGGGGGGGGGGCAAGGTGGGCTGGGCCAGACCAGAGGCCAAGCCCTGCACTTCCACCCTTCCCCTGAGCCAGCTAGGCCAGGCTGCACTCCCCCACCCTGCCCCTGAGCTGGCCCTCCCCATCCCCAGGGTGTAACAGCCAGCCCAGGGGAGGGGTGGGAACGTGGGGGGGGCAGCGGCCAGCCCCATCCCTGGGCCAGCTGTTCCCTGACCTGGGGGCTGGGAGGGCCAGCCCAGAGGTCAGCATCCATGATCCTGTCAACCAAAGGCAACAGGGCGGAGGCGGAGGACAGCGTGGCCTTGGGGGGGGCAGCAGGGTGGGCCCTGCGCTGCCCTGCTTGCAGCAGGACAGCATGGCGCCCACAGAACCACGGGGCCATGGGTGGTCACCCCTCTCGCCCCCCCCCCCCCCCCCAAGGATGACCCTGCAAATGATTTAAGGAAAATCAGCCTTTAACTAATACGATTATTTTTTGGAAGAGGTTATAAGTTTGACCGATAAAAGCAACACAGTTTATGAAATGTAATTAGGTTTCCATAAGACATTTGACTAGGCAGTGTACAACATTTTGATTATGAAAGTAGAAAGATACAAAAATCAGTATGGCACACATTAAATGAATCAAAAACTGACTACCTGGTAGCTCTTAAAATATAATTGTAAATGGGGAAGTATCATCAAGCAGATGTGTTTCAAATGGTGTCCTGCAGGAATCAGGTCCTACCTCCATACTATTTAGCATTTTTATCAATGACATGTAAGAAAACCATAAAATCGTCATTGATAAAGTATGTAAATAACACAATAATTGAGGGAGTGGTTAATTATGAGGAAGAGAGGTCACTGATAAATTGTGGTATGAATTGCTTGGTAATCAGGATATAGGCAAACAATTTGTGTTTTATAATGACAAGATCTAAAGTCATACATGTAAGGATACTGGAGATGTCGGTCGCACTTATAGAATGGAGGGCTTTCTCTGGGGGAGCAGTGACTCTGAAAAAGACGTGATGCATGTAATCAATGGAGCATGAGCTCCAAAGTGTGATGGGCATGTCCAAAAGAGCTAAAGACATCCAGGGATATATAAATCTTGAGTAGGGGACTCTTAAGTAGAAGAAGAGAGGTTACATTTCCTCTGTATTTGGAACTGCAACAGTAGTGCAAACGCTATTGGATTACTATGTATTGATTGTTCTGGTGTGCACTATAGATGTTGATAAATTGGAGAGGGGTCAGAGAAGAGCCACAAGAATGTAAAAAAAGATGTCATGGAGTGAGAGATACAAGGAGCTTAATCTACATACCTTATCAAAGAGAAGATTAAGGGTGATTTGATTACCCTCTGAATACTGACATGGGGAACAGAAATTTGATAGTAGAAGGCTTTTCAATCTGTGCCAGTGGCTGAAAGTTGAAGCTAGACAAATTTGGCAGAGAAATAGAATCATAGAATATTAGGGTTGGAAGGGTGCAAATTTTTAACAGTGAGGGTAAATACCCACTGAAATAGCTTAGCATGGGTTGTGATGGATTCTCCATCATAGGAAATTTTTTTAAAGATATGCTCTAGTTCAAACAAGAACTAATTCAGGGAACTCCTATACTCCAGCCTGTGTTTACAGGGTGTCAGACTAAGGTGATTATGGTGCTCTGATCTGGCTTTATAATCTATTATTTGTTTGTAGGGTGCTTAGTTACTATAGTAGTGAGGGTCATGGAAGAACCTTTGACAGAGACATACTGCTGATCTACTGTTATAGCCAGTGGAGCTGCATGAGGGACCTTCTTGCTGACAAAATCACTGCTTCGCTTCTGATTCTCCGTACTCCTATGCAGAGTGTGTATATGGAGCTTGGCACAGAGGCATGGGTCAAGTTCCACTGCAGTCAAGGTGTGTGGGGATGTTTTCTCTGTCACCCAAGCAGGTATACTGTATTGGGCTAGCGGGAGGGAAAGCAGCAAAAACAGCCCCTAGGGGAACTCTAGCTCCCCCTGCGTTGCTGGCCAATGAGCCAAGGCTCTCGGCATTGCAAGTGGAGTATGGACAAGAACTCTGCAAGAGTCACTAGGAGGCATTTTTAAGTGGATTTTTCCATGCCATGGCCAGGATATAGCTGCTTTATGTTACTGAAGAAGTGTTGCTCTATTTCCAAACATGGCCCATTTTTGGGTCCTTTCCAGCTCCACAGAGAAAGTTAATCATCTTTCAGCTGGCAACAGGGAAGCTTATAGAGAGGACTGGAGCTTGGTACGTGGAACACATGGCTCCTTGCTCCATCCTCAAAGAAATGAGTGGGATTTTGAAAGACTGCCATGCAAGTTAAAAAAGCCGAGACTTGGCTGTGAAACACGCCCCTGCTCCTGTGGAGGAAGTGGCTAAAAATCATCCTATTTCTTCACCACGCTACACCATTCTGTTTGGGCCCCCCTTATTCAGCAATCACATATGTTCCTAGCAGCTACATGCAGCCCTGTAATGCTTAGCATTTATATAGCACTACCCATGTACTGTCTATAATGAATCCTCACGATACCTCTATAAGGCAGGTTGGCAGTGCTATCCCCATTTTACAAACAAACAAACAAACAAACAAACAAACAAACAAACAAACAAACAAA
>ML681997.1:13516911-13682636 GCA_007922195.1 Podocnemis expansa | reverse complement strand
AAACAAACAAACAAACAAACAAACAAACAAACAAACAAACAAACAAAAATAGGCCAGTAGAGAAAGTGAACTGACTGATACCACACACTGACTCTGGATTCCTAAGAGAACAGTACTGGAAACAGGGGCATAGTCATAGGTGGGCCTGGGTGAGATCGGGCCCACCCACTTGGAGATGAGGCCTGCCCACCACAGCACCCGGCAATGGCATGAACTTTGCTGCCATAGCTGCGGCAACGAAGTTCACACCATTGTCGGGTACTGCAGCGGTCCTCATCGGGCCACGGCTCCTTCTCCCTCCTCCATCCATAGCTCCACATGTTACCTGGAAACTGGAGAGTGTTTGGCAGTTTCCAGTCATATAACCAGAAGCTGCCCTTGACTGGGTCCACTCTTCACATTTGGGGGCCTGGCCAGAAAATAGGGGCAGTTTACACCCCTGATGGGAATGTATTAGTGAAGTATTGTAAATGAGACAGAAGAAATAATTCTTCCACTCTACTCTGCACTGATTAGGCCTCAGCTGAGTATTGGGTCCAGATGAAACGCAATTCCATCCTTTCAGGAAAGCTCTGGACAATTGGAGAAAGTGCAGAAAAGAGCAACAAAAATGATTAAAGGTTTAGAATCCATGACCTATGAGGAAAGATTGAAAAAACTGGGTTTGTTTAGTCAGGAGAATGGAAGGCCAAGAGGAGATATGATAACAGTTTTCAAGGACTTAAAAAGTTGGTTACAAGGAAGAAGGAGAAAAATTGCTCTCCTTAATATCTGAGGAGAAGATAAGAGTCAATGAGCTTAAATTGCAGCAAGGCACTCTAGGCTGGACATTAGGAAAAACTTCATAACTGTCAGAGTACTTAAAGACTGGAATAAATTGCCTAAGGAGGTGGTGGAATCTCCATCGCTGGAGATTTTGAAGAGCGGGTTGGACATACAGCTGTCAGGAATGGCCAAGATAATACTTGGTCCTGCCGTAAGTGCAGAGGACTGGAGTGGATAACCGCTGAAGTGTCAAGTCTCAGTCCTATGATTGTATAATTCCAGGCTTCCACTTCTGGATCATGCCATTTCCCAGCAAGAGAGGGGCAAACAGGTTCTGATATGAAAGCATGTACGTCTGAAAGTGAAATCAAATCTTAGGCTGTCTAATGGAGGAAGTCTGCAAGGGACTGAGATTTAAGGTGGTCCAGGAAACAGAGCACTGAAGCAGGAGTTAGGCAAGAAGGGCCTCTTTCCTGGTTCTTCTAGTGACCTGCTGGGTGAGTTTAGGTAAGTCATTTCTGTCCTCTGTCACTGTGACCTCCTACCTTGGCTCTTTAAGATAGGGTTTGGTTTTCACTAAGTGTTTGCACAGTATATAAAGATATGTGAAAGGCCATACTGGGGCAGACCAATGGTCCATCTAGCCCAATATCGTCTGACAATTGCCATGGCCACATGCTTCAGAAGGAATGAATAGAACAGGTAATCATCAATTGATCCATCCCATTAGCCATTCCTAGCCCCTGGTAAACAACAATCCCTGCTTATGCTTGACCCTGCCAGCAGGTTCGGAGATTTGAGGATCTTGGGGGACAACCACTGCACCTGTGGGGTATGGGGTGGATTTGGGGTACACTTTATTAAAATGAGTATAGGGTAAGGTGAGCGGTGGTCGGTGTTTGTCACAGTGGTTTCTGTAAAGTGTTGGGGAGTACCTAACTTTCGGGAGTGGGGACAGGTTGGGGAACAATGGGGTTCTTCAACTAGCCTACTAACCCTATAGCCCTACTTACTATAACCTAAAGGCTACTTTAATACACTATAGGAAAAGGGGGGGGTACAATGCAAATTAGTTTGCGGCAGTGGCAGAGAAGATAAGTAACAGGGAAGCTGGGGCCTGAAGAGGAGTGAAGGCAAATGGGGGGGTGTCGAAAGGCAGCAGGGTGAGGAGGTGCTTGGGGGTTGGGGTAAGGGACAGAGGCAGGAGAGGGGCTGTAGGTGCGTGGGAGTGTGGGCAATGGAGAAGCAGGAGGAGCTGAAAGGGGATTCAGGGGTTTGCGAGGGAGGCAGAGGTGGGCAAAATGGTAGGGAAGGCAGAAGGGGTTCGGGGAACAGTAGCTGGGAGGGCAGAAGGGGTTCGGGGGAAGCAGCGGCGGGAAGGCAGAAGGGGTTCAGTGAAAGCGGCGGCGGGAAGGCAGAAGTGGGTCGGGGAAAACAGCGGCGGGAAGGCAGGAGTGGGTCAGGGAAAGCGGCAGTGGCCGCGGGAGCGGCTCGGGAGCCGCAGAAAAGCGGCGGCTAGGGCGGGGAGCCCGTGGGGAGCTGCAGAAGAGCGGGAGCAGCTCGGGAGCTGGGAGCCGCAGAACGGCAGTGGATACGGGAGTGGCTCGGGAGCCGGGGGCAGGGGCCGCAGAAAACGGTGGCTAGGGTGGAGAGCCCCCGGGGAGCTGCAGGAAAGCGGCGGCTAGGGCGGGGAGCCCGCTGGAAGCCGCAGAAAAGGTGTGCAGGGGCAAAAGGGGGAGCCGCGGAAAATGCGGTGGCTGGGGGGAGAACGGCGGAGCGGAGAAGTGGTGAAAAAAGGGGGTTGCAGGGGAAGGAGGGAGTGCGGGAAAGGGAGTTGGGTGCAGCGGTGAACTTCGGGCACATGGGAGGGGGTCGGGAAATAAAGAGGGGATGAGTAAAGTTAGGGAGAAAAAGTTTATTTAAGTTGGGGAAGTTACAGAGGGGAGGGCAAAGGCAACTTAACAAAACAATTCTATAAGCTACCAACCAAAGGAAACAATCTTAACAGCTAACTTAAGACTTCTAAGGCTACCAATTAACTCTATACAATGTTGCAAAACACAATGATACTCTTAAAGCAAGTTCAAAGAACCCAGAAGGAAAAGGGATACACTGACTGAAACAAAGTAGCAAGACGCAATTACAGACACGGGGACAGGGGAGCTCCTAACAAAAACTGGCGCTGCAAGCAAACAGAAAGGTACACACGCAAGCCTGTAAAGCTGGGGAGAGCAGTTCGAAGGCAGCAATAAAGAAACAGAAAACTTTAGAGAGGGATTGCAGGGCAAGCTCTTACCACTCCTAGCAGCAAAGGTAACAGCATTACAGGCTGGAGAAGGAGACTCGTAATAGGCCTGCAGTTGTACTCGTGGGGGTAACTCGTGGATACGCTCTAGGGGAAGCTCGTGAGCAGAGGAGGCAGCTTCTGGTTGATCAGGCCAGGAGAGATGTTGAAAACCATCCTGCCTGAGCACCCCAGAACCTCAGCTTTTAAAGACTATTTCCCCCCTTTCCCTGATTACAGGGAATGTGGGGAACAATGGGGGTATGAGTCATGCCCTGCAGAACCTTGCAGTTAGGCAGAGCCCGCCTACACCAAGCCCTGCAAAACAATGGGCCGCCAGGGTGGTAACGGCCATCCAGTTGAGTTCAAGGGGGCCATCTAGTTAAGGTGAAGGGGCCATTGTTCACTTCACACGTTCTATGTACTTTAGTGATGGCCCGGGAGGGGTGGCCATCAAGGTAACTGCTATGAGTCACAGACAGTGCTGGCTACCAGCCATTGATAGACCTATCCTCAATGACCTTATTTAGTTCTTTTTGAACCCTGTTATAGTTTTGGCCTTCAGAACATCCTCTGGCAAGGAGTTCCCCAGGTTGACTGTGCATTGTGTGAAGAAATACTCCCTTCTATTTCTCCTAAACCTGCTGCCTATTAATTTCATTTGGTGACCACTCCTTTTTGTGTTAAGAGGAGTAAATAGCATTTCCTTATTTACTTTCTCCACACTAGTCCTGATTTTACAGACCTATATCGTATCCCCCTTTGTCCATCTCTTCTCCAAGCTGAAATGTTCCAGTCTTACTAATCTCTCCTCATATGCAGCTTTGTCCTAGTAATGTTAATTGTCACCCTCTATACCTTTTCTAACTCTGATATATCTTTTTTGAGATGAGGTGATCTGACCTGCACAAAATATTCAAGATATGGGAGTACCATGGATTTATGAAGAGGCAATATGATATCTTCTGGCTTGTTATCTATCTCTTTCCTAATGATTCCTGACATTCTGTTAGCTTTTATGTCTGCCACTGCACATTGATTGAATGTTTTCAGAGAACAATCCACAATGGCTCCAAAATCTCTTTCTTGAGTGGTAACAGATAATTTAGATCCTATCATTTTATATGTGTAGTTGTGATTACGTTTTCCAGTGTGGATTTTGTTGCCCAGTCACCCAGTTTTGTTACATCCATTTGTAACTCTTTGCAATCTGTTTTGGATTTAATTATATTGAGTAGTTTTGTATCATTTGCAAACCTGCAAAGTATGTAGCACAATGGATAATGACTAATATAGTTAATAATAATAATAATAATAATAATAGTAATTATTATTATTATTATTATTATTATTATTATTTATTATTTATAATAAAGAGAGTAATAGTCAATAATATGAAGCTACTAATCAGTTTTAACTGCTGCTTTTCAACTTTGTTCCTCTTTATTTTTTTAATTGAGAAAAAATATAGAGAATTACTTTATAATATGAATCAGAAAAGAGAAGAGGAAACAGATTTTGCTTTATCAGAGCAACTACATTATCACAGAGAGCAGGGGTCCTCTAATGTGGAGATATTGAGAGACTGGTATAATCAAGACTAGTCAAGGTTATATAGGTGGGATGTAATTTGAGGCTACAATAGAGGTTCAGTAGTAAAATATTTATTTCACACCATTTTCTACATTGCTTTGGCTTTACATCCCAGCTGTAATGATTCAAAGGCAAGGAAAAGTATCTGTTTCTTACTAGCGATCGCAGTGATATGTTGCTCTGAAAAGAACCACTGTTCAATCAACTCCTGGGAAAAATAATAGCAAAGTAGCTGGGAATACTGTATTTCATGTAGAAGTTCATTTCAGTTAAAGGTTTATCTGATTTTCTAAATGGGGCATATTTTGACATGATCAACCCTATAAAAGAATAGAGTCTTCAACTTCACATTCTATTACATGTCCCAGAGGACTGAATCCATGCAATCTAAGTTTGCTGGTGTGATACATTTTATGTATAGCCTATTACAGAGGAATTCTTTGATTCCATAAGAGCATACCTTACTGCCATCTCCCATTTCTTTTGTTAAATCAGTGACCAAATGAGATCAAGGGACATATATTAAATAGATAGCATCAAACTTAGGGATAGCTTTTTAAAAGGCAGAAGACTAAAGCAAAAATGTGAATGGAGTCAAATATCTAACTGGTATGTGCACGTGCCAACAGCTAATAGGATGACAAAACTGACATTTCTATATGCCACCACCTGACTTTTTACCTGATAATCCTGCATACCAGTTAGGCACAGCTGCACATTCATTTTTGCACATGGACCTAAATGTCTGACTTTTTTATAATCGTAGTGTACAAAAAAAAAAAATCCTATCAGTCAAGCCCAGTTTCCATTGACAAAATTCATACATTCTGTGTAGTTATATGTCATGATCCCATAGCTGAAGGGAAAATGGATGTCTTTGAATATGTAGGGGCCTCTGGAAGTTCACTAAGATATTGTCAAAAGCTTCATGACAGCCTTGTCTTAAAGAATCCTTCATGGTGAGTAACTGATATATATTATATTTTCCCTATAGAAATACATTTTGATGTATCAACACCAGGTTAGAATTTAAAGCTCTTGTTACATAATGATAACGGGAGGAGGTGATGGTGGATGGATGTACTGAATCATCCACCTGCAGGTAAGAATTGATCAGGACGTACAGAGGCCTGGTCAGACTAGATACAGAGATGAGTAAATATGACAATATCTTATTAAATAAGGATAAGAGGGAACGTTCCATATGTTGTTGCCCACTCTCAAATGATATTTACTATCTAACCATGACCCACTTCTCAACAGCACTGTCTGTTCAGATTAATGGAATATTTTTGGACACTTCTTCCTTGCATATCTTCAGCATAGATTGGTTTGCCCTTTGATGGAGCCCCATAGGTAGCATAAGGGCAAAGCAAGCACACATCCTGATCAGGTTAAAAGAAGAAGTAGCAAGCCAACAGGTAGTGGCCCTGTGCTGTTTACTTGCTGTCCTGTGGCTTGATCCAGCATGACTTAAGTCAGTGGCGGTTTTGGTACTGTTTTCTGTGAGACTCAAATGAGACCACCAAAGTGTTGTTATATGATCTGACCATGCTTCAACTCTTTAGGTTAATGCTACTGATAAAATACCATCTACCATGCTGATTGCATACTAGTATTTACAATAAGTTTCCCAGAGGCCTTCTTCACTTAAATTAACTAGTCCCCACATACTTATTTCTCTTTGATGTGCTCTCAAGTCAGGCTTACCCTGTCCACTTCCATTGCCTTCTCTTATTTATACCTTTTCTAACCTGATTATTCTGACCCAAATAATGCTGTGCCTGATCTTGCAAGGTGCTGAGGCCCAGATTCAAAAGGGTATGTAGGTCCCTTACTCCCATTGATTTCAAGGGGAGATAGACACCCCCATGCCCTCAACAACCTTTTGAAGTCTCTGGCAATTGAGGGTATTCAGCACCTTGCCCTGAATACTCTGAACCTGTCCCAGAAACCCCCTCTCAGTAGCTCATCAATGTTTGTACCCCAAACTGAGTGCTGGAAGAGGATCCCATATACAAGAAAGTACTAGCCTTCCACAACTTACTAGTACTACTAATGCTAGCGCATTTCTTGGTGATTGAAAGCACCCTGTTGTGGCTGCTTCCTGTTGCCATAACGTGTGTAGGAGTCTTCTACATTTGATCATAGAACCACAGAACTATAGATACTGGAAAGGGACCACAAGAGGTTATCAAGTCCAGTCCCCTGCTAGTTACGGCTCTGGCCAAAACAGACTAATATATCATCTAGTCTGACTTCCTGTGTCTAGCAAGTGGCAAAACTTCAACCAGTGACCCGTATTATGAGCCAAATAACGTGGTTGACTAAAGCATATCATCCAGAAAGATGGCCAGTCTTGACTGAGATCTCAAGAGATGGAGAATCCACCACTTCCCTTGGTAGCTTATTTCAGCGGTTAAGTACTCTTGCTGTTAAAAATTAGTATCTAATTTCTAATTTGAATTTGTCTGGCTTCAGCTTCCAGCCATTGGTTCTTGTTATGCCTGCCTCTCATTGGCTGAAGAGCCCTTTACTACCCAGTATTTTATCTCTGCAAAGGTACTTATGGTCTGTAATCAAGTCAACTTTCAATCTTCTTTTCAATGATCTAAACAGATTGAGCTCTTTATGTCTCCTAAGGTAAGGCAATTTCTCCAGCCCATGGATCTCATGACTTTCTTCTTCTATCTTTTGCAATCTTTCCAATTTTTAACATTTTTTCATGTGTAAATACCCAAACTACATTTATGTAGTGTTCTAGTATCTGTCTGACCAATGCAGTATACAGAGGATAAAATCACTACCCTGCTCCTCCGTGTGTATGTTCAAGGATCACTTTTGCCCTTTTGGCTGCAGAATCACAGTGGGGGTTCATATTCCATTCATTGTTTACTAGGACCCAAAGAGTCTCCTTTTCTGAAGATATGGTCAGCAGTCTTTGTTCCTTGATACTCTACTTTGTGTTTGTCTCTGTTCAAATGCATTTTGTTTGAACAGGCCCAGCTTACAAGCAAGCAAAAACCACTCTGTATGACTGCCTTGTCCTAAGTGTTACTTACCATGCTGTCAGTTTTTGTGCCCTACTCAAATTTTATTAGCAGTGATTTTATATTTATTTCCAGATCACTGAAAAAAATATTGAATAGCATGAGGTCTGGAATGGATCCTTGTTGAACCATACTAGCAATATCCCCTCATGGATGATGGTTCTCTATTGACAACTACTTTTTGAGATCTGTCAATTCTTAATCCATTTAATGGGTGCTTTACAAATATCATATACTCTAATTTTTAATGAGAATGTCATGTGATGCTAAGTCAATTGTCCCCAAATACATAGTTACATTTATCAACCAAACTTGTAATGTCATCCAAAATAAAATCAGATTTGTCTGACAAGATCAATTTTTCATTAAACTATGTTGCCTGGCAATAATTACATTTCCATCCTTTAATTTTTTTATCAATTGAATCCTGTATCAGCTTTACCATTGTTTTGCCCAGTACTGAAATCAGACTAATTGACCTATAACTCTCTGGGTCATCCCACGTGTCCTTTTTGAACATTGAAACAATACTCTCTCAGTGTCCTGGAATTTTTCTGGTATTCCAAGATTTTTTAAACATTACCATTAGTGGGCCAGAGATCTCCTAAGCCTACTCTTTTAGGACTCCTAGGTACCAATTATTCAGGCCTGCTGATTTAAAAATGTGCATTCTTAGTAGGTGCTATTTAACATTCTGCAACTAATGGGCTGTAGTCTACTTCCATTATCTTCATGTAATATGAGTACATCATCTTGCTTCTTTCTAAATACAGAATAAAAATATTTATAGCTTGCTTTTATCCATCATTATAAACATTTTACCATATCCAAATCCAATCATAGGGCTGGAAGGGACCTCATGAGATCATCAAGTCCAACCCACTGGGAATTGAACCTAGGACCTTCTACATGTTAAGCAGAGGTGCTAGCTACTACACTATTTGCAGGGCTTGTTATCTAGCTAGCAAAGCTTCTGTGAGTCTAGTGCTTTTGCAATGAACCTCAGGTCAAATGTAAATTTGATCCAAACATCAGCTCCTTTTCCGGTCTCTATTTAAAATACCTGTGACCTATTTAGGGCCTGCTCTTTCCAGACAGCAGTGATGTGAAACTCCCAGTGAAACCACAAAGAACATGCAGGATTGGCCTCACTCCTAATGAGATTTTTGGCATCTTTGTTATTCAGCATCAAAAATAACTTACAAGATGAACTGAGTGATTATTAATTTGCATGATCCTACTGAGTTTGTTAAAACTATAACTGGCTGGCATTCAAGCTGTAAAGCAGCCTACAGAGGACTCCTAGTCCATTTTTTGAACCCCCTGAAATTCCCTAAAGATTTTTATAATGGAATATCATCTTTATTATCTTTTTATAAATCCATACATTCTAGAGCCATGACATTACAAAGAAATTCAACTGAATTAATACTCAAATAAATGTCTTAACTGTGTGACTCCAAATTCACCATAATTGCAATGGAAAACTTATGGCCATCATACAAGACTATAAAACTGTACAATTGGGTAATTGCTCATAAACATAATCATCGATGATCTAGTCTAATGAGTTTCAGAGGGGTAGTTGTGTTAGTCTAGTTCAGCAAAACAAGGAGTCTTGTGGCACTTTTAAAAACTAACAAATTTATTTAAAGCATGAGTTTTCGTGGAATGAAGTGGGCTCTCTCCCATGAAAACTCATGTGATAAATAAATTTGTTAGTCTTTTTAAAAGTGCCACAAGACTCCTTATTTGTTTTTTGTCTAATAAGTACATCCTACAGCCCCCTGATGTTGCAACTGGATCCCTGAGGGTGCAAGGTTTTGTGCCCCTCATGGATTTGACTGCAGCATTGTGACCTTCCACAGTTCTTCAAATTGTAAGCACTTCAACTATCATTTAACTTTGTGTATGTTTGTATCGTGTCTTAGCACACTGGGGTTCTGACCTGGTTGAGGCCTCTAGGTGCCACCATATCATAAATGGTAGATCATAATTGTAATAAAGTCCAATTCTTTCACATTGCTATATTTTAAAGAGGAAGTTAAAAGGTCATTTAAAAAAAAAAGTTATTAAAATGATTACTCTGCTATTTCTTAAAAGCAGGAAAATCTACATCTTTTAAAAAGATTTTGTTCTGTTCCATTTGCAAAGACTGATCTGGTGACAAAAAGCAATTTGCAAACAGAATTGTCATTTCACTTTGTCATACATGTAAAACAAAATCTGGCAAATGCTTAGGCAATACTCTAGCCAAATCACCATGGATGACAAAATATCAGTTGGAAGAGGACTGGGTTTTTTAAATTGTCATGTGTCACACGTATGATAACATTTTCTTCAAGTTATTCAGAAGGATATTTACAGGAAAAGTCTGATCAACTTCCTGAAAGAGGGCAAGAGGTTAACTGCAGCTGAGCTTTCATTCTTCCCTTGCTCAAGTGAAGGGCTATAGATTTGACTACTTAGGACACAAAGAGTCATTAAAGCTGTATTGATCCCAAACTATTTCTATTTCATGTTCTGTTTATGTTAATTGACTGAGTGTTTTTTTCTGGTTACAAATGTGATCTCTTAAGAAAAGGAACTTGCTCACTGTATTTCTTTTAACTCAGCTACAATCAGTTTAATCATCAATAAGCACTGCAGAATTCTTTTCTTGTCTGTTTTCTTTATGGATAACTTCGATATTTATTTTCAAGCTTTTTTGTATGTTTATTGATTTAAACTTTCACAGTTAGAGGAAATCATGGGGGAAGTCAGAAGATTGGGAGGATCAGAGAATTATTTAAAGACAGTAAACACTGAAATTTATAGTTTTTATTATTTTTAAATTCTTAAAACACATTGTCAAAATATACAAAGTCAATATCCTTAAATCAGCCTCTATCAAATTCTCAAGAAGCATTCTTCTTACCTAGCCTATATGTAAATTTTTATTATAATTCCTGGAAATGTTTTTGTCTGTTTGCATGCATGCAAGGAAATTGAAATTTAATGACATTTACCAATAAAAATTTAATCTTTCTAAATTGAGTTGTCAAAGTAAGAAATTATAGGCCATCTGAGCTGATCGAACCACCTTTTCTAAACTTTACACTCAGGAGACGCGATGTGAATTTACAGCTCAGCATATCATATAACAGTTGTCTACTGTCTCACTATTGGCTCCAGAGATCTGCTAGAATCACTACAACAATAATGCCTGGAGCACCCAACTGAACTGGAGCAAGACAGTCCCTATCCCAAAGCACTTCCTGTCTAAACCAGTGGGTCTCAACCACTGTGTTGGGACACATTACTGTGTCACTATACCCCACTAAGTGTGTTGCAGAGAGCTGGGAACTGGCTGGATTTGGCTTGGAGAGAGTGGGCTAGTGTATCCTGTAGAGTCGCAATATGCTGCCAAGCATGTTGTGACCCACAAAAGGTTGAGAACCACTGGTCTAAACAGACAAGATGTATAAAGGATGGGAAGAAACAGAGATGAAGTGACTTGCTCTCTGATGAAGTGAGATAGTCTCCCACGAAACCTCATGTGATAAATAAATCTGTTAGTCTTTAAGTGCCACAAGACTCCTTGCTTTTTTTGCTTTACCAGACTAACACGGCAGCCCCTTTCGAACTTGAATAAAATGCTGTCTCTTCTGAGTTCCAGTCTAGCAGCCTATCTACTACACTATGCTGCCTCTTAGTCTTATGTGCTTATGTCTGTAGTGTTACAATGAAAGAGTATCTCTTCTTTCATACAGCATTTTCCTTCATGCTTATGTTTCCATCATTCCAATATTTAAAAACACTGCTTTACAGAACTCTTTTAGATCAACGTCATGCTGTAAAGTAGTGCTGTGTACTTGCCTTTGTACTTCATAATCACCTTATATTGACAGTTTAGCATGCACAGATTCTGAGAATTTAATAACAGTAAAAAAGGAGGTAATGTAGATAACTGAGAACATGCCCTGAATCAGGAGGCACTGAAAGGCAGAGATGGAAAGGTGGAATGCCATGTGATTAAATGCATCCGTACATAAATACAGCGGTCCTGCCAAGTTATAGTATTTCGACCAAAAAGTCTAAGGGAAATGTCTTCTGGATCCTCACATGAAAAGTAGGACCTATAACAGCTAGCTGTCCAATAGGCTTAACAGAGCAGATAATGTAAGTGGCTCACTTCACTGCATCCAAGCTGAGCCCATTCTCATATCTCAGCATTTGCTCCGTCTCTAATCAATGTTCAAGCTCCTATCCTTCCACATGTACATTACTGGATGGTACTCTTCTCCCCCATCCCCATTTCTGGGACCTTCTTAAGCCAGGTATTGTCTACAGGGAGCATCCTCTAACAAGTAACTGTAAGTGAAACTCAAAGAGATAGACACTGGAGAGAAATTAGGGGTAGTAAAAACACCTAATACTCCTCTGCGTGGGAGTGAACAGGGATTGTTTCAGGCTGCCAGTGCAGAGAACAAAAAAATTCACCCCTGTGACTGGCCAGCAGTACATCATGGCCTTTTGTTAGCTTCTTCCATTGCAGAGCTAGCTAGTGAATACAACCTTTGGCTGCAGTGGGATGTACCAGTTAGGCATTGCCTCTGTGCAGCCCCAACAAAGCATTCCCTACCAGAAGGCAAGGTAGCTGAGACTAAAATTGATCCTGACATTAACATTAGCAGCCTCCACTATTCTTTCTTCTCCCCATCATTGACACTGGTGTCTGGAAGAAGTTACAGTTTTATTTAGGAAAAACAACAGTAATAAACATAATACATCTTAATAACACTTATCAAAGAGCTGGACACTTTAGACTTTTCTTGCAAAACAAATCAGGATCTTTTTCTCTCTATTGAACAATCATTTCCTTCATCCTCACAAGTCACATCCTAGCTATATGAAGTCTTTTAGCCTCTTGTTCAAATGCCACAAAAGTCCAATTCATCATCTAAAAATGCAGCTCCATTATCTTGTCTATGCTGAGCTTTTGTTTTAGTATTGGAGACTGAAGCTAGCAAATGGGACAATGCAAGTGCAGACTGGGACAGGAGCTTTAATATCTCCTCTAGAACCACTTAGGCCCAGGATAGGATGACACAGTGATAAAAACAACTACAGCTGCTCTACCCTAGTGCTCTCACCCATGGGAGTCTTTCCATTGATTTTAAAAGTAGCTGGAGCAGTGCAGTGTGAGGTGAAGTGCTAAGCAGAGATGTAGTTTACAGGGTACACATGAGCTGAGAGGCCAGGGCTCTCCACTGAGGGTATGACAGAAGATCTAATTATTATGTAGCACACACAAAACCATCCACTGCTGACGAAACAAGATAAACCCAAAATATCCCGAAGCTTTCAGAATAATACATGTAAAGTAGATGTAGCTCCCACATGTACTGGGCTCAGAGCATTCTTCTATCAAACCTCTCCTGATTGCTATCCTTTCCCTTTGATGCTTCTAATCCCTTCGGTCCCCCTCAAGGAATGTGAACATTTCTGTAATGATTTATTTTAGAATGTATGTCAAGTGCATAAATCTATTGATGGCATGTGAGGCCAGTTGCCTCCACCCAGTATGAGCTGGCTGACTTGTTCTAACCATGATGACCTTTTAATGAATATTTATACCTATCTTCCTTGCCTCTGAGTGACTATAATACAACAGAATGCCATCAAACCTCTATATAACAAAGGAAGGGCAATGCTAAAAGAGGATATAGTTGCATTCAACTTTTACTTCCACAGCACAGAAAATACGTGTCAGTGCAAGTGAAAACTTCCATCATTCCTTGTAAATCATCAAATATCTCATTCTCATTCCCAGGCCTTAATTTCCGTGAATGTAATTGGACAGACCCTTCCATTTATAAGGAAACATTGTTCCTTTTATAGAGCTATTAAATATGTCATTCAAGGTTTTTTTTTTCAGTTTACAAGCAACACTGTAATGCAACAGAATGCAATGAACAAAAATCAAACATACAGTTCCAAGCGAAAGTGATTATACTTAGAGATTTCCATTTCGGGAAGTATTACCATTTGGCATCAGTCAGACTGGCAACTCCTGAGACTACAGTTATGACTCATTTATGGAAACACCCGTCTCTGCTCTAACCTTAGCCTCACCTCATCCTCCATATTTGTTATTAACAAGAGCTGAGCAAAACCTTCCAAAATTTCAACAAAACTTTTCGTTTTGATTAAAAAAAATAGGATAAAATTTTGGTGAATGTTTTAATAAAAATTACATTCCCTCTGCCACTTCCCTTTTTTTAAACCAGCTGATATGTGCACCTATCATACATTTCCTAGATCTTGTAGTGCAAGCTCTCTCTGATACATACTGTCTTTGTGTTATTTCTTTGTAGAATCTAAAACAACATGGCCCTAATTCTGGTTTGAATAGTACTAGTAACAAGATCAACATGAATTTACCTTAATCTTAGATCAAGATCTATACCAGAATCATAATCTTTAGTACATTTAGCTGGTTTGATTGTCAAGATTTTTCTCACAAGTGTCAAACAGCAAAACAAATTGTCCTCACTATTCTAAGGGCTGGATGAAATTTACCAAGTCGAAGTGGATCCCTACGAGCCATGCTGTTACACACACCCTATGCTGTGGTGTGTGTGTGTGTGTATGCGCGCGCGTGTGCATGCATGCTTGCATGCTGAGACCCCCATCTGGAATACTGTGTGCAGTTCTGGTCTCCTATGTTTAAGAAAAATGAATTCAAACTGGAATAGGTGTAGAGAAGGGCTTCTAGAATTATGTGAGGAATGGAAAACCTACCTTATGAGATGAGAACCAAGGAGCTTGACTTGTTTAGTTAACCAAAAGAAGGGCTGAGGAGAGATATGACTGCTTGCTATAAATACATCAGAAGGATAAATAACAGGGAGGGAGAGGAGTTTTTATTTAAGTTAAGGACCAATATGGCTACAAGAACAAATGAATATAAACTGGCCACCAACAAGTTTAGACTTGAAATTAGACAAAGGTTTCTAACTGTCTGAAGACAGAAATTCTGGAACAGCCTTCCAAGGGAAGCAATAAAGGTAAAAAGCCTAATGGGCTTCAGTACTGAGCTTGACAGGTTTATGGAGAGGATGGTATGATGGGACTGCCTACAATGGTGATTCTTAGCAGTGAATATCTGGAGTGGCCAGTCATGGGACACTAGACTAGGGGGCTCTGAGTTTCTATAGAATATTCTTTCCTAGGTGCCTGGATGGTGGCTCTTGCCCACATGTTCAGAGTTTAACTGATCACTGTAGTCGGGGTTGGGAAGGATTTTTCCTGCAGGTTATGCTGGCAAAGATCTGGTGGTGGTGTCATCTTCCTCTCCAGAGTGAGATATGGGTCACTTGCAGGTTTATACTAGTGTAAATGGTGAATTCTCTGTAACCTGAAGTTTTTAAATCATGATTTGTGGACTCCAGTAACTCAGCCAGCAGTATGGATCAATTACAGGAGTGATTGAGTGAGTTCTGTGAAGATCCAAAGGGGCAGTCATGTTAGTCTGGTTCAGTAAAACAAACAAGGAGTCCTGTGGCACTTAAAGACTAACAAACATATTTATTGCATGAGCTTTGTCAGATGTTTTGAAGATGGTGGAACTTACAGAATGGGAGGAAATAAATGCAGGGAAGTGTAAGTCATGAGAACAGGTCGCACTGTAACAGCAAATCAAAACAGTTGTAAAGATTCAAACACTGGGAAACAGCAGAGAGAGATAAGGTCAAATCACCTGTTGTAATGAGAGACAAATCCAATGGGCCTATTAGGTCCTGAAGCAATGCAACTGAATTTGCAAATAAAATTCAGTTTCAGCAGCTTCTCTTTGAAGCCTTGGTCTAGTGCTCACCTGTGTGAACACTGCAATTAGCAAATCATTAATGGCATGATCACAAAGATTGAAATGCTGACCCACTGGTTTTAGAATGTTGTGACTTCTGATGTCAGATTTGTATCCATTTATTCTTTTACGCAGAGACTGTCCTGTTTGTCCAATATATAGCGCAGAGGGGCTTTTCTGGCACATGATAGTATGAATCACATTGTTGGAAGAGCAGGCAAATGAGCCTTTGATGGAGTAGCTGGTTTTATTAGGTCCTGTAATAGAGTCTTTTGTGCAGATATGTGGGCAAAGCTGGCAGCATGGTTTGTTGCAGGGATATGTGCCTGCTTTAATGGTTCTGTTGTTAGGTCTGTCTTTGCCGGTAAGTAACTGTCTAAGGTTGGGGAGCTGTCTGTAAGTGAGGAGAGGTCTGTCTCCCAAGGCTCAATGGAGTGAGGGATTATCTTGTAGAACAGGCTGTAGATCCCTGAGGATCTGCTGTAGAGGTCTCACTTGGGGGTTGTTGGTGATGACTAGAAGTGTTCTGATATTTTCTTCCTTGGGCTTCTCCTGTAGTAGTTGACTTCAGGGTACCTGCCTGGTTCTGTCAGTCTGTTTCTTCACTTCCGCACATTGGTGCTTTAGTTTTAAGAATGCTTGGTAGAGAGATCCTGAAGTGGTCTGTCTCTGTCTGAGGGATCAGAGAAAATGTGGTTATATCTTACGGCTTGGCTGTAGACAATGGATCATGTGGTGTGTTTTGGGTGAAAGCTTGAGGGATGTAGGTGACTATACCGATCAGTAGGTTTTCAGAATAGGGTGAGATTCTATGGTGTGCAATGTGCAGGAGGTCAGACTAGATGATTGTGATGGCCCTTTCTGAACTTAGTCTATGAGTCTATGGACTGAGTCTATGGTCTCAGCAGTATGCAAGGTCTTGGAGAAAATTTTGAAGGAGAAGGTACATAAGGATATTGAGGAGAATGGTAACTGCGATAAAATACAACACGGCTTTACAAAAGGTAGATCATGTCAGACCAACCTGATCTTTTTTGAGAAGATAACAGATTTTTTGGATAAAGGGAATTCACTTAAATTTCAGCAAGGCATTTGATACAGTTCCACACAGGGAATTATTAGTTAAATGGGGAAAGATGGAGATTAATATGAAAATAGAAATGTGGATAAAGAACTGGTTACAAGGGAGATTACAGAGGGTCATACTGAAAGGTGAACTGTCTAACTGAAAGGAGGTTACTAGTGGAGTTCCCCAAGGATTGGTCCTGGGACCCATCTTATTCAATCTCTTTGTTACTGACCTTGGCACAAAAAGTGGGGATGTGCTAATTAAGTTTGCAGACGACACCGGCTGGGAGGTATTGCCAATATAGAGGAGGATCGGGATAGCATATTGAATGATTTGGATGACCTTGTAAAGTGGAGCATTAGAAATAGGATGAAATTCAACAAAGGGAAGTGCAAGGTTATACACTTAGGGACAAATAACAGGAATTTTTCTTATAAGTTGGGAATGCATCAGCTGGAAGTGACAGGGGAGGAGAAGGACCTGGGCATACTGGTTGATCACAGAATGACAATGAGTAGCCAATGCGATGTGGCAGTGAAAAAAGCTAATGTGGTCCTGGGGTGCATCAGAAGGGGTATTTCCAGTAGTGATAGGGAGGTATTATACAAGGCGCTGGTGCGACTTCACTTGGAATATTGTGTACAGTTCTGGTCACCCATGTTTAAGAAAGATGAAGTCAAACTGGAACAGGTGCAAAGAAGGGCTACAAGGATGATTTGTGAAATTGAATATCTTCCCTGTGAGAGGCAACTTAAAGAGCTTGGTTTGTTTAGTCTGACCAAAAGAAGGCTGAGAGGAGATATGATTTCTCTTTATAAATACATTAGAGGGATAAATACAAGGGAGGGAGAGGAATTATTTGAATACAGTGCCAATGTGGGCACAAGAACAAATGGATACAAACTGTCCTTCAGAAAATTTAGGCTTGAAATTAGATGCAGATTCCTACCATCAGAGGAGTAAAGTTCTGGAATAGTCTATCAAGGGAAGTGGTGGGGGCAAAAACATTAGCTGCCTTCAAAACCGAGCTTGATAAGTTTATGGAGGGAATGATATGATGGACAGTGTAGCTTGGCCATTGTCTGTCTTTTACTACTGGTGATGGGTATGATAGTGACATGGGAAGGGGCATTAGATGGGGTGGCTTGTGAGTTATTACAGAGAAGTTCTTCTTGACTGGCTGTCATGGACTTGCCTTCATGCTCAGGCTTTAACTGACTGCCATATCTGGGGTTGGGAAGAAATTTTCCCTCTGGGCAGATTGGCTTGGGCGCTGGCGGTTTTTTGCCTTCCCCTGTAGCATTGGGCATGGCTCACTTGCAGGTTGATTCTCTGTATTAAAGTCTTTAAATCATGATTTGAGGACTTTAATAGCTCGGCCATGGGTTTGAGGCTCATTGTAGGAGTGGGTTGGTGAGGTTTTATGGCCTGCAGTGTGCAGGAGATCAGACTAGATGATCATATTGGTTTCTTCTGACCTTAGAGTCTATGAGTCTATGAATGGCTGTGTGTTGGGACCTCTACAATCCTCAGCCTGCCTAAAGCAGATCTGTGCTGGCTCTGAATTGAGGAGACTATTGGTGCTGGACTAGTGGAAGGATCCCATGAGCAGCACTAGCTTAGATCCAGGAAGTCCTCTGCATCAGAGGTGGGACAGCAGAACCACCTGGCCAACAGGCTGGAGATTAACTTGTGACCCCTCACTCCCTTTCATCTCACAGCAGCTGCATATTCAGGCAGAGTTTCGGGTTTTATCAATTACATGCACTTACAAACTCTAGCATGAGAAACTCACCTATCACACAGGAAGTCAATTCATCAGTAGAGAGAGCAACTTGGGCTCATGACCGCCTGTCCTTTTTCTCCTCACATGAAGAAAACCACAAAACCTGCTGCTTCCTTTATGAAACTAATCAACTTTCAATGAAGAATAGTTTCTTTAAACATAGAAGCGAAATAACTCTCGGTTACAGTAGGTGGCTCCTATTTAACATACCACATAATATAACAATATATCCTTGACCTACTCTCAACCAACAGTATGCTATCTTCATCTTCACTGCTGTGCTTATTGTTTACAGCTGCCCAATAGAACCGATCCTTAAAACACACTTTTAAAATTCTTTCCCAGAAAGATTTATACTGCACAAATCCTAGATGAAACATTATAAAAAGGGACCAGCACCACTCTCAGATTGATATTTTTTTCCTGAGGTTATGAAAGACTTAATTTAAAAAGAGAATTGTGATTTAGATTGCATGATAAAAAGAAAACCATCAAGTTCTATCTTTCATGGAATATCAGGGAGAATGAATTCAATGAAGAGTAACACATGTATCTTGCAAAAACTGCTAATGCAGATTAGATTTTATTTTACTAAATATCAGAGTACTAATATTAAATGTCAGACTAGCAAAATAGGAATATAAAATCACTATAAATGTACATTGTATTGTAAAGTGAGACAATATAGACCCGGCTCCTCAGCTGCTATAAATCGATGCAGCTCCATAGGGCAATACAGACCAATTTCAAAAGGGCTAGCCGTGTTAGTCTAGTCCAGTAAAAGAACAACAAGGAGTTGTGTGGCACTTTAAGACTAACAGATTTATTTTTTGCATGAGCTTTCGTGGGAGAAGATCCCACTTCCTCAGATGCTTCAAAGATGGGTGAACTTACAGAAAGGAATGAAACTAAATGCAAGGGGATGTAAAACATAGGATCAGGTCATACAGTAACAGCAAATCAGAGCAGTTGTTAGGTTCAAACTATGGGAAGCCTGCAGTCAGATTACCTTTTGTAATGGGAAGAGAACCCATAGTCTTGATTAAGTCCTGCTTTCACAGAATTTAGCTTGCATATTAATTCGAGTTCAGCTGTTTCTCTTTGAAGTCTTGATGTCCCAGCTACATCTCTAACAACAGTCGTTAACAAATCAGTCATCGAGTGATTAGGAAGATGGAAGTGCTCAGCAACTGGTTTCTTTGTTCTTTGATTTCTGATATCAGCTCTGTGCTCATTCAGCCTCTTGCGCAGCGATCGTCCTGTTTGTCCAATATATAAGGTGTTGGGGCATTTCTTGCACATGATGGCATAGATCACATTAGTAAATGAGCCTTTGATGGAGTAGCAGGCTTGATTAGGACCTATGATGGTATCTGTTGTGCAGATATGTGGGCAGACTTGGCAGTGTGGTTTGTTGCAGGGGTGTGCGCCTGCTTCAATGTTTCTGTTGTTAGATCTGTAGTTGCTGATGAGAATCTGTTTAAGATTAGGGGGCTGCCTATAAGCAAGGAGAGGTCTGTCTCCTAAGGCTTGAGAGAGAGAGGGATCATCTTTTAGAATAGGCGGTAGGTCCTAAGTGATCTGTTGCCGAGGTCTGACTTGCTGAAGTTCTGGTTCTACAGGTTTTAAATCATGGAGCTTAAACATATTAGCACTGTGGAATTCCAAAGGGGCAGCCATGTTAGGTTAGTTCAGTAAAACAAGCAAGGAGTTCTGTGGCACTTAAAGACTAACAAATCTTATTTATTGCATGATCTTTTGTGGGAGAAAATCCCACTTTTTTCAGTTCCTTCCCCTCAAATTATATTGGGGCTTTTAGCAGGTCTCATTAATCAGTCTGTTAGAGAAGCCGGGATTCACAAAGGGATTTAGGCACACTGCAATGCTGACCATCACAGAGCCTAATTTTTAGGTGCCTCAAACATCATAGGAACACTACGACCCACAAAGCTGTGTAAGGTGCTGTACAGGATGGATTGTCCCTGAGCTGGAGAGCCTGGGACTAAACCAGCCCAGATTACAGTATGAGCCTCATGTGAGAGGGATCACCTGATTCTTGTATAAACAGAGCCAGGTTTAAGAGCTTACCTGGGGAAAGAGCTGGAGGGAAGAGCTAGGTAGGGAGCAAAATCTCCTGTAGGCAATACAGACCAGTTACAGGCATCAGCGTGTGTGTGTGTGAGACTGAGACCAACTGACCCACCCACAAAAATGGGCTTCACACAAGCCAGCATGATGGGTGCGAGGGCACAAGTGAGGTGCTTGTCTTGCTCCACACGATGCAGGAAGAGGTGGTACTCATCATGCATGGTTGCATCTGAGGAAGTGGGATCTTCTCCCACGAAAGCTCATGCAAAAAATAAATCTGTTAGTCTTAAAGTGCCACACAACTCCTTGTTGTTTTTTTTTTACTGGACTAGACTAACACGGCTATCCCTTTTGAAATTGTATTGCTACCACCCACTTTATAACTCTTAGCCCAATGGTTAAAGCACTCAGCTGGATACTTAGGTTGAACTGAAGGAGGATTCTGATGTGGGGCTGCCTCAGTCTCTCCTGTTGAAGCCGCTGCTGTCTTGGTAAATAATGAGGGGTTGGAGCAGGGGAGGCCTGCAGCTGGGGTCTCCCTCTCCCTGGTGGATGACTCTAATCAATAGGCTTCAGAGCCATTCCCATTCTTTCCCTTGCCCCCCTTGTGTTTAGAATAGTTGTTGGGCAGAGAGAAGAGGGTGTCTCATGCCAGAATATCCCATGCTCTGGCAGACAGTGGGGATCTAACCCAGCATCTCCCACTCTCCACTCAGGGCTCTCACCTCTGGATTAAATGCTATAAAGTGGATTTTCCTCTATAGGGCCAGGGCAAGGTTTTTTGCTGCCCTAGGACGACAGTGATTTTGGTACCCCCCGCAGCCCCCAGCAAAGTGGCACCACTGCCAGGATCTGGCTATGGTTAGGGAGTGGTGCTGCTGCTGGGATCCAGCCCCAGCTGGGGATCTGGCCATGGGGCAGGGAGCAGCAGTGCTGCTGGGGTCCAGCTGTGGGCAGGGGTCTGGCTCCAGCCAGGGAGTGGCTCCATGGACAGGGAGCGGAGCAGGGCAAGATAGGCTCGCTGGCCCCAGCCCAGCCCTTGGTGGCCCCTAATTGTTGGCACCCTAGGTGACTGCCAGGGTCTCCTCTATGGAAGGACCTGTCCTTCTCCTCTAGGTTGGATTGTGAACAGAACCTGCTCTAGTAAGCAGCCTCTGACCACACCTACTAGATCAGGAAGCTGACTGCCCATCTTCCCTCAGTTTGGGGCATGCTCTGGGGCTGAGGCAGAAGACGAGAGAGAGGCATCAGGGTGCTTAGAAGGTGACTGCAATATGCATGGTCAGAGGCACCTGAGAACTTTTACTTTCAAAAGCTTTGGTGTTGAATGAGTTTAGGCACCTACTGGCACTTACCTGCCTAACTGGCATTGTGGATCCCACCTTTAAGGCCAGTGCTGCAAACACTTGTGCAGGTGACCAGCTCTCTTCAGTTCAATGGGGTGACTTGTGTGCTGTTAGTGTTTGCAGGATTGGGGCATCTTGCTAGATGTAATAGAGCAGGATGTAATGTAAATGTTGGTATACGAAACTTCTGGAGATACTACTTGCCATATGTAGGGGACCTGATTCTCCTCACGGCCACCACTGAATTAGGAGCCAGCAATATGGCTATATCAGTATAAAACTGAAGTAAGTGAAGGGGGAACCGGGCCCATAAAGTATGGAATAATGTGTAATTCAAATACAAACCAACTACCAAAAAGCTGTATTAAACATTCAAAGGGACAGAGAAAATACAGGAGGCTATGGACAAAGAAACTGATCTAACTGCATGGGTCTCTGCATGGGAAAAGGAAATACACCTTCAATTTGCATAACTCACAAAGGAAACTTTTTATGAATTCCTTTATTGATGGCATTTGACTTCAGTTAAGAGCCATCAACTTTTACAGAGGCAATCTATTGATGACGAGTGTGTGTGTGAGGGGGTGAAGTGAGGAACATACTGATATATGTGGTGGCTGTGTCCAAAAATTAAACAGATTTGGGAGGAAATTATTAGGGATTCATCTTATAATAAAATGTTGGCTTCCTAGAGATTCCCTGACTTGCTTACTTAATGCTCCATTAAAAAATGTACATTTTAAACAGAGCAACTAATTAACTCGTTGTTATAAGTGGGGCTTTGTATTACTTATTACTTGAAAAATGTGATTTCTCCTGTAGAACTGTGGCATAGTAACATATGGACTGTCCTTGTAATAGAAAAGTTTTTATACCAACTATGGACACAGGAAGTGTCAAAGAGAGACAATTTGGTCACTTTTCTTATTAACTCAGAGTAGCCCTCTCCAGTCAGCAAGCCAGAACCTTCAACCAGTTTCTTTGAATATTAACTGGACCCTGAATATGTAATGTATACTGTAGTATTAATGTTTTATTGTAATTTTGCCTTAATAAAATGCTAAAAAAAATCAACTGAGTTGTCATTTTGAGGGTGACCCTAAGAAAACCTTGGTACAGGGCTCAGTTGTGCATTCTCTGATAGAAAACAATGAATGTTTTGGATATGACTGATGCCGGATCTGTCCTTTTATGTCATCGTAGATTCTGTAGACATTTACTTCTCTCTCTGCCAGGAAGTCTGGGCATCCTTGCCTGAAGGAGAGCACTCCAGGGACACTCAGATGAAGACTGTATGCAGCAGCCGGCTGCTGAAGAAGTGGTCCTATTACAATTAAATTGTTTTCCGAGAGACAGGTGCTTACTCCAAGAGAGGTGGACTCATGGAGTAGCAGAATGAAGATGTGGGGAGTGGGAAGGATAAAATTCCTTTTAGTAGGCATGACCTCTTGGGAACCTTTACTATTGTATCTGAAAGAAAGTTCAAAAGTAAATGAAAAAAAATCCGAGGGCTCGATGCCTGGCTAATATTTATATAGTGCCTTTCTTCCAAAGATCCCGGCGTGCTTAGCAAATTTACAAACTACGCCCACACATGATTCACTTCAGCCAGCATTTTATGGAGTAGACCTACGCAGACTTCAAACAATGCACTGTGACATTTTGTGGGACCTTCTCCCATGAAAGCTCATGTGACAAATAAATTTGTTAGTCCTTAGAAGTGCCACAGGAGTCCTTGTTGGGTTTTTTTTTTTTTTGCTGGACTAGACTGACATGACTCCCCCTCTGGAAATTTTCTGTCTAGTTTATTTACAAATTACCTGCCTGATGATCAGAGCGTGGATTGCTTTAGCCTATCGTGGTTGTGGCAAACGACTTTCCTGACGGGGGGAGTCTGAGGTAGCTCTATTCAGATCCGTTATGGTTTTATACATTGCACTCAGGACTTCTGCTGTACCAGTCTAAATTGGAGCAGCCTTAGGGCAGCCTAATTTACATGTGGCTGCTAGCAAGAACCCTGAGGAATTGTTCCGGTAGCCAATAATAGCCAGACTGCAGCAGTGCCCAAAGCTTTTAAACGACTTAGAATATCTGCTAGAATTATTTCCCAGGGGCTGTATCTACTTACTTTTTGCTTTGACTATATAACTGGAGCAGCATAAAGGGGTTGTAATGTAATGTATCATCAGGCTCTCTGCATTTGTCTAAACTGTATTGTTTAAGTTAGAATGAAAAGTCCAAGAATCAGGCACTGAGGCATCTTCTATATGTACTGTATTCATTTGTGGGTGTGTGCACTCAAACACAAAATATTATTAATCCAAAAACAATAACCCTATAGAGAGAGTGACTAAAAGCTTTCTATTAGAGATGTCAAATTATTAAGAACAAGGAGTTGTGTGGCACTTTAAGACTAACTGATTTATCTTAAAGTACCACACAAACTGGACTAGACTAACACAGCTATCCTTTTGAAATTGACAAATTATTAAGAAAATTGACCACAATTAAGTACAAGATTTAAAAAAAAAGTCTCAATTAATCTCCATTTTAATCACACTATTAAACAGTCATAAAATACCATTTATTTAACTATTTTGTCTGTTTTGTACATTTTTAAATATATCTATGTCAGTTACAGTATAGAATACAAAGTGCACAGAGCTCACTTTATTTTTTGATAACAAATATTTGCACTGTACAAAAGATAAACAAAAGAAATAGTATTTTTCAGTTCACCTCATACCAGAACTTTAGGGCGATCTTTATTGTGAAAGTGCAATTTATATGATGTAGGATTTTTTTCCTTTTTGCTACGTATCTGCATTCCATGTGTAGCTCATTCAGTCTGCATCTGTAAGTTGGACTTTCATGATAAAGATATTGCCTTATAGTACTAGTATAAGGTGAACTGAAAAATATTATTTCTTTTGTTTCTCTTTTTACAGTGCAAATATTTGTATAAAAATACTGTCCTCTAAAGTGAGCCCTGCCTCTTTGTATTCTGTGTTGTCTTTGAAATCAATTCATTGCGAAATATTGAAATACCTCCAAAATATTTATAATAAATTTAAATTAATAGTGTGATTAAAACGATGATTAATATAATTAATGTTAACCAAGTTAATTTTATCACTTGAGTTAACCATGATTAATTGACAGCCCTACTTTTTATAACTACCTTTTAACAAAATTTGCCTAAATGGCAGGATTATATAGAGAAATAAATTGTACCATTATAAACCTACTGGGTGAATAGGACAGTACAGAAACTTGCCCAGTGTATTTCAAAAGGCAGTGAAAGAACTTTGACTTAGACTGTTTAATAGTGAAATCAATCATAACTGCATAACACAACCAAAAAGTAAACTCAATTCTGTGGTAAAGTCCACTTCTATTTTTAAAAAAGTACTATAAATAAATTATACCAATACTTCAAAAAAATGCACAAGCAAATATTAAGGGCCAATGAAAATGGCCCCAGAAAGAAAGCAGTTCTTCACCTCGTTTCCCTATGAAGAATCTACTGCTGGCTAAAAGGCTGGATGAAACAGATCTGCTTTTCCCAAAGTCTGAAACATCTCCAAAGGAAAGAGCTTCCGCAAACAATGTCCTGCAGCTAGCCAGCCCTATGGAGTTCAATGCTGGAGAAAACAAGAAGAAAAAGAGGAGCATCCTAGTTAAGAATGATTGCTGCAGGAGAGGCAGTCTCAGACAAAGGTGGAATTTAGGTCCTTTAGCTCTCTGAAGAGACTTGGTGAATTACACTTGAACACAAGGCATTTCCTCAGAACTTAAACATTGATCAAGGTGGGCAATCATAATACAAATCATCAATAACCAACTCCTACTCGTCCTTTTAGAGTAGGTGAGGAAGAGGAAAATGGAGTCTCTTCCCTCATTTGTGCTCTCAGTGTCACTTATTTCTCTACCCTAACCATGGGCCTTTCAGCCAATTGCCTTACCTCACAGTAAGCATGATATCTACTAGTGTTCATAGAGAGCTGATCACTGTATTATAGAGATATAAAGGCATGCAGAGAGATTCTGAACTCAGCTGTGCATCGGTGTTAATCAGGGTTAGTGCCACTGAAGTCAGTGAAATTAGACTGGTGTAAAACTAGTAGATGTGAGAAGTGAATCAGGCTCATAGGCTGTGTTCACATGTTAACCCTTATTTCAAAATAACTTAAATCGAAATAAGAAAATCTTAATTCGAAATAAGGGAAGCCCTCAAAGCAAAAGAGCATGCCCTGTGTGTGGATATGCTATTTCACTTCAGGAGAGGGGTGGCATGGGAGGTGTGGCAACATGGCCCCTGGCATGGGACATGTGGCAACCAATCCTCTGCCTGGCTTTCACTTGGAGAGGGCAGGGAACTCCCTGCCCTGACTCCCCCACTGCTGTTGGGGCAGCGGGGGATGGACTGTGGGGCGCCCCTCCTGCTGCTCGGCTGGGGTCCCGGAGTTGGCTTGCCGGGCTTGTTCGCTGCCACCCCCACGGGGGAGGGGGGTCATCGATCCAGCTCCCCACGTTCCCCGGGGTGGCCCTAGCAGCCCGGGCTTGGCAGCTGCCCGCCGGGCAGAAATCGTGGGCGCCAGCTCAGCCCCCCACCCAGGCTCGGGGGCAGCCTCCTTGGCAGAAACCGCTGGCGCCAGCTCTGCCCGCTGCCCGGGCTTGGGGGCAGGCACACAGGCAGAAGCCACGGGAGCAGGCTTAGCCCCCCCCATCTGGGCACAGCCACTGCTGGCTGGGCAGAAGCTGCAGGCGCCAGCTCAGCCCCATGCCCGGGCTCGTGCCCTTTGTCACTTTTAAAGGTTAAACTGTGAAGTGCAGCAGCCTGGTCAATTTCACCTCTGTGAAATTGACTAGAGGGTGCAGAGCCTGCCAGAGCCAGCACCTCCCCTGGCCGCTTGCAGGCAGCCAGGGGCTGGGGGACTGGGGCACCCCACTAGCTCTGCCTTCGCCGCCCAGGGGGCTGCTGCCCAGCCAGGCAGTGGCTCCAGCCAGCCCTGGCACCTGCCACCTGCCACCTGGCGGGCAGCCGTGGAGCCTGGGCAGCGGGTCCGGCTGGCTCCCGCACCGGCCGCCCCCCGTGTGCCACCCTGCAGCTCACCTCAGCACCCTGGCCAGGGACCCTGGGAGGAAGGCCAAAGCCCTTGCTTTGAAACTACTGCTGTTTCGATTGCAGGGGAGTTTTTATTTTTTCGAAACAACAGACTTTATTTTGAAATGACGGGGTCCCATCATTTCAAAATAAAGAAACGTCATTGGGACATGACCACTTTTATTTCGAAACAACAGTGGTTGTTTCAAAATAAAAGCCTTGTGTGAACACAGCCATAGAGTTAGAGCCCTGCAAATCCATGGATACCCACATTATATATACAGACCATTTCTTCCGGAAAAACAAAACCTCTGGTTTAAAATGACAGATTGTAGCGTCCTGCAAATCTGCAGATGTCCATAGTATATCTGTGGACAATTTCTTGCAGATGCAGATCAGATGTGGTTACAAGGTATGCGGTATCCTCTATAGCCCGTCACTGACATTCTGTACCACAATCTGCTCTTGTAAATACTTGGTTAGTCCCTAATTAAAATTCTTAATGTAACAAAGATACACACATAAGTTCCCAAAGACCAATCGAGGCCTGATTTTCTGAGGTAGGTACTAAGCACTCACAGCTCTGATTGACTTCAGCTGGAGTTGTGGGCACACAGAACTTCTAAAAATCAGTTCCTTCTCTCTCCCAGAATCAGCACACAGCTGGATACATTAAAATAATACTCAGAGGCTCTAGTTTTCCTTCAAAAAGAAAAAAGCTAATCATATGACTGAGCACTGGTGATTTTCCAGTTATCTTCATAAATCACTGTTACTGATGTGTTTTCTCAAACTTGTTTCTTATTCTGTTCACAAGGGTATGCCTACACTTACAAGTTATTTTGAAATAAGGAGGCTTGTTTTAAAATAACTTTTTACCTGCCCATGCATGTATTTTGTTATTTCGAATTAAGTGTTTATTTATTTTGAAATAATAAAACCTGCTTTTATTTTGAAATAGGGCTTAAATCGAAATTATTATTTTGAAATAAGCCATTCTAAGCTGCAGAATAGGCTTATTTCAAAATAATGACCCTATTCTTTTACTTGCTTTCCCCTATTTGGAATGAGAGAGTCTAGTGAAGACTCTACTTCAGAACAGTAACTCCTACCTTATTTCAAATTAGAGAGTCTTCTCTGGACTTCTAATTCAAAATAATAAATTCAAAGTAGTGCTAATCTGAAATAATTACTTTGAATTAAAATCAAAGTAGTTATTTCAAAATAATTATTTTGAATTAATTTTGTAAGTGTAGACATAGCCAAACTTTCCAGATTAGTCCAATCCCTTGTCCATCACGCTTAGGAACATTCCTTCAAGGAATATCAGTTAAGAATACTGAGGAGGATAAACACTGTGAAAAAATGCATGCTGAAAGAAATTTCAGCCTATTCTACTAGTCAAATCATGCATGTCTACACAACAATGTTAATCCTGGGCTAAACTGGGCCTGATCTGAAGCCTAACCACCTTGTATCTACACACCATGTTAACCTAGGGCCTGGTGACCTAGAGTAACAGGAGGGACCAAGCAGGGGTTAAAGTGTGCTGGAACGCCCCAGAACGCCGTTCTGAAGCCCACTATTTTTAGGGGCTCGGCATTCCAGGGTCCCTAAAAATAGAACATGGAGCTGGAACGCCATGTTCTGGGGCCCACCATTGAAAAATAGTGGGCCCTGGAACTCAGTGTTCTGGGTCAACGTTCTATTTTTAGGGGCCCAAACGCTGGGCCCCTAAAAATAGAAGGCCCCAGAGCAGCGTTCTGCCGTGTTTCAGCGGGTAGAAGACAGGGGCAGGAGCTAGAGGTGTTACTAGGGGCTCAAGCCCTGCCCCAAACCCCTCCACTTCCAGGCTCCGCCCCCAACCTGGGGCCTGCTGCCTGAACCCCAGCTGCGGCACCACCCCAGGGCCTACCGCTCCCACCTCCCCAGGCGCGCCACTGCCGGTGAGTGTGGGGGTGACTGGCTCGTGCTGGGTGGGGGGGTATTGGGGGCAGAGGGTGGCAGGAGCTGGGGTCTGGGGGGCCCACCAGCACTGGAGGGGGGCCCACCGGCACAGGACGGGCCCCACTGGCACTAGAGGGGACCCACCAGTGCAGGAGCGTTCCGGGGCCTCCCAATTATATTCTAACCCCTGGGACCAAGTCTGTGTTAAACTGGGACCTGTGGTTCAACCCCTGCTGCTTTCCTCTCTGTACGATGCCCTAGCTCAGGGGTCTCAGACTCAAATCCCCGACAAGGGCCGCATGAAGACTAATACTTTAGCCCGGAGGCTGCACCACTGAAACCTTTTCATACAACAATATTGCAAATATAGCTAACAATAGCATCATTGTGGGCTGCAGGAAGTAGCTTTAGTGGCCTCACGCGGCCTGTCGGCCATGTGTTTGAGACCCCAGCCCTAGCTTGACGTGGGTCCCAGAAGTCTTCTGGATGTATCCCAGAGTTCCTTGGGGGGGGCAGTGTCCTCTGCTGATTTCTCATGGAGCACTGGGTGTCAGGACTCAGTTCAAACAGGGAGTCCTGTGTCACTTTTAAAGGTTAACAAATTTATTTATCACGAGCTTTTGTGGAAGAAGATCCCACTTTGTCAGATGCTTTGAAGCTGGAAAGGTTACAGAATGGGAGCAAAACAGGAGGCCTCAGTTCTTAATTCGGACACTGAATTTGTTCTGTTCACTTTACACCCTTGTGATCTGGTGATAACACCGTTTACATCACAGAAAAGTTGTGACTCTTAATTAATGTTGACAAAGCTCTTTGAGAGCCATGAATGAAAGACACAGCATAAAAGAGAAGCGTATTACTATTATTACAAGTAATATTCATTACGAGTGGAAAAGTCAAGTTTTCAGATTAACATCTGCCTACTGCAGTGTTATGTCTGGTGTTTAGATACCAGGGTGAGAGTCACCTTTGAAGAACCAGTGAGAGCTAGACAGATCTCTTCTGCCACATCAGCTACATTTGGCACACGGATCAGCTCCTCGCCCTGCCAGCTGTTCAGGGCAGGCATGCAGCCAACATGTTCATTAGTAAATGGGTGAAAGTAGATGCACACCCTGGCATGCTCTGACTTGTGCCTATGCAAGGAATGGGTGTGCTCATGGAAAATGGGGTGGTACATGAGCTTCTGTCTGGCCAACGTCTTATGCACATTGGGCAACCTATCTGTAAGCCAAAACGACCACCCACGTTTGTGCACATGTTTTGGACAACAGGCAAATTGCATTTAACAGCGAAAAGCCCCCCTGGCTAGGGTTACCAGATGTCAGGCAAAAGGAGGACACATCTTCCTTTTTGCCTCCATGTCCTCCATCTGGCAGGCTTTTTAAAAATACATTGTGTCTGGTTTTTTACTTACAGGGGTTAAAGCATGCTGGAATGCCCCGGAACACCCTGTTTTAGGGGGAAGCGAATATTACATTAATGCTACATTTTCTCCACATCCTCCAATGTCCTCCTTTTCCTACTTCCTGTTCTCCTTTCCATGCTTTGGTGTCTGGTAACCGTACCCCCACCGCAAGGATGGTGCCACTGTTCCCTCTAAGCCAGGGGTCTCAAACTCAAATCACTAGGGCCCCATGAGGACTAGTACAGGGCTGCAAGAGGACTAGTACATTAGCCCATGCATTGCACCCCTGAAATCTTTTCATAGAACACTGCAAATATTGGTAACGGTAGTGTTGTTGGCAGGGGTGTTGCTGCCCTGGGGAGGGACCTGGGGCATGGGCCCAGGCCCTGCCCTCAGCCCCCTGGCTGGGGCCAGGGCTGGAAGCCGCTGTGCTGGTGTGGGTGGGTAGGCCACGCATCCCCAGCTGGGGCCAGGGCTGGAAGTGGCCATGGGAGGCCAGGCCCTGCATCCCCAGCTGGGGCCAGGGCTGGAAGTGGCCATGGGAGGCCAGGCCCTGCATCCCCGGCTGGGGCCAGGGCTGGAAGTGGCCATGAGAGGCCAGGTCCTGCATTGCTGCCTGGGGATGGGGTTGGAAGTGGATGTGGGCGGCTGGGTCCTGCATCCCTGGCCGGGGACAGGGCCACTGTGGCTAGCTGGGCCCCCGATCCCTGGTTGGGGATGGGACCGCCATGGCTGCTGGGCCCCAGATCTCTGGCCCGATTGGGCTGGAGTCCAGGAGAGGAGTAGCCCTGCCAGATCCGGGGCACTGCTGCTGGGATTTGGGGCATGTGCCCCGAGTGCCCAACGCCAGCAACGCCCCGGTCGTTGGCGGCTGCAAGAAATAGCTTTAGGGACCGCATGCGGCCCACGAGCCACATGTTTGAGACCCCTCTTCTGATCCGTGTGTGCGCTTGCGCGCATTCGTCGTGAAATCAAACCATGCAGCAAACTAAAGCCTGCCCAAAACAATTCAAGAGTGCTAACATGCATGCACACAAAGACAATTTTTGCAGGCACAGCCTGGGGAAAATGAGAGGGAACCTCGGCCCGGGCTCAGTCCTGGTCCTCGGAGCCTGGCCGCTCGGTGCAGGAGGAGGAGGAGGAGCGGCCCGGGGGGGGGAGGATGAGGCCGCCCCCGCACTGGCAGCTCCCGCCCCGCCGCCTCGCACGCCCGGCCCGGCCCGGATCGTCACCTGTCACCTGACCCAACCTGCCCGGCGCCGGGGGCGGGGCGGGCTGGGGGCCGCCCCCTGACGTGGGAACCTGCGGGGCGGGATGTGCGGGGCCCGGGCGGCGGCGGCGGCGGAGGCTCGGGCGGGCTGCACCGGGAGAAGGAGGCGAAGGCCAAGGCCGGGGGCAGCGACAGGTACCGGCACCGGCACCGGCAGCGGGCGGGACGCGGCACCACCTGGCCGCCCGGCTCCGCTCCGCTCCGCGCGTGGGCCCCGGCCGAGCTGCTGGGGGCGGGGTGGGGTCCCCCTGTCCCGGGCTCCCCGGCCCGGCCCGGCCCGGCCCGGCCCTGCTGCGTCCCCCCGCACGGGGCGATTTGCGGCAGGGATTTCCCTCCCCCCTGCACCCAGCTAGTGACAGTCTTATACCAATGTAGTGAGCACCCCCCAATCCCCTGACACCCCTGAATTTCCCAGCACCCCCAGTTGTCAGCGGCAGTGTTATACCAATTTAGTATGGACCCCACTTAACCTGCACCCCCCAAATTTCCCAGCACCCCAGCTGTCAGCTACTGACAGTCTTATACCAATGTAGTGAGCACCCCCCAATCCCCTGACACCCCTGGATCTCCCAGCCCCCCCAGGTGTCAGCTTCTGACAGTGTTATAACAATTTAGTGGGGACCCCCCAATCCCCTGATACCCCCTGAATTTCCCAACACCCCCAGTTCTTAGCTAGTCACAGTCTTATACTAATTTAGTGAGCGCCTCCAATCCCTCTGACACCCCCTGAATTTCCCAGCACCCCCAGTTGTCAGCTAGTGACAGTTTATACCAATTTAGTGAGCACCCTCAATCCCGCAACATCTCCAGAATTTCCCAACACCCCAAGTTGTCAGCGACAGTATAATACCAATTTAGTGAGCACCCCCAATCCCTCTGACACCCCCTGAATTTCCCAGCACTCCTAGTTCTCAGCTAGTGACAGTTATACTAATTCAGTGAGCACCCCCAATCCTCCTGACACCCCCTGAATTTCCCAGCACCCTCCCCAGTTATCAGCTAGTGACAGTGTTATACCAATTTAGTAAGCAGCCCAGTCCTCCTGCACCCCCCAAATTTCCCAGCACCCCCAGCTGTCAGCTAGTGACAGTGTTATACTAATTTAGTGAGCACCCCCAAACCCCTTGACACCTCCCTGAATTTCCTAGCACTGCCAGTTGTCAGCTAGTAACAGTGGTGTATCAGTTTAGTGAGCACCCCTATTCGCCCCTAATTTCAAGTCCTGGGGAGAATACTAGGCAGGGGAATAGACAAAGTGCGTGGAGCCATCACATCCCCTGATTCCCTCCCCCACCCCAGCCCGCTCGTCTCCAGACAAAAGAGCCCAGGACCCCCCCCCCCGTCCCCCAGGACTAATAGGGGCTGTGGTCCATCCCCCTCTGCACAGCGCAGAGGCTGGAGGGTTTGTTGTCGCACCTTGTTTGGTTGGTGTTTTCCCTGGGTGGGGATGTCTGGCAGCAGCTTTCTAATGGTGGCGGATCATGGAGGCATAGGCAAGCCAGCCAGTTTATTCTTGGCATCTGTGGCCCCAGCACGCATGCAGTCAGCATCTTAAACATCCCCTGGCGTGTTTTGTTCTGCCTCTGCCCCTGTCCTGGGGTGGATTTGAGCATTAGCAGCCGGTGTATGGGCTGGCAAATCCCTTTCCCCACCTCTCCTTTTAAAAATAAAAACACTTGTGTGTTTCAGAGGGGTTGAGTGGCTTTGTTCTGGATTTTTTTTTTTTTTTTTGCTTCCTGTCTAAATAACCCTCCTCTCCTCACAGAAATGTCCATAATAAGCATTAGTTTCAGTGATGTCTGCTGCTAAGGGTGAGAGCTGATGAAAGATACAGCCTCTCTCTGCGGACTCTAGCCAAGGGTCGCAGCTTCGATTATTCCACTGACTTTCTGCATTGTGGGCCAATAGCCGCTTGTATGGTGTGTTTATTCCCATCCTCCTAGCAACAAATGCCAACAGGGGCTCTCTGCGTGGCATGAGAAGCAAAATGTGGTGTCAGGTGGTGGGCTGAGTTTCTTCATCCCCTAGCAGTACTATAGAACTAGCCGTGGAACAGCACAGACCTTTCTGTCTGGCGCCTCCACAAATGCTTTTTGGTACTGACAGGGTCTCCTGGCTTCTTGCACTTAAAGCATGCCCCTGTGTTTGAATGGCTGTGTGGCCAAGTGAGGCTGGAGGTGACGGGAAATGGATTTATAAGTGATGTGAAGTCCTTCCCTTCTAAAAACAAACAAGGAATTTTGTAAAAACAAGCAAGGAGTCCTGTGGTACTTTGAAAGACTTACCCCATTTATTTGTCTCATGAGATTTCATGGGAGAAAATCTCACTTCGCCATCTTCAAAGTGTCTGATGAAGTGGCATTTTCTCCCATGAATGCTCATTCAATAAATAAATTGGTTAGTCTTTCAAAGTGCCACAGGACTTCTTGTTCCTTTTGTTGGACTAGGTTAACATGGCTACCCCTTTGGTCCTCCCTTTGTGTCTGTTCTGTGTGGCTTTCTCCATCTGTTCCCATCTTGGTGCTTTTATGTTCCAAGCAAGGAGTACCTGAGAAAGGATGGAAGGAGCCCATGACAGCCAGGGGCACTCGTGGATGCGAGAAAGGAACAGTAAAGGAAACACAAAAAGATGGGTTAGGGGCGTGCAGCAGCATTTTGTCAAAGCATCTACTGCTTAACTGTGTAAGGGATGAAGATGAAGGCAGGATCCATGCCACAGTGAGTTCATAATCCAAGTCAGACCCTACCCAGAACTTCTCCCTGGGCCTTCCAAGTCAGGCACAGTCTTGGAACTGGTTGTAATGTCCCTGGGGTGGAAGATGGCCTTTTTACTGATGCAGTGTGTTTGTAGCTTTGTCACAGTTACAGCCTCACGTCCCAGCAGTTAATAGGTCTGCACCAACCGAAAAGCCAAGTTAGGCATGTGTCTGACAAGAGGATGCATAGTCTAAGTTGCTCATTAACTGGGAGTATTTATCCCTCCCTTTCCCCACTCAAATGGCTTTCTTGCCTGTCCACTCTGGAAACCTAATGAGTGGGCACAAGCCACAACAGGCTAGCTGGGACGGTTGCCTGTGGAAGCCGTGCTCGTTTATGCATTAGCAATGCTGATCTCTGACCAAGCATAGAGGTGGACCATGATGGTGCAGTGCATCTAGGAAAATGGGAAGCCTACAGCTGCACCGTGCTGGAGCAGAGTGGAGAGTGAACTGTGATGAGCGTGACTCTGAAAGTCACAGTTTCGTGGGGAAGGGAAATAATGGACTGCAGCTACAGGACAGTAGCAGGTCCCATGCTCTTTCTGTCCCCCACCTTTTGCTGTGTCTGTGATGCAGGTACCCCACAAAGGTGAGTAAGCGGGCATGCTGTGTTTTCTTGCTCCCTCAGCTGGCATGGCCAGTTGTTACAGACCAGCTTGAAGGCCTGAATATGGAGGTAGAGGAAGCATGCACTATACTCCTGGCCAGTCTGGATGCAGCAGATTGCCAGTGCCCATAGAGTGCCTGGTCTTTTCTGCTTCTGTTGCGCCAGTGGAGTTTCATAGTCATTGGGTTCGGGTAGCCACCTGTTCTCATTTGTTCATAAACCTCTCGCAAAATTTGCCTAATGCTTTCAGGTGAATTGCAATGCAGTCAATGGACTTGCTTCTGTTATTGGCCAGCCACTAACAACAAATCATGAGTGTGTTTTTCTGTTTGTGTTCAGGATGTGTAAAAGTTAAGTGCCAAATACCAAAATGAGTGTGACTTCATGGTTCCTGGTGAGCAGCACTGGCATCCGCCACCGGCTCCCTCGGGAGATGATATTTGTTGGCAGAGATGACTGTGAACTAATGCTCCAGGTAAATATAGTTTTATAAAATATCTTTGAGTATGGCAAATAGCCCTTGAGGATATGCAGTAGTAGCTGCCTTCAGTGTAAAGTTAGGGATCTAGAAGCTCTTGCAGACCTACAAATTGTTTTAAAATGAGTCTTGATTTCAGGCTAAATTTATCAAGCCCACAGAGGTTTAGTGCATTGGTGACAGTGACAGTAAGCTTTCTTTAATGGCCTAGTGATTAACATGGGAGTCAAAGCTGCCTTGGCTATAAGCTTACTGACTGAAACGGATTCATAGTACTGTGCCTGTGGGAATTCTGCACCCAAAAATTAAAAATGATGTGTCAAAAATTCTGCTCACAGTATTTAAAAATTCTGCATATTTTACTTATCAAAGTAATGGTGAATGATCATGCCATTTTCACTTATTTTGGGAATATATTTCAATAAGTCTGTCAGCAAGTTTGTGTGCAACAAGACAGACAACAAAAAAGATTCAGGAAATGTTTTTTTGGACAAATACATCCCTCACTAAGCACATTAGCACACCTGTGTGGCTCTACAGATCAGATGACAATACTCAAATTTCCATGCATGTCAAGCACACAAGATTTTAAGGGAAAGTCTATAAGGCGAATTAAAACTCGTGCCAGGTGACTTGGGCTCCTGGGGCTCAGGCTGTGAGACTGTTCTGTTGTTATGCAAACTTCGGACTCGAACCAGAGTTCTTGGACCTTCCTTACCCTGTGGTGTCCTAGATCCCAGGCTCCAGTCCTGCTCCGAAGACTGCACAGCACTGAAGCCCTGTGAGCCTGAGCCAGTTGCAAGTTTTCCTTTGCTTTGTGAACACGCCCTAAAGGGCAGCACATCTTTAGGAGTGAAGTTAGACTGTGATCTGGCATGGCACTTAAATATGTGCCTAAAGGCAGCACCTGAGTATCCCTGTTGAAACTGATTGCCACTTTGGGATCTTAGTGAATGCCAGGCTAAGCAGCACTGACAAGAAGTGAGATGCTGTAGATGATAGACCAGCAAAGATGTGAGAGGGGAGGCTTCAGCACGGCAGTGGGGAGTGCAGGCTGTAGAGAGGTGGGGCAATCACCTTTCAGACCTCCAGCCTCACCCAACCCTGCCACAGTGCAAGCCACACCTTAGGGCCCTGCCCATCCATGTCTTGAACACCGCCAAAGCGAGCGAGAGGGACTGAGTCTCTCACACTCATCCAGCCCTGCCCCCTGATCCAGACTTGGGGCAAACTCAGCACAATCCGTGTGTGGAAGGGCTTGGTGGCGGGGGGAGGTGTGGGTTGAGAGGGGCATGGATGGGGCAATTTGGGAGCAAGTGACAGGGGCTTGTTGAGGGGCTCTGGGCACAGGGGAAATGGGACTCTCTCTGCAAGGGTGTCTGGGCGAAGGTGGCTGGGACTCATCAGGTGGGAGGGTCTGGGTGGGGAGAGGGATGGGACTTAGCAGGGGAGTCTGGGTACAAGGGGAGAGGGGCTTGGTGGAGGCTTGGGTATAGCTGAGTAGGATGGGTGTCTGGGTGAAGGAGGCTTTGTGGGATGGTCCAGGTGAAGGGGATGGGCTCAGTGGATTTGAGTGTTGGGGGGGGGTCAGCTGGGCGTGTGTGAGGGGCTGCTGGTGCAGGGGCATGGGGCTCAGAGGGCGTGGTCTAGATGCATAGGGGTTGGGCAGAAAGAGGGTAACTTTGATACAGGCACCCTTCCCTCTGTGCCTGGGGAATGATGTGGGCAAGAAGCAGCGTAAGGGGGTGTGGAGCTCCCTGCAGTCCCGGGAGTCTTGAAGGATGGGGGGGGGGGCAGCTGACACACCCATTTCTGGGAGCAGCCTGTGCAGTGGAAGAGACAATCCCATGATCCCCTAAGCCAGGCCAGCACCTGGGGCCTGGTGCATGGTAGGAGCCTTTGGCTTGGGCGTCCCCAGGCCTGCTCCTCCCCGGCTCCAGGCACAGTGCAATAGAGCCATCTTGCTCGCGCATCTGGCCTGCTCCTTGAGGTGGTGATTTATGTCTGTTCTGTCTGGTCCTGATGCCTGATCCAAATGCAGTCACTCGGGACCACTGTTGGGGAAAGGTGTGTGTATCAATTATTCTGCAGGGAACGTTAATCCTGTGCTGGAGCAGCGGCATGGAATTCCCTTGAGTAAGAGAATTGACACTCTTATAGACACTATACAAAAGAAACATGATTCTGTCCTGACATGCTGAGTGGCTAGGTTACCTTTTTTTCTCTTTTTTTCTTTTGTGATCTTACTACATATACCATCTCTGATGCTTACAGCTGGGTTTTTGCTGACTCTACATAGTTAAGGCTTTTAGAGTAAAAATCCAAGCCAGGGATTTGAAGGAAGCACTATTGTTCAGAGCAGAAACTTTAGGTGGCATGTCCCCAGAAGTCATTGTGTTACCTTGTACAGAAATATGATGTCCCTACACAGCCGTGGAATAATCCAGTTTGTTTGCAGTTTTGGCCTTGATGGTCAGATGTTTCAGCTAAAGAATGTTACATATTGTCAAATGCAAAGGCATGTGAACTGGGGAACACGAACCAAGAGCCCTTCACCTTAAGACTTTGTGGAAATTCAGAACCAAAATTCTTGGCTTTAGCCCTTGATATTTAGACACAAAGAGCTCTTTGTTGCAATTTTTTTAAAGTTACTAGCGAACTGGGTTATAAAGAGGAAAGGAGCTTTGATTTAGGCTGTCTAAAGCAGAGGTTCCCAGACGCTGGTCCTCAGCTGACTGGTCGTAGAGTTTAGTCGATATTGGCAGAGAGCTGGCTGTTTGTGCAGATGAGCACTCATTCCTGTTTCCACCTGCCTAAACAGTATAAAGACATGTCATAGATGCTTTTCTAGTATTATTTTCCTGTGCAAAAGACACTATTATTTTCCTGCTGCAGGGACTTTGTGTGCTTGTGGATGGGAGAAGATGTAGTGAGTTCAATTTCCCATCAGAGATGTTTAGAAATCAGTCTTTTAAGGTGTGTTCTGTAATGACATTTGAGAAATTCCTTCAAGTCAGAAGGAAAACTTGATGTTCTGGGGCCATTGATCTGCAGTGAATGAAATGGCTAGCCTGGGTTTTCCAGGATTTGACACACTAGCGTTGTCTTATTTGTTGGGGTTTCCTTGTGATCATACTTTGTTTTATCTTCTTATACTTCTATATTTGGGGCAGGGAAGTGAGACATGCCGAGGTTAAAAATATCATAATATTCTTTCTTTTATTCTGTTCAGAAGACCTGATTGTTCAAAAGGGCTTGAGTTTTTGAGTGACCAACTTGAGGCTTTTAAAGGAACCTGATTTTCCCAGGACAGGGTGCTGCTTGCTTAGCACTTTCTGAAATTCAGCTGTCTTAAGTTGACACCCAAAATGGAGACCCAAAATCAGTGGTCACACTTAAAACTCAGTCACTATTTCTTTCATCGTTAGCCCCTTGCAGAACTAACAGACTGAATCCTCCCATTCTGTGCCTGTGCAGTGTTTCCTGAAGACGAGCTGCTCTGCCAGACTGACTGGATTCAGCTCAGGGCTGCTCTTGGTCTAGCAGACCCATTTCATCAACAACATTGGCTTTCTTAAATTCACGTCTTGCTTTTTTCTCTGGGTCACAGGTGCTGGGAAATGAAATAGGCACCCCTGGAAGTTCTGGTTGTGGTTGGGAGCCTGGGAGAGAGTGAAGGAAGGTGAGGTTGTGGCTCCCCCAAGCTGAAAGCCGTGGATTGCTTATTCAGGCCAGTTGGTCGATGTGCACGTGACAGCACAAGTGTGTCCTGTTCTTAGTGTGTTATAATTTTTTCTCTAAATCTACCTGTGGTGCCTGGGCTGTCCATGGCCCACTTGACCATTTAATAAGGCCTGCCGTGGGTCTCAGACTGTCAACTCTGGATGGAGAATCTTGGCCAACACAAAGTTGTGTTTAGGTATGTGTGGCCCTCCTGTGCAAAAAAGTCAGGTGCCATTACTTCCAATGACACTTAACTTTACATTTTGAGCAGCATGGCAGATTGTTTTACTGGCTATTCACTTCTAGATACAGTCTTTAGAGATGGCCTAGGTTCCAGATGAAATGAGTTTACAGTGAACTATGGCAGATTATAGAGTTTTCATATGTCACGGGTCTGTTTGCAAAGTTGTGTATGAGCAGATGGAAGTTGGAGCCTAAAACAGACCTCTTGCTACAATAACCGTATGTATCACAAAACTGCTGTGTGGACTGGCACCACAGTTTGCCTTAGGAGAGGCCTAAGAAGGAGAAGTATTGCAAGTTTTTGTAGAGATGCATTGCAAATGTTCTTCTGTCGGACCATACTGTTAGTTTACTGGAAGCAGTATTATTAATTTATAACTTCTGGGTCTGTGTGCTTACTGTAGGGTTTCTTGGTTTGTAAGTGTGTTTTCAGGGGAGGAGTCATTGGGAATTAATTATTTCTAGTTCACATACAACACACTGGCCTTGTCAGGAGAATGGAATATATAACCTAATAGGTCTCTTCCCTCTCTAACACTGATTGTTTAGTAGCTGGCTGACGGCCTGATCAGAGCCTCATGTGATACAGATGACAGTCCCAGTGACTGCACATAATCTATCCTCTATTATTCTGCTGCTCAAGTAATTATTTAGTGAGGTGGTAGATTCATATTTGCAGGTTTCTTTAGTTGAATTGTCTCTAGGCAACAATAGTGTCTAAACAATTAAAAGCTTTATTGTTTTGTTACACAATTATAAAGGCATGTTGTATGCTTTGTTTTGACCTGTGTTCACTTATTTTGTGCAGTAGTCTAGATTTACTGTTAGCAATCAACCATTTGAAGAAGATTGCAACCTTAAAGCTTGAAACTAAATTGGTTTGCTAGGCAGGAACTTAATCTTTCCAGAAATCTTCTACACCTACTTAAAGGATTAGAAATATTTAAAATACTTCTACAGTATTGTAAGAATTGTAGTGCAAGTCATTATGAGATGTGTTTTGGTTCTGAGCATTAGTAAAAAGGAAAAACTGGATTTAACTTGTATTTTGAGGTGAAGCCTGGATTATTGGAGATAGCTAGGGGCCCAATTCTGCCATTCTCTTTTTGATTAGTACTTTACTCTGCAAGTAGTCCTATTGATTCCAATGGGATTACCCAAAGAGTAGGGTATTGTGCAGCATGAGTAAGGGTTTCACGATCCACTTCTTAATTATGTAGTAAAAAGGGCAATTTTGCATGGCTTTAAAAAAAAAAGTTAAAATATTTCCCATAAAAAATGTTTTGGTCAAGAAACAAATCCCCCCCCCTCCCCCCCGCCTGGGAGGAATTTCGGGGGAAAACAACAACTTTCCTCCAACTTTTCTGAAAAATATAATGGGTGTTTTTAACCACTTCTGATGTTCCTCTTAATCTTTCGGTATGTTTGGTTTTCATGAAAATGAAAAGAATTAAGTTTTCACCAGCTGAAAAATCTTGCTGAAAACCAACCATTTTTACAAAAATAAACAAACAAGCTGGATCTGAGAGTTTGGTGGGGAGATGAGGGGGCGGGAATAGTAGAAGCAGGGATTAAGAACCAGTGTGATGAGGGAGGGGGAGGAGAGGATCAGATAAAGTTCTGCAGTGGAGGGGAAAACTGGAACTTGCTGGGCAGAGGCTGATATGAGAAGCTGGGAAATGGAGAGTTTGGACCTGTAGCTTGAGATGTCGTGGGTGATAGATTGAGATACTTTGAGGCATCCAAGGAGGGGTACATTAGGAGTAGGAACTAGGGATGAGGGCTATGGCAGGAGAACTGAGGCTGGCTGGGAAAGGAACCTGGGACTGGTGTGGGATGCTAAGTACTCTGATAAAATCAGCTCTTATGGGGACCCAAAATTAGTTGATGCTTTTGACCTGAATAAATTTGTGCCTCAGCTCCTTGGCTGCGAAATGGGGATAATGCTTTTGCAGGGGTTTTGGTAAGATAAATTTATTAATGTTTATGAAGCACTTGGTTGCTGATTCAGAGAACTTTTCTCAGGAAGAAAATCTAAGCAATAAAGAGTTTGCAAGAGCTGGAATTTTTTCAGAGACAATATTAAAGGTGCAACAGCAAACTGTCCCCACGTAAAGAAAAGATTAGAAGAATAGTAAGAGGCCAATATGGCACCATCATGAGCTCTGTAATGATCTGACAATCAAAAACTAATTCTATAGACAGTGGAAACATGGACAATTTACAGAACATAAATACAAAAGAATAATACAAGTATTTAGGGATGGAAAGCTAATAACGGATGACATCAAGAAAGTTGAGTTGTTTAATGCCTATTTTGCTTCCGTCTTTGCTAAGAAGGTTAATGGTGACCAGATGCTTAACACAATTTAACGTTAACAAGAGGGAAGGAACACAAGTCAGAATAGGAAAGAATAGCATAAGGAGCTCCGAATACTCTGTATCCATGGCGAGAGGGCTACAGGTAAAAAAAAAAAAATACAAGCTTCACTTTCTTTTTATGGGGATGCTATCAGCTACAAATCTGCTCTATTGCAACGTCATGGCTTAACTAGTTTCCGGCACTGCACCCACCCCTGAATCCCTCGCCTAAGTGCTGCAAGTTTGCGGTTATATTTTAGTGGTGCCTGTGTGAGTTTATTGGTGTATTTTTAAATATTTTTCTCCTCCCGGTTGCTATAAATCTGGGTGCTATACTAACGCCTCAATCCTACATCAGAATCTATTTGTGTCCGCCCTCTTGGTTGTGGTGGGGTTGAAAGCATCAATCTCTGCAGCTTGAGACTGGGCCTTATTGCTGGGCCTGAAATAAACTCTCATGCCCTGTGTATTGGGCATGAAGTGGAGATACATAATTCTCATCGGCTAAGTAGTTTACTCTGGGGTGGACAAAACTGGCTCACAGTTAGGCGTCAGCAATTTTACTTTGAGTCGCCAGAGAGCACTCCTCCATTACATTTCTGCAACGGAGCTAGGCAACTACAACTGGTTTCCATGGTGACCAGAAACATGTGTTTGTCAAGGAGTGGGTTACTGTCTAGCTCATACCCCTGTGCCTATGCAGAATCCCATTAAAGACAAGTCATGTCATAGTTGGACACATTTCCATTATAAAAACTCCATTGTAGAGCTTAACTGATGGTACTGGAGAAACAGTGAGGTAACCTGTACACAAAAAGCTGTCACATGCACATAATAAACAAATTGGGGAAAAGGAATCCAGTGGGTGATCTCTCTTGGTGTGGTGAATTTTGGGTGTTGCTGGTTGCAGTAGTAAGTGAGCACATTTCAAGCCAGAGCATGAGGTTTTGAGATGATCTAGTGATCCCTTTTTAAAGGCTGGCACCAGGATGTTTCAGTTTCCTTACTGGGGCAGTCACTGTTTTGCTCTGTCTCTCACTCTGAGCATTTCTCAGGATGCTGGAAACAACTCTTAGACGTCAGGGTAACCTGCTCAGCACAGAAAGCAATTGACTGAGAGTGAGCATTCATGTGTTGGAGCGCTGATGTTATCTGAGTGCCAGTGACATGAACCAGACAATCCGCTAACAAACAGTATACAGTAGCTGCCATCATGGATTTATTTTATCTCGTAGGCTGTAAGAAAGCTGCAGACTGCAACTTTTATACTCGCAGTACTGCTCACTTAAATGTAGCCCAACTGCCCTGTATCAAGTTGGAGGGGGCAGCTGGGCTAAATTTTAGTGAGTAACTCAGAGGCACTATTTAGGTGTGGCGAGGAATTCAGTTCCCACCTCCAGCTTAGCCTTCATACAGCTCAAACTGGGCTGTTATTCTTATCAGGGGAGGCTCTTTGTGGGGCTTCCTGGGGCCAGTTGTGGAGAAGCTGGTGGCAGCATCCAAGGGCTGGTGGTGCAGAAATGAATCTCTGGCTGCCAGGCCTGGCAGAGAACTGTGATGTGGGGGGAAGGAAGGACAAGGGGAAGAAGAATCTGTGTTTCTGCTGGGTTGGAGGGCCTGGTCTGTGCATTTCTGCCCAGTCTGGGCTGTGACAGCAACTCCCTTTTAGGTCTCTTGAGGGGTAGGAGAGCAGGGCTGGATGTGTAGCAGAAGATGAAGACTCAAAAATTACACCCTCCAACACATGCTGCCTCCACTGGGGGACTTGATCTCTGCAGTGGGTGCTCACACGGGACTAAGTGGCTCTATGAATCTCCAAATGAAAGCTGCCTCCATCTCTGAAATGGTGCCCCTATCACAGTGCCGCTCCGATTTGGCCCGCCCAGCTCTTTGATATCACTGTAGCTTTAGCACACTGTGGCCATGACTTTTGAGTCCAAAAGAAAAAAAATACCCACACACCACCACAACTTTCTTATAGCCTTATTTGTCTCCTGGGTCATGACGCCACCCAGCTTTGGCAAGACAGAGTTACAGATCTGGATCCTGTGGATAAAGCTCAAGTAGAAGGGCTTTGCCTGCGCATGCTGTGTCAAGACTGGGGAGATACAGAGTCTGGATCGACACAGAGAGCTAGAACAGTGACTGCTATTAAACCTTATGGGGAAGTGCAAGCAACTTTTCCACCTCTCCCTCACCCTGCGTCCCCCCTGTATGGCTTTGTAACCCTGTGGATCTCACTTTGAATCTGTCTGTGGCCCACAGTTTCTTCCCTGCTTGCTTCCCGGCATAATTTCTGAGTCCTCCCTGCTGTCTGTGCATAGAAAAGTGGCACAGAGTATCTGTTCTCTGCAGCATGGGATCTTCCTCCATGAGGACTCCACTACTTTGGATTCCTGTGCTGCAGAGCCACATTTTTAAGCCACTTATGGTTCTAACCTGGCAGGCTCAGGATCTGAGGCTATGTGACCAATGCAGTGTGAGTATTTTCAAGGACCACAGGCATGCCCCTTGGCTGCATGGATAGTTGCAGTAAAAGAAAGGGCTGCTTCAGGGTGTTGGTGGAAGCTTTCAGACTGGCACACAAGGATTTAGGTACATGTGTTTTGGAAATACACCTTCATCTAACATAGGCTTTAGGGAGCTTATCAAAATTACAGTACCTTTCTCACTTCTTGTTCATTTGAGGTAAATGGTAAGTTCTCAGTAATTAAAAATGATGTATTATAGACTGTGATGAAGAAACACAGCAACGTAACATGATTAAGAAGTGATTATATTTCCAGAAAAGAAATAAGAAAATCAATTGTATTAATCCATGTTCTCTGTTATCCTTCCAAAAACATGGGAAATGTTGTTATTTAGTGATTGGGAAAAGCACTTTTGTCTACAAGAAAAGTGATTTGAATTGATAGCAGGCTCTAAATAGGAACTGGAGAAACTTTGAATTTTTCTTTCTGCATCCTCTCCCTGGGGGTCTGTCCTCCTCTCTGTCTTGCTCTAAGCTTCCCTGCAAACTGTGGTCCCCCCTCCCTCGCATTTGGAGGATGAAACCCAGTTTTTGTTGTTGTTTCTGAGTAGGACAGAAATGATACTTGGAGTGCTAAGTGCCCTGGTTATCTCTTTGCTCCTCTTGGAAAATGCTTACAGCTGGTTTATGTGGAGTTTTGCTATATAATTAGCATTGTTTTAAATGTTCTGTTGTGGGGTTTTGTTTTTGTTTTTTGTTTTAAATCTTACTGTGGGAAAATTCAGATAGCAGCTTTTCCATTTTAAGTACCATACATAGGTATAAGCTGATCCACATATAAGCCCCCCTCTCATTTTCAAGCCCTAAAAACCAGCAAAAATGCATGATCTGCGTGTCAGCTGAGGTCCTTCCACAGCCTCTGGCCCTCTAACCTCCCCACCATGTGCTGCGGGCTTCCCTGGACTCCCAGATACCCTGCCGCCAGTTCCCTAACCCTACCGCTGCTTCTTCCTGTGCCATCCTGATCATGCTGCCTCTTCCCTGACCATGCACCCCCTTCTTCAACCCTGCTGCCATTTCCCATTGCACCATCCCCACCCATGCTGTCCCTTCCCCGATCATGCTGCCGCTTCCACCTGTGCCATCCGTGACTCTGTCTGGTGCTGCCTGCAATCCTGCTGCCACTAACCCCCGCGCCATCCTTGACCATGTCGCTGCTTCCCCGACCATGCTGCCTCTTTCTCTCGTCCTGTGCCTGACCATGCTGCCGCTTCCCTCTGCGCCGTCCCTGACCCCAGGGAAATGCCACCACTTCTCCCTGCCGTCCCGACCCCATGCTCCTGCCACTGCCTCCCCCGGGCTGACCCCCTGCCTCCTCAGGGTCCCCTTACCTGGCTGCTCCAGTGGTTAGGCAAAGTAAGGAGAGCAGGCTACAGCCTGTAAGCCCTGCTCAGGCTGAGCACATGATATAGCTGTTCTGAAGTTGGGGATACACACTTGAGACTGCTCTGAGCAATTTTGGGATGGTTCCCAAAATTCTGCTGCAAATGGCTGTTTAAACTGAAGAGGCTGTTCTTGCTCTTTATTGATTATCTGCTAGGGGGCGAAGTAGCTCCCAGTGAGATCAGTGGGAAGATTCCTCTTGATTTGAATTGGGAGTTGGATCAGGCTCTGGTCTGTCAGACTTGAAGCCGATCCAGTCCCTCCTGCTCATGAGTGGGGTATGAAGCATTCTGCTCAAAACCAGAAGCTAATCAGCCTTCAGCACTTAAGGTTACTGTCACACTGAAAGTAAGACCTATTTCCCTTTAAGTTAAGGGGTGTCAGCAGGACTGCTGCTGGCCCTGGAAAAGAGTCGGGGCGTGGTGCACTGGGACTCGGGGCTTATGTGCCACTGCTGCCATGGCTGGCCTGGCAGTGGACCTGGGGCTCAGGCACTGGGACTCAGGGCTTGATCCCTTTAAGCCCAATGCGAGTGACACCCCTGGGTGTCAGAGTAGGCCACTTCTCTTCCCAAATAAGTGACCGAATGCAGGTTTTCATGGATATAACTAAAGGTGTGAATTACAACTCATTTTTGTTACTTCACTTTAGTTTTCACATAGACGAGATCTCAGAAACTCTTGTTGCTGCTGCTTACAGCATTTGGTGGGTTTTTGGTTTTTTTGTTTGCTTGGTTCAAGTAAAAGCAAGAAAATTCCTATTTTCTCCATGAGGCACAGTATTTCACAATACTCCAGATATAGCTTCACCAGTGTGGAATAGAGGGGAAAAATCACTTCCCTTTATCTGTTGGCAGTGCTCCTACTAATGCAGTTCTGTATGCTGTTATCTTTCTGGATGACAAGGGCACACTGCTGACTCACATCCAGCTTCTCTACTATAACCGCCTGGTCCTTTTCTGCAGAATCATTGCTTCGCCAGCCGGTCCCCAGTCTGTGATAGTGCATGGGATTCTTCCTTCCTCAGTGCTGGGGTCTGCAATTGTCTATGTTGAACTTCATCAGATTTCATCAGCTCAATCCAATCTGTCTAGGTCAAGCTGTATCTTGTCCCTACCCTTCAGTGTTTCTTCCACTCCCCCCAGCTTAGCGTTGTCTGCTGACTTGCTGAGGGTGCTGTCCATTCAATCATCAAATCATTAATGAAGATGTTAAACTAAACGAGTCCAGGACTAATCCCTGACTCCGTGATATCAGCTGCCAACTAGATATTGAGCTGTTGATCACTGCCTGAGCCCGATGAGCTAGCTGGCTTTCTCTCTACCTTATGGTCCATTCATCCAACCCAATTTTCTAGCAGGAATACTGGAGACCGTCTCTAAAGCTTTGCTAAAATCAAGGTAGATTGCATCTACTGTGCTGCTGAGATGCTGCCTAGTATCTCATTAGAGACCCTGGTCCAGATTATTCATGCTATTTTTGTTGCCCTTCTGTCATGAGTGTGGTATAAGGAGGGTGGAATGTGAGTACAGCCTCCATGGAGGAGACTTCTCCATTCTAAGTCAGGAGAGTCAGCTCCTACGGCCAACCTACCCCCTCTCTGTGTAGGAGCTGTGATGGGGTGAAGCAAATCTCTTCTCTCTATGGCAATTTTCAGCTAGTGTATGGGCCTTAGGGGACTGTACCCAGCTGTCGTCAGTTCCAGCACCCCCAGGCTACCCTAATTTACATCAAGGCCATGACCAGAGAAACGTAATCAGGCCCCCGATGTCAGCAATCCTTATGCCTCCCTTCTACATGGACTGTCTCTTGGTGCAAGCTAGAATCAGGGTGTATGTAACTTGGTGCAACAGGGAGTCTGTCTTGACTTTCTTTAGTTTGGCAGGGAATGTGCCTCAGGATTCTTCTTCTTTTGTGGGGGTATCATCACAGCTTTACTGCACTAATTTCTGGGTTGCATACCATAAGTGCAAGCTGGCTCTGACCAGATCGTGCCCAGCGTTGTGCCCAAGAGTTCTCCATTTCTGCAGACACCATTGATGGCCGTGATGGCCCAAGCTCCAGCTACCCCAGGAACCAGGAAGTAGCTGGTCGTGTTAGATGCTGGAGGACCATCCAGCCAGAACATCGTTGACCTTTTTCTTCCTGGTGTGGTATGAAACCTTTTAGTATAAATGGTCCAGCCAAGAACCTGTGTCAAATGGGCTCTTCCAGAGTTAGGCAATATCTCAGATCAGTAGCAAAACTTCTATCTGCATCCTAATTTTGGCCCATCGTTCTCCTCCCAGTCCTGCAAGGTACTGAGCACCCATGTATTCCATTAACTGCAGTGGGTTTGTCTTTTCTAGAATTTAATGCTGTGTTGCTGTTAGAAGAATAGTTGGCGTCCTAGAACTCTAATGTAGTCAAGGCAGTGCAGACTTTTAACAAGTGCCAAGAAGATTGAGTTGCAGGATTTCTTGCTAGGAATCACCTTGAACAATTTAACATCTGCTTCCCTGCCTTGCCACACTAGAATATGCTTTAAATCAGGAGTCTCAAACATGTGGCCTGTGGGCCACATGCAGCCCCCAAAGGTATTTCCTGCAGCCCGGAATGACACTATTGTTACTCGTATTTGCAGTATTGTTGTATGAAAAAGGTTTCAGTGGTGCGGCCCTTGGGCTAACATACTAGTCTTCATGTGGCCCTCATGGTGATTTGAGTTTGAGACCCCTGCTTTAAATCTTGGTGAAGGGATATCTGATGGGTAGTGAGCACAAGTCACCTTGAAAGACAGGTTCCTTGCTTGTTTCCCAAGATCATAGCGGTATATCCTGTATGTACAGTTGGGCTGTCTTTTGGAGTTGTGAAACCACATTGTCCTGGAGGGTAGGATGGGTTGGGGTGGCTCATGTGACAACCGGTGGAAGTAGGTGAAGTCTGTATTAAAGCACTGGTCCTGAGGCATCTGTAACTTTCTCCTGTATCCTTTGCTTTAGGCCCAGAGTTGTCTTCATTTCATACACATATGGCGTCCCCTCTTTTCTGTCATCGCAAATTATTTACATCAGGGGTAAAGAATCATGAAACTGGGCTTATGGAAGGAATGAGTCACAGTAAAGAGATAAAGTCCACAACATTTTTAAGGCATGAATCATTATTTTGTATTTGTATAGCACCCAGCAAGATGGTGTTCTGGTCAAGGACTGGAGCTTCTAGGTGCTACTGCAATACAAATAAAAAAGAATGTATTCAGCTTTCATGTGTGAGTAATCCCGTGTGTCTATGTCTGTGTCTGTCCATCTCTTATCTTGGGTCTTCGTCACATGTTACATGGTCCAATGGCTAGGGCAAAAGCCTAAGATTTGAGAGTGGAGTTCAATTCCCCATTTTGCCACAGACTTCCTGTGTGACCCTGGGCATGTCACTTAGTCTCTCTGCTGCCACATCTGTCCAATAGGGATAAAAGCAATGCTCTCCCTTGGGGTTTTCTGAGGATAAATACATTAAAGATTGTGAAGAGCTTTGAGATAATAGTGGTGGAAGAAGCACTATATAAGAGCTAGAAGGAGGTATTGATAATGTGTATTAATTGTTTGGGCTTGGCAGGGAGATGTAAAAATGTATTGGAGCTTGAGGGGTGCTCCTGAGTTTTACTTCTGTGTGTGCAATATCAGTTGTTCAGAAGGCATTTTCATGTATGGTAATTGGAAACTCTAGTATAATTTTAACTAGGATAGTAACTTCCTGGTTTGACTAAGAGTAATAACACCCATTCGGTAACATGGTAGTTAAAATTGTCTCAGCAGTAAGGATCATTTTTGTTTTGGAACTGACTTTATTTACATACAGTGGTGACCCACATTACTTACAGATTTTTTTTTTCACGAGATACCACAATACTAGTGACGTAGCCTGAGGCAAAACCATTATTTTTCCATATCTAAGCAATAACTTCTGCTTTCTTCAGCAGGTTATAGTGACATAGGATATCATATGATACATAGACATACCTCTAAACAGAATGTTTGTTTCCAATCAACATGTTGGCATAATTTTGGAGGGCATATTTTCTTGGTTGCAACTTAAGCCAAGAAAAAGAAAAAAAGCTGTGGGTTTATCTTCTGATAGGAATGTTATCAACATGTTTGACATCAGCATGGGAGAAAAAATTCCAGCAAACAGTTACAATATTGTTCACAAAAAAACCCCAGTCTTTTGTTTTAATCCTAAAATTCTCATGAAACTGTAGTTGCCTCTGTTTGCTTAAAAGCAAATGGGTAAAGCCATTTTACAGTGGGGTTGTAGGAGCTAGTACCTGTGTACCTGTGGAAAGAGGGAGGGGGTTTATCTCCCCAACAGCTGATTGATTGATTGATAGATGTACAGAAAAAGTATAGCTTTGCCAGCTTTGGTGGTTTGTTCATTTTTGCAGATATGCATAGATATTACAGAGGCTTATATTGATGTGCTTTTCGTTGACTGATCTAGTTTTTCCCGTAAGAGTTCAGGTCAAGTTGGAAAACGGAAAATAATCCTAAATATAGAGCAGAGTGTGTCAGTAACCTTATTAAATTTTTCAAAACTATTAAAGAACATGTAAAAATTGAACATAGAAACAATTTATTTTGCTTATAGTTTATTCAGCTATTTTGAAAATTATATTTGAGTGCAAGTAATGTCATGTGAAGTCACTGGGGTTACTCCTTTGAATAAAGATTTTCAGCTGTAGGTATTTCTAGAGCATAGTTTTTAGATAATAATATAACCTTTGTTAATTAAAAAGGAATAAGCACCTTTCTCCTAATTAAGAAGAAATTTAGATGGAAATGTATTACATTAATTGAGTGGAAAATGTACATATCCACCTCAACTGATGGTGTTGTCTTTACAGTGTTTAAATAAAATACAAGAAGTGACATATGCAATAACTTTATTGAACAGGATGCAAATTTGTTTAAAACTAGATTTTGCTTATTTTTTCAAAACTTGTTTAAAAAATCCCAAACCTGAAAATCCGAACATATAATTATACAGCTAATCCGCAGGAGTGCTCTCTTTCACGTGCTCAAAGGAAAAAGATCTGAACCAAAATTATTGGGGGAAAAACCTAACTTAAAGTAAATTTAGTTGTGTTTTCTGCTTGTAAAGTAAGAAATAAAATAAGATTTGAATACAAAGATGACACAAAATAGAAAAGTCTCAAAAGATAAGGCAGCATTTTCTTGGCTGGTGTAAATATGTAGCTGTGGCAGTTGGTATGAGTGCATACTGCTATAATATGTTAGAATCCTAACTTTTTAGATCTCTGTGGCTTTATACATGTTTTCCTTTTGAAAATACCTTGGTAATAAAGGTTAGAAGAAAACTGACGAGTACCAACTTGATAGGTTTGTGCATTTAACTTCTTCGGTGGAATGTTAAGCACCAGTCTTGCACACATTCACCTTTGTGCTAAATTTTCAGCCCAAGAACAGTTGTAATGACTTCAAAGGGATATTTAGAATAACCATGTCAGCTTTTACTGTTTATCCTCTGGCTACTTATAGAGTAAATAACATATAATGTTCCACCCATCCCCCATTAGATGAGCGTAATACCACCATTTTGTTTCGATTAACATAATCTCTGGTGTCTGAACAGTTTCAGATTCATTATGCCTTTGTTCCCAGTCCCGCAGTGTGGATAAGCAGCATGCTGTAATCAACTATGACAAGGACAAAGATGAGCACAGGGTGAAGGATCTTGGGAGCTTAAATGGGGTAAGTAGTAAACTTATCAGCTAAGACCTAGGTATTGTGCATGTATAGGCCCTAATTGTACAGCATTTATGGGCATATTTAATTCTTTTTGTGAACATAGACCCATTTTGAGACAATGGGATTTACTCAAGTGAGTGAAGTTGAATACCTGTATAAGCGTTTGCATATCTAGTTTGAGTAATAAATTGCTTAATTGGAAAATAAACACTCATCTGTTGAAGTTATTTTACTTTATTTTGGTGCCCCCTCTCTTTCTCTGTCCCCTGTTGCCTCCCTCTCCACTGTATCCGAACCTTGCTGAACTCTTTAGTTGCTGATAAAATTGTAGAACTGGTAGGAAAAGAGAAGAAAGTATCCTGCAAATGGGTTGACCTTTTGTCTGCATTTTGCATCAAAATTTTTGGACTGACTCTGTAAAACTGCAAACCTAATAAAGAGACTTCAATCCGTTGTTCATGCTAAGCAGGGTGACCTGGGGGCAAGCCAACTGTCTTCCTAATTAATGATGTACAGTATAGTATGCCATTTAATTTCTCTTTTGAGATAAACCATTTAAAAACTGCCTTTTTAATCATGAGAATAGGTTCCCTCTTGCTCTGTTTCTGTTGTTAAGACTGAGGTTCAGCATCACTTAATGAATTTAGCAAGGAGCTTGAGGCCAGGCGCTCTTGAGTCTTTGTCAGTGGTTCTGCTCTGACTCACTATGTGGCTTCAGGCAAGTCACTTAGGGCTTGCCAGACACACAAGTTGCATCCGATGAAGTGGGATGTTCTCCCATGAAAGCTCATGTGATAAATACATTTGTTAGTCTTTAAAAGTGCGACTAGACTCCTTGTTTGTTTTTTCCTTCCTGCTGGGGACACTGTTGTTTTGGTGCAATGGTGCTTTGTACTAGTTTGGGGATTTCTGTAAGAAAGGAGAATAAACTATGTCAGTATAAGTCACCTTTATATTGGTGTATGTCCACACTTGTGGGTTGCGCTACTGTAACTAGTTTAGTTATAAAAAAAACAAAAAAACCCGAAAACCACCCCCTCCCCCAAATACTTAAACTGCTACAAAATCTGTATGCAGACCAAACCATTGTTGTCATCTGTAAAGGGTGCACGGTCATCAGTTGTTAGGCAGTTCGCAGAGGTGTTGTGTGATCTGTAAATAGTTCGTAAAGTGATTTGAAAGCAGAAAGCTCTCTAGACCTGCACGTCTCTAGACATTATTTTGTTGCACCATTAGTGCAGATGGGTCACTAACTTAGACCTTGGGACGGAGGCAGAACAGCAACAGCAGCTGAACGGGACTGATTGGCAGAGAAGCTACTGTGCTCTTGCTTTAAATGAATGTTAATATAATTGTGACTAAAAGTAGCAAACTGGCATTTATGAGAAGAGGTATGCTCTCTGTAGGGACCTTAGTACTCTGTAAGGGGAGACCCAAGTCGCTTCCTATTTTTATTCTGACACTACAGGTCAGGTTCTTTATAGGTATAAATTACCACTGCTTTGAAGTCCATTGAGTTCTGCTGATGTTACTCCAACTGAGGATCTTGCCCTATATTCTAAATTATATTTCACTGGATTTAATAATTGATTTTTATCACTTGTGTTTAACCTGGGCCTTTGTGAGAGGATTAAGAGTGGGAAATTTATGCCCCAGTACTGGAAGCATGTTTGCAAATTGAGCCTGGAACACTCCACACAGGAGATCCACTTTCTTGACACTACAGTACAAATCAGAGATAGACGCATCACCACCACCCTATACCGAAAACCTACTGATCGGTATAGTTACCTACAGCCTTCGAGCTTCCATCCTAAACACACCACACGATCCACTGTCTACAGCCAAGCCCTAAAATATAACCGCATCTGCTCTGATCCCTCAGACAGGGACAGACATCTTGAGGATCTCTATCAAGCATTCTTGAAACTACAGTACCCACCTGGGGAAGTAAGAAAACAAATTGACAGAGCTAGACGGGTTCCCCAACGTCATCTACTACAGGAGAGGCCCAAGAAAGAAAGCAACAGAACACCACTAGTCATCACATACAATCCTCAAGTCAGACCTCTGCAAAAGATCGTTAAAGACCTACAGCCTATTCTAAAAGATGGTCCCTCTCTCTCTCAAGCATTAGGAGACAGACCACTCCTTGCTTTATAGGCAGCCCCTAATCTTAAACAGATGCTCACCAGCAACTACAGATCTAACAACAGAAACATTGAAGCAGGCACACACCCTTGCAAAAAAACCACGTTGCCAAGTCTGCCCACATATCTACACAACAGACACCATCATAGGTCCTAATCAAGCCTGTTACTCCATCAAAGGCTCATTTACCTGCGCATCTACTAATGTGGTCTATGCCATCATGTGCAAGAAATGCCCCAACACCTTATATATTGGACAAACAGGACGATCGCTCCGTAAGAGATTGAATGAGCACAGAGCTGATATCAGAAATCAAAGAACAGAGAAACCAGTTGCTGAGCACTTCCATCTTCCTAATCACTCGATGATGGATTTGTTAACGACTGTCGTTGGAGCTGTACCTGGGACATCAAGACTTCAAAGAGAGACAGCTGAACTCGAATTAATATGCAAAAGAAATTCTGTGAAAGCAGGACTGAATCGAGACTATGGGTTCTTTTCCCATTACAAAGGGTAGTTTGACTTCAGGCTTCCCATGGTTTGAACCTGTAAACTGCTCTGATTTGCTGTTACTTCATACCTGATCCTATGTTTTACATCCCCTTGCATTTAGTTTCATTCCTTTCTGTAAGTTCACCCAACTTCGAAGCATCTGAGGAAGTGGGATCTTCTCCCACGAAAGCACATGCAAAAAATAAATCTGTTAGTTCTTAAGTGCCACACAACTCCTTGTTGTTTCTTCAAAGTCACTTTTGAGAGATTAATAGGGGTAGCCGTGTTAGTCTAGTTCAGTAAAACAGGCGAGGAGTCCTGTGGCATTTAAAGACTAACAAATTTATTTAGTGCATGAGATTTCGTGGGAGAAAATCCTGGTCCGTCAGACCTAATAAAACCAGCTCCTCCATTACAGGCTCATTCACCTGCTCATTCACCAATGTGATTTATGCCATCATGTGCAAGAAATGTCCGTCTGCCTTTATATATTGGACAAACAGGACAGTATCTGCACAAAAGAATTAATGGGCACACAACTGACATCAGAAACCACAAAAAACTAAAACCAGTGGGTCAACATTTCAATCTGCGTGATCACTCAATTAGCAATTCGTTAATTGCTGTGCTCACACGAATGAGTACTAAATCAAGGCTAGAAAGAGAAGTCAGGGAAGTTGAATTCATTTGCAAATTTGGTTGCATTGCTTCAGGTCTTACTCCAGAAGTTGGCTTTTTCTCACATTACAACAGGTGATTTGACCTCATCTTCCTCTGTAAGCTGTTTCCCAGTGTTTGAATCTTAACAACTATTTTGATTTGCTGTTAGAGTATGACCTGTTCCCATGACTTACACTTCCCTCACCCCCATTCTGTAATTTCTCCCACAAAAGCTCATGCACTAAATAAATTTGTGAGTCTTTAAGTGCCACAGAATTCCTTGTTTGTTTTTACTTTTGAGAGAGTCATTTTTGTTTTGTGTTTCATAGGAGCTGAGTTCCCTTTTCTCCACTCAAGAAAGGGTATGTTCTGTGTTGGAGCCATATTGCGGCTCTGGAAACCCAGCATTATACAGCTGCTGCTCATTTCCTAGCTGTATAGGATTCCACCTCTGAGCATGAGAGAACTCCCAATATTTGTCAGTGCCCACATCCTGCTCAGGGTGCAGCTGTGTATCTACCACCCAGCAACATGCCAGCACTTGTTTGCATAGCTTTGTGACCTGTTTTTATTTTGAACTGGGTATACAAAAAGCTCTTACACACAACTGCCTGATTTTGACATATGGATTTGTTTAGTTTCTATCAGGAGACCTGCAGGCAATTTCCAGCTTTGCCACGCATTTCTTATGAGAGCAAGGCAAATCCCTTAATCTCTCTCTGTGCTTCAGTTCTGTGAAATGGGAACAATGAGCTTGCAAACTCTTTGGCTATGTCTACACTTGTTAAATTAAGTTGACTTTAAGTCAACTTAACAAAGTTGGCTTTGTTGACCTTGTTAAATTGACTTAGCGTGTCTACACTAGATATTTAGGTCAACCTAAAGTCAACATTAAGTCAACTTGGAGCATCTACGCTAGACGCTCAAGTCCGCTGGCTAGGCAGACAGCATCCCTGTGTGGCTGGAGCCCTGGGGCAGCAGGGGTTTACCTGCTATTGGGGCTCTTTGGCCTGCCGGGGAGGCTCCCTTCTCCCCAGCCCATCGCCTGGCTTGGTGGCCGCTTAGGTCAACCTAGGGCATCCACACTGGCTTAAGTTGACTTAATAAGTCAACTTAAGCCCTGTGGTGACCTAAAGCTAGTTGCTATTAAGTCAGCTTAAGCTTTCCTTTAGTCGACTTAGGGAAATGCTTTAGTTTACTTAATCAAAGCCAAGTGTAGACGTAGCTTTGTTTAGGTTGACTTAAGCATCCTTAGGTTGCCTTTGCTTTTAACTGTAGACGTGCCCTTTGGGGCCATCTTTTCGTTCTGAGTTTGCGCTGCATCAAACACAATGTGGCCTTAGGCATCACCCTAAATATTAACAGTGCTTGCTTTCACACGTCCTGTATCCCTCTCTCTTAATGTTTCCTATTTATCGTAAGCTCTTTGAGGCAGAGACCTGTCTCGCACAAGTAGGTGTGTATACAGAGCATCGCATGGTGTAGTGCTGATCTCCATAGGAGTGTGGGGTGTTATTTTAATAGCTAAAGAAAATTAAACCCTAAATATAGAATAGAAATAATTGTAACAGTTGTCAAAATACCTTCTGTGTTCACTGTCTTTTTTGCTGAAACTCAGTGTTTTCAGAGATCTGTACGTGTGTGTTCCATTGGGTTGCTTGCTAAATGTATATAAACGTTGTTTTCTATCAAAATGATGCCTATACTTCTGTTTTGCAGACTTTTGTGAATGATGTCCGGATTCCTGACCAGAAATACATCACGCTAAAACTGAATGACGTGATTCGCTTTGGCTATGATATCCTTTTTGACTAGAGGCAGCATTATGCATTGTTTTGGGTTTAAGTTCTCTATTTGTTTTGTTGACAGTTAAATATCCTTAATTATGGCTAAGTGTCTTTATATTGCCTGTGAGAGTTTCTGGATGTCTCATCATTTGAGAATTTCTTCACTGTGAGATGGATCCAAATATATAGATATCAACTCCCTTTGATTTCACTGGGCTTTGGATCAGGCCTTATGTAGGCAACTACTGCATCCATCATACTGGCCATCCTTAGCTCTCTCAGCTTAATGGGACCAATTGTGGTTCTTGGGTAGTCTCCAAAAATGTTAAAGGAACCGGCACATGAAATTGAAAGCCCACTAGCAAGGATTTTTAATGAACCTGTGAACTTGAGGAATCACACTCCATGACCGGAGAATTACTAATCACTTTCTTGTTTTTAAGAAAAGGGGGAAAATACTTAAAAAAACCAAAACAAACAAACAAACAAACAAAATCACTACATGACTGCAAATTACACTTCCGTTGTGTGTGAGGTCCTGGAGTAAATTTTGAAAGAGATAGTAGTTAAGAACATAGAGGCGATTAGTAATTGGGATAAAACACAACATGATTTTACACAAGGTAGATCATGCCAAACCAACCTGATCTCTGTCTCTTTGACAACAGCTTATTTCTTTTAGACAAAGGAAATGCAGTAGAGCTAATTTACCTGGATTTCAGTAAGGTATTTGATACACTTCCAGATTAGAAATGATAAAATTGGAGAAGATGGGGACTGATATAAGAATCAAAAGTGGGTAAGGAGCTGGCTGAAGAAGAGACTACAGTGCATAGTCTTGAAAGGTGACCTGTCAGGCTGGAGGGCAGTTACCAATGGAGTTCCTTGGGCTTTGATCTTGGGACTGATCTCATTTAATATTTTTATTACTAACCTTGGCACAAAAATGATATTGTATTAATGAAATTTGTGGATGACACAGATTTGGGAGGTATTGCCAGTTCAGAGGAGAATCGGAATATAATACTAGAAGATCTGGATGACCTTGAAAACTGGAATAATAGAAATTGGATGAAATTTAACAGTGCAGCGTACACAGTCCTGCACTAGAGAATAACAAGAATTTTTACTGTAAGCTGAGGATTTATCAGTTGGAAATAGCACAAGAGGAGAAAGGCCTGGCTGTGTTGCTTGGTCATAGGATGAATATGAGAAACCAATGTGACGCAGCTGTGAAAAAGGCGAGTGCAGTCCTAGGATGCATCAGGTAAAGTATTTAGAGTAGAGCTGCTAACTTATACAAACCACTGATGAGACCTCATGTGGAATACTGAGTGCAGTTCTGGTCTCCCATGTTTAAGAAAGATGAATTCAGAGTGGAACACACGTAGAGAAAAACTACTAAAACGATCAGAGAAATGGAAACCTACCTTAAGAGAGGAGAAGCGAAGAGCTTGGATTGTTTAGCCTAACTGAAAGAAGGGCTGAGGAGAAATATGATTGCTCTATAAATACTTTAGAGGGATAAACACCAGGGCGGGGGAGGAGTTTAGAGTTAAGGACCAGTGTGGACACAAAAACAAATGAATATAAACTGGTCACCAGGAAGTTGAGGCTTGAAATTAGACTATGATTTCTAGCCATCTAAAGACTGAAATTCTGGAACAGCCTTCCAAGGGGAGCAGTAAGAGTAAAAAATCTAAGTGGCTTCAAGACTGAGCTTGATAAGTTTATGGAGGGGATGTTATGATGGGACTGCCTTCAATGGTGTGTAGCCAATCTGTGACTCCTAGAAGCAAATATCTCTGGTGGCTGGAGACGGGACACTAGATTAGGGAGCTCTGAGTTTCTGTAGCATATTCTTTCCCAAATGCCTGGATGGTGGATCTTGCCCACATACTCAGGGTTTAACTGATCATTGTATTTGGGGTTGAGAAGGAAGTTTCCCCTGGGTTAGATTGGCGAAGACCTGGAGGAGGGTTTTTCATCTTCCTCACCATCATGAGACATTGATCATTTGCCGGGTTAAAACTAGTTTATGCCCTGTAGCTTGAAGTCTTTAGATCACTGTTTGTGGACTTCAGTAACTCAGCCAGATGATAGGGCTCTATTAGAGGAGTGAGTGGATGGGATTCTGAATATTGCACCATTTTGTGAGCAGACATGAAATTATATACAGTTTTTAGATAGGGGTGTGTGTGTGTGTGCATGCGTGTGTACATAGTGCACATTTTAGCCAGACTGACCCATCCCATTGTTTGCAGGAAAAAACTTGTTTGCCAAAAATGCGCTTTTTTTTTGCTTTGCCTGCAGATGACGTGTGCATGCAGATCTTAATAGTTAAATATCTTGGTTTTGTGCCCACATAAATGGATACTTAAATATGTAACTACTCAGATTTGCTCCTGCATATCGTGGTGAGCGTTAAATATGTGGGTACAACTCTTTATTTTAACATCTGTAAACAGAAATTTCATGAGGTAGTCACATGTCTGGCACCTGACCTTCTTCTTGCAGTGTGTAGGCACCTGGTTTGAAACATCCTGTGATTTTTGATGTCCTGCATCCTTCCCTTTACAACGTGCCTACTGGTTTGTTCCATCTGTCTGTCACATCTTTTCTTTTAGGCTGTAAGCTCTTTATGGCAGGGACGTGTCAGTTACTAGATGTTTGTGCAGTGTGCAGCACAAGGGGCCTCTCCCTTATTGAGGCTTCTCTGCATTGCACTATATAGGGTGCTGATCCAGCAAGATGCTTACACTGGTGTGAGTGGCATATATGGGACCACTTGTGCACTCAAGGCCAAGCATGTTTTCAGGTGCCTTGTTGAATGGTGGCCTATGTGGATTATATGTTGATATAGGATTAATAATACATCACTGCCTCCTCCTCTTGCGATCTCTGATTTGATCCATACAGAAACCTGAAGAAGACTGCTGTAAACTGGAATACCTAGTGTGCAGGTAGATTTGAATACTTGCGTCACTGGATATTTCAGTCAAACGTCCCAATCCTGCAGCTTTACTAGTGGGTATTCCTACTGAAATGAATTATTGCAAGTGACTAGGCCTCTTTATGTTCCCATTTGACAGGAAGATTTTTAGGAGAGGGAGGCCTACAGCATCAGTCATCGTGAAGTGCAACATGCACCAGAGATGATTTCTGCCTGTCCTTTGCCGTGGAAATGACAATTTCAGGGGCTTTCTGGGTCTCTCTTGTTCAGCCTTATACCGATGGCAGCATCTTTCATATGTTCTGAGTCAGCTGAGCTCTCTCGCATAAGACCCTGCAGCAATTTTTCCATGGAAAGTGACGCTCTCAGGCTGGTGAGGTTTCCCAGCTACGTTCATGTCACTTGCTCTATTTTTAGTTTAACATTTCCCTCCCTGTTTTTTTAACCCCTCTGCTCTGTGTAATCTTTAGAGGGCTACTTCTGACAACTTTGCTGAATGCTTCCTTTATGCACTTTCTGTGCAGCATCCGTGGAGATAATTAACTTGTCCCAAACACAGGAATATTGACCCTTTGAGAGACTACAGCAACTTTCCCCTGAGTTACTCTCCACTCAAGAAGCTGTAGTGACTCAAAACTTGCTAATGTAGAGTAGGGTTGTGTTGTGGTTCTGTGAGACGGTGCAGGGCACTGAAAGTACACCACCACGGGACTATTCCAGTCATGACTTGGCACTGAGGGGGAAGGACAGGAGTTGTGGAGCTAACAGGTGAGTCAGGAGAAGCAGGGAGTGGACAGTCCTGACTCTGAACTGCTTCCCATGGCTCCTGCTGCTCCAGCTGTGTGCCCTGCAGAGCTGTGTCTGAAGGCTTAATGTAGCTTACAAGATTTGAGACATGTTGCAAAATAGGCAATGTTGTTTATTATTGGAGAGTTTTGTTTTCGTAGAACTACTACTACTTTGTTTCTTCATCTATATTTGACTTCTAGGCCGTGTCAGCAACCCAAAAGATTTAAGAAAAGCCATTGTGTAAAATTTCTTCAATAAACAAGTAGTTAGAGAACTGCAATGGATATAATTTTTTCTTCCAGGCAGGGCCAGACTGCAAATGAGAGGACTGGGCCATGGTATCTGCTGCAGGGTCCCCCTATGGCAGGGAGGAGCCCAGTCTCAGAAGTTGGCCTCTGCAGGGTCCCCCACTGGCAGGGGGTGGGGGGCTTGGAATGGGCCACAGGCCTCCCATAGGGTCCCGTGATGGCAGCGGTGGGTGGGTGAGGCGGCCCTGGAGCCTCAAGAGGGGCAGCCAAACAACCACATGTGGTTCCAGAGCCACAGGTTGCAGACCCCTGTTCTAGGCTATTCTACTTTTGTAATCACATCTATATTAGTTACAGTATCATGGTGTCTTTCATTCCTTAACAAGTTCTGTACATTCTAACATGTATGTCTTGGAACAGATTCAACACAAGGTGCCAGAGGAAGCATTAAAGGTAAGCACTATGTTAATTTTTGAATGGACATACAGGAATGTGTGAAACAAAGACAGCATTAAACTCTGAAAGCCCTGCAGTGCATTCATAAACAAAGTCCTACATTTTTCAGTGCTCCAGTGACAGCCATATAGCTTGAAGCTCTTACATACTTTGATAATATAGTGTGGGAACAACCACAACTGAAAGGTTTCCATCAGTATGCACTTGGGAGGACCTCACCCTGAGAAATGGATCTCCCAGCTAGTTGGATATGTTCTTCTGTCCCAACAGCAGGATAACTGAAATGATTCATGATTTCATAACTGCTAGCTAAACAAAGGGCACTAATATTTCAGTGTATAGAGAAGAACTCCCAGCATGCCAAACTTTGCTTCAGCAGGAAATCAGTGTCCTCCAAGAAATGAAGCAATGAAGGGTGTATACCTTTCTCTGGGTGCCATGTCTCATGCCAGCTCCTTAATGCTTCCTCCAACGGGCCAACATTTGCTCAGTTCCCTTTCAGTGACACTTAATTTTAACAGCATCTTTTCTCTCCAAAGACCAAAGTTATTTCTCACGATGCTCCTTACAGAGCAGTTCCACTTACTTCACAGAAAGAGCTCCCATAAGCATGAGCTGCAGAATCAATACAAAACACCAAACTCACTTCATGCGTGACAGAAAGGCAGTCACCTCAGGGGTGGGACACCAAAGTTTCACAGCTCATAGCAGTTTAGAAAAAGAAATACCAATACACAATGTCAGCTTTTAATTGACAATTAGTCTCACATCCCAGGTTCCATATTTTAAGTTTATTGGTGTAGGAGGATAGGAGTGGGTGAATCATTTACTGAACTTCCTCAAATGTGATTTTTATGGGAACACCCTTTTATGTAGCTCTGGTTCTGATTAGATCATTGAACACTGCTCAGCTTTATGAGAAACCTAATTTAATGCACTTTCTGATCCTTCCATCCAGATGTGAAACAATTAATGATAAAATATATTTTGGTGTCACTGAAATCTTAAGGTGGATGAAAAGATGGTTTTAGAAGAATTTATCATGCTGTTGTGAGTCTAAAGGGTGGGGAGGAGGTTCAGTATTTGAGTCTTGAATGGAAGCGGCATTCTTTCTAATTGTTCTTAGTTAATTTTTTAATGTCTTCTAATGCGATGTTTTGTGTAGCTCAGTTGCAATGACCTTGTCACTAATATCCTTTTAAATGATGTATTTGAAAGCTTCTCAGCTGGTATTTGTTACTCTATAGCCTCTGGTTAGGCATGTATTTTCTTCTTGTTGTCGGACATGACCCCAATATCAGTTCTTAAATGATCCCATGGGGTGGCAGTTGACTCTCTTTGTTGCCTGTTGTATAGCACCACAAAGCCTTGCACACGTTTTTGCTTCTGTGTCTGCAGCATGAAAAGTATACTAGCCAACTTCAGATGAGTTTCAAGGGCACGGTGACGAAAAGGGCGCAGCAGCTGGCGGAACATGGTTGTTATCCTGAATCCCCACAAGCAAAACTGGAGAGAGGAGAGAGGAAAGCAATTACAGGTACTTGCTCAGAAACCAGTTAGTCAAGGTGCACAACAGTCATTTCCAAAGCATTTTGATTTCTTTCTTTCCTTCAGGTTAGAACTAAAATATTGTAGGTTGCTTTTAGGAGTTATGACGGCCTCGTTCTAAACTTCTAATTTAGGTAGGCTTGTTTTGAGCAATGAGGCTTGCTTTCTCTGATGCAGTCTTCAGAAGAAGTTGACCCATCTGACATTACAAGAGATCTGTGCTATTACAGTGATATTTTTTTTGAGTGCTTCAGTTTGCAGGGGGGATGTGGGCAGAGCAAATCTGGCTAATTCTTGACACGTCTGATTTATTTTTAATTTCTTACTTGTGAACTGGCACAAGAATGGTGCCAGTGACTCAGCTGGGAAAATGCAAAGCTTCCGTGGAGGAGTGCCAAAATGCAGGGGATGGCAGCAGCATTGAAATTGCTGCACAAGTCCTTCATGGTCTTTTAAGTAACTGCATTTCCTAAAGTGATGGGAGATTGAATTCGCGTGCATTTTGAGATGGATTGAGTGCTACAGGTGCAATAGGGGCCTTTGTGTACTACTTTTGTTTGACTGCACCCTTTCCAAAACCTACCCCCTGCATTCCCTTTGACTTCACTTTGCCCACCCCAATTCTGTGCTTTTGCTCCCCAGCCTGATCCTGATCAGGATGCCTCTGCTTTTGCCCTTCCCCACCCCTTTGAGGATCTGTGGTGGTAATAAACACAGCAGCCTCTCTCCACTTAACTCAGACTCTTCAGGATCATCATGTCTCTCCTCTAGTTGTGTCTAAAGTGCATTGCTTGCCTTTGGAGCCCCAGAGGTGTGAGATGAACAAAGATAAACTGAAAACACTCTGGTGGTTTGTTGCCTGCCTTGCTTTCTAGATGTCCCCAAGTGAAAGGAAACTTGAAGTAAGCAATAACCTGTGGCCTCACTGAGAGGCTGTCAGTCGTACTGAGCGGTCTTGTTTAGGCCACCACAAGAAGGAGAGGTAGATGGTAAAAAGGGAAGGGGTTAGGGGCATATTCTGTGGTAAAGGGAAGTGTGTGTGGGTTTGGTACAAGATCTTTTTAGAAGCATCTATTTAGATACTCGAGTGAATGTGTCAAGGTTTCCCATCACTAGTTCTACCCGGACTGCATGCAGTGACCTTAATCTCCAACATATTGTGCGTCGCCCTTGTGAAAATCTCACTAAGCTGGGGGGACGTATTAAAGCAGTATGGAATTCCTCTTCTGCAGTTTCCTCTTCTCTTCTGCTGTATGTGAAAGCACACACGTGTTCCTGCTCCTGACTCTCATTCCCTGCACTGCAGAAATATTTTCCCTGATGTTTTTCATATGGCCGTGTGTCACTCTTACTTGTAATGAATACAGTAGATATGGCACATTCTGCTTTGCTTCCTTGCAAGCCATTCACAGCGCGCAGTTAGAGGGATGGGCTTGGCTGTGATTAGCCGTGACACAGAGGAGGGTGAAAGGAGGTGAACTTTTATCTCGGCCTTGAGGAAGACTGTCCAGCCATAGAACAGCATGAGTCAGATTCTTGAAACAAGGTGCAAATATCTAATGTGTAAGCTCCAAATGTAATTAATTTACATTTGTTGCCTACCAGCTGTGACATCTTGGCAGCATTCAGAGACTATCAAGGAGCTTTCCTTTTGTTCTTTTCATCATTTGTCACCTTGCAAAATATGCAGGGCAATTTTTTTTTTTTTTTTTAAATCCTTTCCCCCAGATTGAATCCATGTAACTTAGGCCGTTGATATTTGCAAATATCTGCAAACATAGCATCTAATGAAACACCTCAAGCTGGATGGCCCTTTTTTCCTGGTGTGTAACTCTTGCTCACTCATGTTCAGTTTTCACTAGCAGGTACAAAACTTAGCTGAACACATAAAGGTTCTAGTGGCCGCCAAGGGGCAAATTTTGAAGATTTGTGTTGCCTGCTCCCACTCCTGTAATTGATGACTTAGTGTCCAATATGGGGAGAGAGTATGTCATCTGCAAAATTCTGAGCTACTGATAGTCCCACTGAAGGAAGTTGAGGGGTGCTGAGTATTTTGAAGGAGGCACTTAGCAGGGTGGGGCCAAATGGACCTCACCCACTGCCCATTGAAATCAATGGGAAGAGCTCATTTTGCTTTGGATATTCTTTTGGAAAATGAACTAGCAGAGATCATATTTGCTCCGCTTCTGAGTTTTAATTCATCCACTTTGAGCTTTACTCTGTATAGTGTGGTGTGGTGGGTTTTTATTTTGTGGGATTGATAATGGTTTAAAATCGTTACAGTCCTTCAATTAATAGCGTTACAGCAAGTGGGTCTACTTACTGGCTGTGGGAAAAAGGCTTTGGAGGGAAAACTGTTTTGCTAAGCTCCTAGGTATTTAGTTGTTTGTATCTAGCAAGGTCTGTGGTGACAACTTGTATTACAGTTCCAGTGTGAGGAAAGGGAGCAAAGAGGCAGGGTTAGGATGGGAGGTTTACCAAAAGGTGAGGGCTGGCTAAGAATGGGAGGGTGACACTGAAAACGGTGAACTGGAAAAAATTGTACTTTCCTATAATATTTGACAAATCTTTATGCTGTTAAAACAAGAATCCGTATGGCTCTTTAAGTGTGTTGCTTTTAAAGTGCAGCACGTAATTAGCCCTTGGAGGTGCGTCTACAGGATGTTATTGAGGCAAGTAGCTTAAATTAATTGAGGATTAGAAATTCTTGTGAATAAGAAAAGCATCCAGAGTTTGCCTAGCTAGTGTTTAAAAATAAGCGGTATTAGTTCTCATTGCTTATGGGATAAGCTGATCATTGTCTGGATTAAGGAGACATAACTCCCTACACATATAGTGGTGTACAATTGCCTTGCATTATGCAGGTTTTAAGACTGTCCCTGAAGCACTTGCTATTGGACAGTATCTGGGGTGGCACTTTGAACTAGATGGACCACAGGTGAGTATTGATATGACAGCTCCTGTGGTCTCCATACATAATTATAGATTTGATGTGTATATTAGTATCTTGTAGTGTTTGTGCAGTCTATTGGAGTGTAGCTATTTGAATGCAGTGTTGTTGTAGCTTAAAAACAGTGTTGTGTGGGGACTTTTTAAAGGCCTTTCATGCCCTGAAGTTTTTACAGTGCTGGCAGATGAAAATAAACATTGATGGTCTGATTTTTTTCAGAAGTATGGAGTGCCCAGAACACTCATTTGAAACAACTCCTTAATAAACTGGGCTCTACATTTAATTTTTTAAATTCTGTGCAACAGTCTGCAGGGAAAGGACGATTGGTTAACTGTTCTGCTGTGTGCTGGATTAGGACTCGGGAGATCTGGATTCAGTTCCTGCTTCTGCCACAAATGTCCTTGGACTAGTCATTAGAACTCCCTGGGCCTCCATTTTCCATCTGTAAAATGGGAATAATACTTCCTTTCTACCTGTCTTCTCTGTAGATTGGGAGTTCTTCAGGGCAGGGGTTGTCTCTTACTGTGTTTGAGCAGTCTACAACACAATGGGGCTCTGATATCTGCTGGGGCTCTACCAGAATGCAAGTAATAATAGTGATTGAAGTTAAAACCTGCGAGTGAGAGAGAGTAACTATCACATTTGCAGCTGATTTGCATGAGTGCTTTCTTCTAACAGTTCTGTGTAGTTAAATTATGGCATACTGTAAATGAAATGGGCAACTTTCAAGTCTTGGGGCCAAATCCATCACCGAAGCAAGCCAGCACAGCTCACGTTTGTGTTAGTGGGAGCTGTTGCTGCTTGCGTAGTGATGGATTTAGCTCTTCGACTACTTTCAACATGAGATCATGGTAATTGCTGCATTAGAAGGGTAGGAGAAACATCCATGGTAGATATGCAGTGATCTGTATCTCCTCTGATCCTGTTTGGAAAAACCTACAGCACACCAAAGACTGACTTAAATAATTGATACAAATAAGATTAGCGTGTCCATTCCAATGCAAAAAAACTCTGTTAATGTATATTCACACCAATTAATCAGACCATGATATAGGTTTACCCCACTTAAGATAAAATCTTTTACCACCTTAAGATAAAAACTGACAAGTGCTTTCTTTAATTATTTTCCTCAGTAATTGTAATTTACTATTAGAAAAAAAAATTATAGTTTTCGGAATTACTTGACTTAAAATGTTAAAGCTGGATTCCCTCCTCTTCCGCACCCCACTCCTCAGGCCTGCTCTTTCATAAGTCTCCTGTACTACATCTTCTGAAGAGGGAAGCTGTGCTATTAATTATGAATTAAAGAAAGCTTGATTGTAGATTTCTGAGGCTTTTGTTGTGAATCACTTATAGCAAGCTTCAAAACCACTTTACACACTCATCAGCAAAGGAACTGACCATTATTGTCTCTTCTGTCATTTTAAACTTTATTTAGGCACCTGGATAAGTAGCAGCTCTCAGCACTGATCCAGGAGACTGCCAGGAATCCAATCAGTTCTATTATCAAAGGAAGCGAAGCCCTGTGATGATCAGAACTGATGTGTAAAGAGAAAGCTTGCTCTCAGGAAGCTGGGAGAGCGGCTGCATTAATGCATACTTTCCTCTTTTCCTCGATTAACAGGGCTGCTGTCCTGACCCACTTTGTCTTTCTTTAAATTGTTTCCTTAAAAAAAGAAAAAAAGTAAAGACTGTCCATCCCCCCATAACAGGACTAAATTGGTGAACAGAGCGTGTGTGTCAGTAGCCTTCTCTGCGTTACCCTGTCACCAATCATTCACTATTTATTTAGCTGTGAATGCTTATGCTGACCCAAATTCTGTCATTTAAAGAATGGTTTTCAGGCTGTGTCTGCTGGAATTGATGAACCAAGAAATAATTTGAATGAATTGGCACCATCTGGACAGATTGTCATGAAGTCAGGAGGGGGTGATAGTGAGCTATCAGTCGGACTGGCTATCAAAAGATTAAAATGATGATGACCGAGTTATTTTTCAGTTATGCTGCTTGTGGCACCACTGGTCTGGGCAGTTCCCATGTTTCTGTGCAGTCTCAACAGCTCTGTGGTTATGCTGTAGAAAAGCTAAAAAAACTGTGGATTTAAGGCAACTTGTGTCTAAGACAGTTGCCATCCCTTAACAGGGTAGGCAAAGCCTTGTAATCCCTTTGAGTTAGAGCCGAAAATTTAGCAAGCTCCAGTTACTTGAGATAAATGTTTATTTAAAAGAGGGTTAGATTTGGATGTTAAAATGTGATAGAAAATGAATTAGTCTTGAAATATTTTAGCCAGACATAAACAGAAGGAAAAACAGTTCTCTTCTTTCTAGCTTTGCCCTTTGCATTCTTCCTAAAAGTTGAGTTGAATGAAGTTGTCATTTATTCCCTTATTCTTGGGATGATCAGGAATAGCAGAGTGCCACCCAAACAATTTTTTTTAACCTGCTCCTCCCACAAATTTTTAATTTTAATCTGGTATTTTTTTTAACAGGTTATATAGACTCTGGTCCTGCCATCAGAGCCAGATGTGCAGACTCTGAGTTCTGTTGATGCCCCCTTAGGAGAAGGAGGGTATTATTTGGCTTTCAGTCCTACTCCTGGTGATACATGTGAGTTCACATTTTAGGCTGCTCTGATGAGTGCCTTCTGACGGGGCCACCTCAGGAAGCGCACTCTGACCATGTCTCTTCCAACTTTGGTAGGCTTCCTACATTGGGGTGTTGTGATATCTATACCACCCATGGATCCTCTACACAGGAGGAATACCTAGCTCAGTGGTTCCCAACCTTCCCTTTATGTGGACCACTACGTTGTCCTCAAAAGCTTTTGTGGACCACCCTGTAAACAAACCGTTTTAAACATTTTTACTGTAGCCTATGGCTGACATGAGTCAAACTCGTATATCAAGGGGTATTAAAAACGCAGTTATTTCTAATAATCTATTGCATGTGCTCACTCAAATACACTGCACTCATCACAGTACACTTCTCTGTAGTATATTTACCTGCAGTAGTTATTTTCCCCCAACACCCACAGACCACCTGCAGTACCCTCATGGACCACCAGTGGTCCGCAGACCACCGGTTGGGAATCACTGACCTACCTGCTCTTCTGGGGCTGTTCAAGAAGCATAAAACAGCTGGAATGACTGACTGAGGGTCTGACTAGTCAATGTTTGTTCTTTTGTTGTTGTTCTTTTGTTGCCCTCAGTTTTCAGTCCGTCCTCATGGTTACAAAAGAATGGTCATACTGTTTCAGACCAATAATCCGTCTAGCACAGAATCCTATCTGTCAACAGTGATCAGTGCCAGGCGCTTCAGAGGGAATGAACAGAACAGGCAGCCATCGTGTGATCCATCCCTGGTCATCCACTTTCTGGCAGTCAGGGATTAAGGGATAGCCAGAGCATGAAGTTGCATCCCTGACTATCTTGACTAGTAACCATTGATGGATCTATCTTCCATGAACTGACCTAATTCTTTTTTTGACCCCCTTATAGTTTTGGCCTTCGTAACATTTCCTGGCAAAAAGTTCCACAGCTTGACTGCATGTTATGTGAAGAAATACTTCCTTTTGTTTGTTTTAAACTTGCTGTCTACTAATTTCACCGGATGACCACTGATTCTTGTGTTATCTAAAGGAGTAAATAACACTTTTGATGCGATTTCTTCACACCAGTTGCAACTGATAGATCTGTCATATCCTCCTTCCCTTAGTTGTCTCTTTTCCAAGCTGAAAAGTCCTAGATTTTTTAATCTTTCCTCATATGGAAGCCATTCTGTCTCCTTGATCATTTTTGTTAGCCTTCTCTGTGCCTTTTCCAGTTATAATTTATACTTTTAGGGGTAGGGTGACCAGATCTGCACACAAGTGTTCAAGGTGTGGGCATACCATGATTTTATATAGTGATGTTACAGCATTTTCTGTCTTATTGGCTATTGTTTTCCTAATAGTTCTTTGATTGCTGCTGTACATTGAGCAGATGTTTTCGGAGAACTATCCATAATGACTCTAAGATCTCTTTCTTTAGTGGTAACAGCTAATTTAGACTCCATCTTTTAGTATGTGTAATTGGGATTGTGTTTTCCCCATGAGCATTACTTTGTATTTAGAAATATTGAATTTCATAAACTTTTTTTGTTAACCGGTCAGCCAGTTTTGAGACATCATCTTGTAACTCCTCGGAGTCTGTTTTGGACTTAACTCTCTCGAATAATTTTGTATTATCAGCAAATTTTGTCACCTCACTGTTTCTCTTTTTCAGATCATTTATGTTGAACAGTACTTGAGGACATGACTACTTACCCCTCTTCATTCTGAAATTATAAACCTTTATTTATATTCTTTGTTTCCTCTCTTCTAAGTAGTTACTGATCCAGGAGAGAACCTTCCCTCTTATTCTGTGACTGCTTAGTCTGTTTAAGAGTCTTTGGTGAGGGACCTGCTCTAAGATTTTCTGAAAGTCCGAGTACATTGTATCCACTGGATCATTCTTGTCCACACTTGTTGGCCCTCTCAAGAAATTCTAATAGGTTGATGAGACATGATGTGTCTATACAAAAGTCATGTTGAGTCTTCACCAACAAATTGTGTTCATTCAAGTGTCTGATAATTCTGTTCTTTACTAGTTTTAGCCAGTTTGTCTGGTACTGAAGTTATATTTACTAGCATGTAATTGCCAGAATCGCCACTGGAGCCTTTTTAAAAAATTGATGTCACATTAGCTACTCTCCATTTATTTGGTACAGAAATTGATTTAAGTGAGAGACTACATGCCTCACAGTTAGTAGTATTCCCACACTTCAACAGAAATGTTTGACTGAAGTAAACTTTCCGTTCTAGATCCATGATCTTCCTTCCTTCCTGACTAAAGAAACTTTAGGTTGCTATGTACTGATGCTACCTTTTGTTCTTCTTTGAAAGTTAGATGGAGGGAGATCTTCACAGGCTTAATTTTAAAGGCTGACCTGGACCTGAAACTGAGCTGAGTAAAGCCAACCTGAACCCAAACCAAGTTTTTTGAGTTCAGACCTTACCCAACACTTCCTCCAGAATCTGTGCATGCCGCTGCCTTGTCCTTGGTCTGGTGGGTCTTGGTCTCTACCTACTTCCTGCCCGTGGTGCCCATGCAGTACTGGCTGTGTGCCTTGATCCTGCTGACCACTGCCATCTTGTTGGGTTGTATGTTCACGGTAGAGGCGAGTGTACAGATAACTCAAAGGGGCTCTTGGTCTGCAGTACGTGCACAGCACAGCAAGGTGGTGGCAGCTGGCAGGAGCAGGGCATCCTGCTGTGCCCACCTGATAAGCAGGAGGTGGGATGACCAGAGTCTGAGAGAGTTGAATTGTTTTCAGACTCAACCCCAACACTTGTCTTTGGGACCAGTGGCAGGGTGAAGGGTGGCACCCCCCCCGCCTTGGCTACCCTACTAATGCATTGAGATGCAGCCTGGCACCCTGATTAGGGGGCTTATGTGGGGCAGATGGCTGCATGGCTTTTCTTCGGGTGGTTCCCTGAAATAATGAGGGAGTTGGCAACATTTGTGGGGTAGGCCCAGGAAGGCTAAAAGCTGCTTCAGGGGCCTGAGGAAGAGAGAGGCTTAACTCACGGAGGGGGAATTTTGGGACACTCTGCTAGCAGAAGCCTGAGAGAAGAGGAAAAACCTTAGGCTGCCTGGGGCTCCAAGAAAGTCCAGCAGGGGTGGGCTGGGGTTGGGCCAGTTTGCACATTGCTGTGTATTGTGGGAAAGAGGGTAGAGCCCTGTAAATAAATGATCATGAGTGGTTGAAAGAATTCAGGACTGTGGGCTGGCTTCTGGAAGAGGGGAAGACGGCTAGTAGAGAAAGGGGCAGGAGCAAGTGACCCAGTGACGGGGCCCCTCAGGATGCTAGACTTGGACAGGGAGTCCCTTCTGTAGCTTCCTAAAAATGAGGGCCAAAGATTATGCAGAGGTGTGACCTGACAGATGAACCATGCCAACATGGTGGATTGTAGTGGTGGGTGTAGTAATCAATTATCTTTTAAAAATGAAATGAAAAAGAAATCTCTTCAAACCCTTTTGTTCTGACCAGTTAAATGAAATGAAAGCAAATAGTGTGAAAGACCTTGAGTTTGGTTTAACTGTGTGAAGCACCTTGAGTTTCGTTTAACTGTGAAATGTCAAATGTGGTTTGTAAACACAGCTGATTTGGTGGAGCCCTCTAGAGCTGCCAACCATCTTGTTTGGAAACCATTACCTTGGTGGTGCTTGCAGTTTGGGCACTTGTGAGACTGTAAACATAATTCTGTTTGTTTAGTACTTTTCTGATTATTCAGCCAGTAACTTAAAATGATTGCAATAGACTTCAGCATGTCCATTATAATTAGCAATGGACAAACGTCCAGAATTTCAGTGGCTTATTCACAGTTTGGGTCTCTTCCCCATAACCCACCATTCATTCTCCCTGACTGTTCTGTAGGCATCTGAGCCATTGGCTATAATTCTAGCAGCTCTGAAACCTCTGAAATCTGTGTGGTCTTAGGGCATTTCTTCATTACCTCCCTAAGCTGATTTAAGGTACTCTTAATATCTTACATCAACGTACGTTAGATAGACTTGCAGTGGTGTTGCTTGGCTGTGGCGCTCTCCCATCGACATAGCTTCCATCTCTCATTGAGACGGTTACAGACATCAACAAGAGAATGCTTTCCCATAGACTTAGCACATCTTCTGCAGACCCACTAAATAGATGCTGGTGCGTCAATGCCAACGGTGGCAATTTCTCGTGGTAGTGGAGATGTGTTCTCAGTCTAGGCACCATAGAGGGCATTGCACATCAGAAATTGGGATTCACAGCAGGAAGTGATTCCTTTAGGGCTATAGACAGTGGAGTGGGAACTTGACAGGCTTGGAGTAAGTCATGGGGTGAGGGAGGATGCTGGGCAGGGGCATTGCTGCTCCAAAGAAACATTTGGGGCACACAGAGGGGCCCCCTCTCATGCCTCCTCCACCCCACCCCCTAGCAGCTGTGGGACATGCTGTGCTGCTGGCTGAGCCCCGGGCTGTGCTGGGCCCTGAGCTGGGCTGAGCCCCACTGCCCAAGGCTCCCCCCACAGCACTTCTGGCTCTGGCCCCGGCTGGACTCGGGGCACTGCTGGGAACGTTTGGGGCATGTGCCCTGTGTGCCGTATGCCAGCAATGCCGCTGATGCTGGCTCCCTATGGGGAAATTGAATGGGCAATCAGGGAACAGAGGATAGGCAAAGATTTTGGTCAGTTCCTACTCCTTTTTCAAATGGTTTGCCAGTCCCCATTTCGGATAGCTAATGCTTAGGAATTACAATTTATTCATAGTGAGAAATCTTCTTTCTTTGGACTTTCAAAGACCATAGGAGCAATAGGGACATAGTTTTCCTTTAAACATGGTGGGCAGAAAGTACAGAAAATGTTTTTAGCCTCACTTGATCAGTTGCGCAATGGGAGGCAATATGTTTATAATTTCCAGATATTAAGAAAAGCCCTTGGGATGGCCTTGTGCTTAGTAAATCCTGTATTTTTAAAATAAAATTATGGCATTTGGACTGCCATTTTCAAAGCCAGCTTTCTGGATTTATCAGTTTCTCAATCTTATTTCTTCTCAAATATTCCAAGTGGTGGTTGTTAAGTGGTAGTAGGGGGTAACTCTTCCTTCAGACATACTTTTTAATCTGACATCCTTTAGCGGCACCCATAGGAATAAGAATTACTTTCCACTCCATAACTGGCAGGATAGGTCTGTGCAGGGGCAATTCGATGATTCCTTTGAAGCAGCTCAATGTGTGGTTTTAAAGCAGAAATGAAGTAACTGCTGCCTAGGCAACAGTAGCTTAAATACGAGGCCACAGAAAAAGCCAGGATTTAAAACGTATCTAATAATGGACATGCTGTTAGCTGCCATTGCTATTTAGTGTTTACTTATGAAAAACTCAGAGTACACATATGTATCCTTGCAAAATTGCTATGAACATTCACTAGCCCAAGTGTAACATCTACTCTTGGTCTCTCACCAAGCTGATAATGACAAATGAAAATTATTTTACTTGTCTCTTTAAATAAACAGCAAAAACTATGTCTCAGGAAAGCTGGGGCATAATGTTTACTCTTTACCTTACTGTAGCATCCAGAAACCCTAATCAGGATCAGCTAAGCATTTTGCAAACATAGGTGAAAAAATTCCTTGAATACTTAAGACTAGGGCTAAAACCGTGATCTCAATTAGCTTCAGTGGAGAGCATGCGCCATGTGACTCAGCTGACCAATCAAAACAGGCAATGCAAAGACACCTCCATGAAAACAAATTATGTAATAAATAAATGGTAAGCGTTTCCTTTGGGGGTGGGTGGGAAATATGGATCATGTCTAGAAAGTCTTGTTATGTTCATACAAGTGTTTTGAGTTTTTCCCCCAAGTGTGGCCAGTAGTTTTGAATGTAAAATTTTGATCAGTTCTGTTAGCCATCATTTTCCATGTCAGATCCTGGCCCTGCATTGAGCTCTATTTGAGTGAACCCCTGAAACCGCGGGGCACTCCACTGAATGCTGGCACAGGAGACATCTGCCTGTGTAGAAGTTACTGTGCACGATCAAGCTAAGTGGCGATCAAGCTAAGTGGCAACCAAGCAACTGCATGAGTTTTGTAAGTCGTACTTTGCACCATGTGCGTTAACTGGTGTTAATCCAGCAACCTTGGGTTTTGTTCAATCTTTATCTCTCTCTTTCATGTGCATGGGGGAGGGTACAGGAGGTGGATGGCCAGTACAGTATGGCTCTGGTCCCTGATGATGTAAACAATAAATCATTCTGCAGACTTTTTTTTTTTTTAACAGAGTTGTGCAGCTTTACTCATGACAGTATTTCTGTGTCAACCTGAAATTCATTTTTGGCAATTCATTAGTGCTAATCCAGCTTTTCTTTGGAGGGGAGTGAGGGAATGAAGTTTGGTTTGCAGTGTGCTAAGTCTATAATGAGTCTGAGTTGCATTTGGCAAACAATGTGACTTTCTGTGGCTTTGGGGACTGAAGATAGCATGGTGGCCCCACAGAGGGTCCACTGCCTCTCTCCAGTCTTGAGGAAGTAAAGGGAGGAAGGATTTCTTTCCACCCTTGTGCTGTATCAGCCTCCTCTTTCCAATAGGAGAGCTGTGTGGTTCAGATCCATGCCAATGTTTGGCACTGGTCATTGCTCAGAGTGCAGTACATGTTTGCCATGCTTGGAATGAGGGCTGCTGACAGAAATCTGGAGCGTACCCAGCAAAAGTGGTTTAATATGAAGAGTTGCCAAGCTGCCACCATGTCACCCATCTGCCTAGCAAGGAGAGGAAATCTCCCATAAGACATAGAGGATTCATATTGAGACTCAGTTTATCCCAGCACTCAGAACCATGAAATGTGGCTGGAGGGTTAGCATCACACAAGTGCGTGATGTAGGGAATTTATATTATTATGTTAACTGAGTAGCTTGCCGCTAGATTTAGAAACTTGTTATTGCACACTGAGATGCAAAGGTGTAAACAGCTTTGCTGGAAAGCACCAAGATACAACCTATAAATTAAAGTTGAGTGAAAACAAGGAGTTTTGTGACACTTAAAGACTAACAAATTTATTAATTGCATGAGGTTTCATGGGAGAAAAATCTCCCGTCATCAGACTCTTTGAGGATGCAAGTTTGCCCATCTCCAAAGTGTCTGAAGAAGTGGGATTTGCTCCCATGAAAGTTCATGAGATAAATAAATTTGTTAGTCTTTAAATGTGCCACAAGACTCCTTGTTTGTTTTGCTGAACCTAGACTAACTGGACCACCCCTTTGGAAGATGATGTAGGTGAGGTATCAAAGAGCACAAAAGAGCCTTTAACATCTCATTGGTCAGAACTCTATTTGGTAACCAAATAGCTCATAAACAAAAACCAGGGGTGGGCTAATTATATGCGGTATGTTTAGTACGATCTAATCATGTAACCTGCATAGTAAGGATAGTGGAACCACGTAGGGATTTAGGCATGAGGTAATCTGTTGTACTATGCATGCACCTGTTGCATTATGTATATTGTATTTAGCATGTTAGAAAGGTTTATGTATTTGTGTGAACCCTGTATTCTGGGCTTACTTATACAGGTTCCTGGCAGTGATTGTGGCTACTCCTCGCTAGTTGGATGTATAAGGCAGAACAAATAGTTTGATTAAAGACACCATATACCCATTCTGCTCCTGAGTGGCTCTGATCCTTCCTGTCTTCTGCACCACTGTTCCAGGCATTGCTGTAACTTGATAGTCATTACAGTGTGGCCACTCTCACTCATGCTGGCCTAATGCATGGGAAGAAACTAGAATGCAGCTCACTAGAATCACCCTAACAGATTGTCAGCTCAGTCCTATTACTCAGGACTGGGATTATGGCTTTAGGAGTGGGAATTGGCCTTTCCTGCAGATCTCCTCCGATTTCTCTCTCACTTCACCTTTACTATTTTGTATTTCCACTTTGAGCCCAGTCCTGCAGTGTGTCATAGACAAAGCACCCAAGGATTTCACGTGGAGTTTTATGGCCGGTAGAACCACAGGATTGGAACCTGTTAGTTTAAAGTAAAAACCCTCCATTAAGACATCAGTATCTGTTCTTAAAGCCTGGAAGAATTTTAATGTCACCTTTCACATTTGTTTGGCTTCGTGCATTTTGTTTAGCTGGGACGATGAATTCTGGTGAAGTCACTGTTTGATTTCTAGGCAATAACATCAGGCTGCCATCTGGTTTTGCAGCACAACAGGGAATGTTTAAAATCCCAAAGAAAATGAACAATGTTCATTGCAGTTTCTCTTTACTTCTTTTTTTTTTCCCCTTTCTTTTTTGTCTCTGTTTCTCTTTGCCCCCAAAATTTGTGAGCTAAACTAAAACGGGAGGAGACAGTGATAGCTGGAGCCAACCATATTTGTAGTGCTGGAAAATTGCTTGAGAAAAAAGTCCGTTTAGACTCCCATCAATCCATTTGCACCCTCTTGTTAACAGACTATTCTCTGTTGCCTTTATGAATCTGACAGCCAACACATAGTGACATTTATCATTGTAACGTCTTGCTTTCATTTCCCAGAAACAACTGCGTATCGCACACCCCTTTATGGTCAGCCTTCGTGGTGGGGAGAAGATGATGCAAATAACAAACTAGAAAGGGAGGAGGACAGGAGGCAAGGAGAACATTATCCAGGTAACAGAGGAGGTCTTTCGGGGGAAGACTGATATTTTTCACTTCTTGCTGCACAACATACTGTGTCAGCATTCCAAAGACCAAAAAATTGCTTATGTGCTTCAAATTTATATTCAGTTAGAATATTTTGTTTAAAACAATACAGCAATAAGAAGAAATAACACAATATTTGTTTACTTGGCAGTGTGTGAATTGATAAATGCCAAAATTGTCATTGACTACACCAGGGGTGGACAAAATTGGCTCACAGCTAGGCACCAGCAATTTTACTACTTGTTGCTAGAGGGCACTCTGTTACATTTCTGCAGTGAAGCTAGGTGACAGGCTGTTAAACTGGTCACCATGGCGATCAGAAACATATTATTTGTTGAGGCCTGGTATACTCTTTGTTGAGGCCAGCTTTATTTCCATTAACACCCTGGAGGACACTAATACACTATGAAGTCAAACTTTGAGCCTAGCTTCATAGCCACAGGGAATCCCATGGAAATGACTTGCATGTATAAAGTTAACTAGATGCTGGGTGACCAGCATCAGGGCCTAAGAAATTACAGTGAAGAATATACTTGGCTGTAGTTTTTAACTATGAAATGAAGTCCCACAGGGAACCTAGGGGCCAGCCCAAACCTCAGCATCTTCAGCTCTATGTTCAAGGGGCACTCTGTGGTCCTGCCTTCTCTAACATAAACGCAGAGCAACCTACAAATTTGGGGGAACCAACCTACTCGTCTTGCAAAAGAAAACAAAAATCCTACCCAAACAAACATTCCACTGCACACATCGTTCTTCCTCTGGGGAGAGTTGAGAGAGAAGAAAGCACGCATAACAGATGTCAGTTATGTTTCTTAAAAGGGTTCTCAAATGCTACAGAGATGAGGATGGTGTATGAATGAAAACTTTACAATTACTATGTGTAGTAGTTTAGGCTATTAATCTAACATTGATATAGTGCTTGTAAGATGCTTTTTTCTATATTTTTGTATCTGTAGAAAGAACAAAGGAGGTATCCCAACATGAAGGGGAGATCAATGGTAACATTACCGCTTATAGAGATTCCCCAGAACAGTCTGTGTATGCATTCAGAAGAGAACCTAGTTATTTTGAAATCCCAACTAAAGAATTCCAGCAGCTGGCAAAATCTCCTGAAACGCAGGTCCATGAAATCCCAACGAAGGACATTGATGCAGTGGTGCCACCTGTTGTACAAAGCCATGCCTCTTTTACCATTGAATTTGATGATGGTACCCCCGGCAAAATGAAGATAAAAGATCATGTCACTAAGTTTTCACTCAGACAGAGAAGACCCTTCAGTAAGGATGCTGGTCCCACAGAGATGATGTCAGCAGAGAGCAAGGTGGCCGATTGGCTAGTTCAGAATGATCCGAGTTTGATGAGAAGGCAGTCTCCTGGAGATGATGTGTACAGTACGAAGAGTGATCTTCCAGTTCATGTGAGGACGCTAAAAGGTGAGTTGCTTTTTTTTCATGCTGGCTATTCCATGTGGAATAGCCGATATTCTAAGTATATCACAAGCAGAAAAAATAATTTTGCCCTTCCAAGGAAGACTGAGTCCATTTGTCTTAGCCCCAAGTTCCCAGGGTAAAACACTTCTCTGTGAAATGCATTTTTGTAGTTGCTATCAACTCTTCTAAGCTTAGTGCAAGTGATGGGCAGCCCTCCTGTTGGACACAACTGCCATTTGTGATGCTGGGAGTGGAATGTTCTAACTCTAATGTTGGGATGGGTTTTTCTTCATGCTGTTGAGACAGGTTTATTCCTTCTCCTGGTCCCTTGTGGTGACAGGAATAATGTTTGCTTGCACAGTTGGCAAATGTGGCTAATTTCCCTTTCCCTTGGCATACAGGAGACGGGGACAGTTGTGTGACTATAGAAATGCATGGGGTGGAGGCTAGATCTCCAGGGCTGGAACCTGATAAGTGGGCACAGAGGTTATTGAAATCCTATGCCATGGCTATGGGGAAGATTTCTTTTCCTTAACTAAGACTTACCTGAAATCCCCCACTGTTTAACTGTTCCAGGTGAATCCAGGTCACCTGCCATTGGAAAGAGTCTGTCTACCACCATGAGGCATTTTCTGGCATCTCTTGCAGACAAGGAGAGGGAGATTTTCAAAGCCCTGAAATAACTCAGTGGCCCACTGCTCTTGGCAGTGTCTGAAATTGGGAATCTAATACCCATTTGTGCCTTTGTCCCAAGATCTATTAGGCCTGAGCTAGTTTATCCACCTCTATCAGGCCAGTTCACTGGCAAATTGGGAAAAGTCAATCACTTCTGAGTTCCCACCAGTCTGCTCTTGGAGGTCTTGAAGGTTTTGGTGAAGCTACAGTTGCAAGCCTCTTGTCTGATAAAGTCAAGGAGGGAGGCTGCCAGGTTTGCCAGTGGTTGAAGTTAATGGCCGTGTACAGAATGGCAACACACTAGCTTCCTTCACGGGAGAAGCTGCTAGGTCCATTTCCAAGAAACTGTCTCCTGATGTTGACAGTCTTACTTACTACCAGCATAATCTGCCATATTGTGTAATATTTCAGAAGGTTGCATAGCAAAGGAGCTCTGGTGTCTTCAGTGAGACTATAGGTTTTGTTGACTTGCCTGTGAACCTCAGCTGTGGCATATGGGGATACGCTGGAATGGTGTTTTCTTTTCAGCGAAATCCCAGGGGCCGGTAGCAGGCATGTGCTCATCTTCCCCTAGGATTTTCCCATATGATGTTTTGTATAGCTCTCTGTACATGATTCCCTGCTCAAGGTGTTGATAGGGTTTGGGAAGAGTGAGGTCACGTGAGCTTTCAATATACATATGATGCACATAAATGTCTCCTTTTCATCAAATACCTAGTATCTTTGTCCATTTGTGGGTATGCAGTGGATTGATTCTCTTTGAGGATTTTGCAATGTTTATCCGTGCCTTTTTGATCCCCAGACAGGTCTTTGAAACCTCTAGGAAGTTTCAGTTGGCCACTTCCTTAATGAGCATTGTCAGCCCCAAGGAACATGTTACACCAGTTTTCTGAAGTCTTCACTGTCTGCTTCATTGCTTCTGGGAATGATGTGGGTGTCTAGACATTAGGCTGTAAATATTCTGTGGTTTGGATCCTGGCCACCTAAGGAGCAATGTAGTTTTTTACATGCTGTCACGACACCTGAAATAAATTGGGGAGCTTTTTCTCACAGCCTCAAGATTTTAACATTTGAAGCAGGGTATTCTCGGCCCTTAACTTGGGAATTTGCTGTTCCCCTCAATTCAACAGAAACCAAGTTTGCTGACCTTCAGGAAACAATACAGCATCTGTTTACTTGATCTTGAGGAAGGAATTAGTGAGATCTTTGAAGGGTTACATCTGGGATTGAGAGTTAAATCGAGATGGTCTTTACCTGTGTGCGTGGGCCACTTGGATTTGCAAAACAGGTGCAGTTTTCCTTTCAGTTGCATGGTGTTAAATTACTCTCTTTTCTTACCACACAAGATTGTGGTCTAGAGCACTGAGGTCTTTTCCTAGTTCTCAGAACTCACGTTCATCATGGATGCCTTGGATTCTCCTGTTTGGAATGGAGTGGGGGAATTTAAATCTTGTGCAGTAAAAGGTGCTTGAATGCATAACAGTGTAACTGCTATTGGTGCAAAATAGCACTTAATAAGCAACAACCTTCAATAAAATAACCAAGCTAACCTTTGCCAGGAGGGTGAAGAAATGACATAGAAATGATCTGCATAACTTTACGGAATTTTATGGCCTTAATCCTTCAGGTAAAACTGAAAATCCTGAAAGTCAAGTTTACTATTAGCTGTTAGCTTACTTACCCTGCCTAAGGAGGAGAAAAAGTAGAAGCTCAGTGGATCTTTAGATATGAATTTCATCAGCCTGCTGCGTTTTGATCATCTTGGGTTGAGTCCATGGAATGCAATTTTAAGAGTTTTTTGTTTTCTTTTGTTTCCCCTGCTCTGCAGTGTAATTTTTGTTCCACAACAAATGGTGCGTAACAAGATAATCTTTGAGACTAATGAAATTGCACAGAATGGTAAAATAATTACATGTATGTAGTTTGATTTTTTAACACACAAAAAGGGTGCACGTAAAAAGCTCTAGATGCCCTGACGTGATTAAAAACATTATTAAAGCTAGTCTTAAAATGATTGAATGCGGAGTGTGAAGAGAGTTTCTATACATTTGAGTATAATGCAGAGATTATCCAAAAGTAGAAAAATTTTTATTACAATAACAACAAAACCAAACTGGCAACAGTCTGTTAGCGAGCTCCCTGCAACCCCTCCTCCTCCATTTCAGCTTTGCATCATTCTGGGAAGCAAACCCTCAGCGCTCTAAAAATTGGATCAAATAGGAATTTTTTGTAGTGTGCCCTTTACTGTTCATTTCCAAAGAGTAAAATCCATTATTGAGAGTGCTGGGATGTGGTCATTAGGGTTACAGTGCAATGTTAGTGTCGGAATCAATTGTATGTGATCATTTGCAGGTAATAGACATGAAGATGGGACTCAGAGTGATTCCGAAGACCCAGTTGCACCTAAAGCAGAAAAGGAGACCACTTGCAGCAACCACGCAGCTGATCAAGCCAGGCTTCAGCGCCAGATAAAGCGTGATCCCCAGGAAATGCTGCATAACCAGCAGGCATTTGTCATTGAGTTCTTTGACAACGATACCCCTCGGAAAAAGAGGTCGCAGTCCTTCACACACAGCGCGCACTCCTCCCAGAGCGACACGGATCCTGTGCTGAAAACCAAGGTGGAAAAGCGCAAACCCGCTATGCCAGCTGAGAAGCCTGGTAGTGCAATGCCACCTCCTCATCTGGCTTCCCAGGCAGGCAAGCCAGCCGGCAGCTCCTCAGGGACGCAGAGGTCCGGCTCCTTTAAGAGAGAGAAGACAGAGGATCGGATCAACTCCTCGTCACCTTCCACTTCAAGGGTGTCTGCAAAGAACTATGGCAGTGTTGGGAGGAAGTCTAAAATGGCTCAGGATTTTGCTGCCGAGTTTCTAAGGGAGACCTCTCAAGCTGGAAAGCCAAGTGCTGAGAAGCCAGCACCTCTGCAGATGCCAGTGGCTCCACGGGTAGTAATATCATCCACACTGGACCCTGCAGCCGCTCCGCCAACTGACCCTAATTTGGCCAAAGCTAGGAAGAACGAGGAGGAGGATAGCTTAAGTGAAACGGGCACGTACACCATTGAGACGGAGTCACAAGATAAGGAAGTAGAAGAAGCTCGAAAAATGATAGATCAGGTAAAACTTCTTCTGAATGTGACCGTTGTTGGCCAACAAACCAGGACCTGGCTCAGGGACCTCTAGAGTGCGTCTGTGCTGCAGAGGGGCAGCCCACTGCTGTAGATCTGAGTCTTACTCTGCAGACCAAGGGGCACAGAGCTTGTGCCCAGGACCCCCACAGAGGACTTTGGGGGCCTGGGGCGGATTTGATAGGAGGGGCTGTTCTCACTGTTCCATACATACAACTCATACCACCTCTGCCCGCCCCCAGGTCTCCTCCTATCTCAGCGCACTCCAGCAACCTTCCCAATTTCCAAGCCCCTCTTGGTCTACATAGACCCAATGTTCCCCGGGATGTATGTATAGAGTCAGAAGCTGAGGCAGGGGCCAGAGCAGAGGGCCCTCTCCTTGGTAGGGGCTAGGGGCAAGCTGCCCATGTGCCCCTTCCCTCTCCCTCAGGTGGCCCTGCTTGTGGTTGAGGTCTAAAACACCTCCTTGACCCTGCCTAGGCTTCAGAGTCTAAACTTGAACAGCTGGATGTCCATCTTGGCACTGTAGCATTAATCTTATCTGGAGACCTGGCTTCTGGTACTTGCTTCTGCTCACGATGTAGACATACCCCTCAAGCCAGAAATATGAGCAGCAGCAGCTTTTAGCTAAAGGGCTTGAGCTGGGAGCTTTAAGGGATTCCTGTCCTCCATGGATCTGTCACACAGGGGATCTGTCAGACACTTGCTGATGGGTTACCCAGGCAATGTAAATGGGGTCAAATATCCTTCTGAAAAGCAGCAGGAGGACCTTCTAGTACTCACTTCTTTGTGCCCAAATAGGGTTACATACAAAGGTGCAAGAATAGGCTTGCAAATGTACCAGCAAAGAATAACATTGCACTGAAAATAATGAAGGAGGGTAGTCCTGCAGTGATTTGAACACCTGAGGGACTTGACACACTGGAACAGCTCGAACGCATAAGTCTTTGCAAGTTCAGGATCTAACTATGCATTGTGCCCTTTATGCCAACTTCTGCCTGCCTGCCCATTGCAAATAACAGGGACATCTATGCTCTGCCTGGCAGGCTGAAAGAAGCCAAAATGGAGGACAAATTTTCTTGCTCTTGGGAGCCCCAGTGACATCCTCACCTTCTAGTTGTGGGTGGTTTTGTTTTGTTAAAGGGAACTTGTCTGAACAGATGACAGCTAATTGCTATAAGTGGGGGTGGAGATGGTCATGGAAGTGATTGTACCTGTTTTAATTTTAAAAATATAAAATGAACAGTAACTTACAAAAACCAGCCACCCAAAACTCAACCAGTTATTTTGTGAAACTTGGGCTGTTTCCAAGGTTAACAACAGAAGAAGCAGGTAGAGCTTAAAGTAGAACAGGCAAGTGAAAATAACAAGAAATGTAGGCAAAGGGTAAATAGTTTGGGGAAAAAAATTCCTGTCATTAAGTCAGGCTCCAAATCTGTGCACTAGCTGGCCCTACCTATCCCCGTGATCTTCTCTCTGCTACTCCACGTTCATCCTCCCCTTTGCTTCCTTCTGATTTTTTTAGTACACCCACTACTATGCCTTTCTTAAGGGCTTGTCTATATGAGGATGCTATTTTGAAATAAGTGAATATATGAATATAAAGCACAGTCGCTATTCTGTACTAATGCCTGGGGTGAACACACTTATTGTGCCCTGAGTGACTTTTTGGGGGTTAGCTTAGTCTACTTCCAAAGAGTGATTACAGTGTCCACGGGGGGAGCTTGTACATAACAGTTGTTCTGCTGTATCTCTTCTGGGTTATTTCCCTGTATAAACAAGCTGTTAAATGAAATTGCAAGCTCTTAGGGGCAAGGACTATGGCAAGGGCTGAACATGCACCACAGTGAGGCCTTGGCTCTGATAAGTAAACAATTAACAATAAAACAAAAATACAAAAGATACACAACATAATACATTTTTGCACTAAGGTGAAGGATGTTCTCGTAGTTCTGGTACTAGAGTCTGGGAGCCTTGAGTTCTATCAAGCACAGACTTCCAGAGACCTTGGCCATGTCACTCAAATGTCCTGTGCTGCAGGTATCCCTCTTTGTAAAACAGAGTTAATGATAATTGCATCCTCCTGTGGGTGTTTTACAGCTTAAGGTAAAATGTTCTGAGATAAGTAACAGCAGAGAGAGGTAGAGATGGCCTATTAAGTCCATCTCCCTGAAAGCTCAGGGCTATTCTCATCAGCCTGGTACCTAGTGCTCTGTCCAGTCTGTTTTTAAAAGTCCCTAGTAATGGATCTTTCACTGTTTGCCCTAAGGGACTTTTGTACAGCTTAATTCACCTTACCATCAATATTTTTCCTGATAGTCATGCTAAATTTTACTTGGATGAGAGAGGGTCTGTCAGTACAAATTATTAAATATGTACTAATCTGAAAATGTATCTATATGTAAAGCGTGCTACAAAGATGTTTTGAAGAATGGTGAATAGAATAATTTACACTGGGTGTGGGAATTTGTTTGTATCTGGCCATTGTGGACCACAGTTTCAATGTGACTAATGTGTTTTGGTTTTCTTGGTTACCTTGTTTTAATCTTGCTCTCCCTGCCATACACATGCAGGTTTTTGGAGTTCTTGAATCTCCAGAGTTTTCCAGACTATCTTCAGCCTTCAGACCTATTATAAAAGGTGAAAAAGAAGATTTGAGCTCTCACCAGCATCTAATCAGTGAAAATGGCACAAGTCAGAAGACACTTCGGCTCCAGGCATTCCCTTCAAAACCCCCTAATGAGTTGCAGGCTGAGATGCAGGTACAGGGAATGGGGGTGATTTTGTGTGCTTTACTGTCCAGATGGGAACGCAATGTATTGATTTCATTTCCCCTTTGGGACACTAATCTGTATGTGCAACAGGCTCTTAGGAGAGGGTATGTGACAAAGCTTTGGTTAAAAAATTTAATAACATTCCATTTGTCTCTTTACAGATGCCTCCAGCATCTCAGAGTGGTCAGAAATGGGTCTCTAGGTGGGCAAGTCTTGCTGACAGCTATAGTGACTCAGGGCTTTGTGATGGTCACCAGCAGGGATTAGTATCTGAGGGCAGTATGGGTAAGTATTGTATGTATGTCAACTTCAGGATGCTGGGGGATAGATTTAAAAAGGACATGAAATGCCAGAGGAGGAGGAAGAAGGAGATATTCTTATGTTTTTTTGTTTTCTGAGGGCAATAAAGAAAGGTTGAGGTGTTCTTAAATTTTCTTATTTTCTGTTTTAATTAACATATTGGATAAGAAATCTTCTTTGTTCAGAATTAGCAGCCTCGTCCCTTCAGTTAAGTTTTGGGAACGCACCCAGTGCACATTAGAGTCATCCAAGAAGTTCTCCAACAAGACAGGTGAAGACTACACTTGCCATTCCTGATGTTTCTCAAGTGGCATAGGGAGCAACAAGCACATAGGGGACAGGATGGGAAATAAACATCCTTCAGGAATTCTTTGCACTTCATTAAGAGACGAAAAAGTCAGAAACCCAATTTTTCCTTTGCAAGTCATTTATGATTGCAAATACTGACCAGCTCTCTTTAGCTGTGTTTTTGCTGCACTTCTCCCATATTGTCAAGCTTTGCTGACCTGAGCATATCAAACTATCCTTGGGTTTGGTAAAGCTAAGTTGCAGTATTTGATGTGATTACAGGGAACCTGATATAGAGAATGAGGAGAAAAGGAGAGGAGGAGAAAAAACAAAATCAAGTCACACAATCGTGTCAGAGAGAGGAGCTAAAAATCTGAACAGACCTAAGAATTAATGTTGTGAACGGGTGTGGAAGATGGTAGGAAACATTAATAATCCAGAAGACAATCAAGCCTCTTCTCTCTGTATAAGAAACTGTTTGTCCTCATTGCAATAGCTATTAGGAAAGAATGCAGAAGTCAATTGTTTTGTTCCAGAGGTTATTTCCATAATTTGACATGTTGTCCTTGAAGACTCCTGGACAGTGGGGTATTTTATCTTACAATACCAATGAAGTTACAAGACTTATCATTTAAAATAAAAATTGCAGAAGATAGGAAAATGTGAGCTGTGATGTGTGGTGAAATAACAAAACTTTGCTAGTAAACTGTGTCCTTTTAAAAACCTGTCAGGTATTAGTAGCGAATGATTCCTAAGCCTTTTTAAAGAGTGGGGTATCTCTATGGAAACTTTGATGTCAAATACAGTCTGTTAAGGCCTGTAACTGGAAAGTAGCCCCTCTTTAGTGAAGTAAGCTACATCAGTTAACACAGGAGTTCTCTAACTGTGGGTCAGGACCCCAAAGCGGGTTGCATTTTAACGGGCTCACTGGGGCTGGCATAGACTTACTACTGTCTAAGACTGAAGCCAAAGCCTAAGGGCAGCAGGCCTTGGGTTCAGCTTTACCTGTGCTGCCCTTCCTCCCGCCACTCCCAAATCCTCTGTAGTTCATGTAGTAATATTTATTGTCTGAAGACAGTTGTGGCACAATGAAGTTTGCGAACCACTAGTTCTAGCACATTTCTTAAAATGTTGCATTTCTGACATGTGACTGTGGGGTTGACAGCTTTCTCATTCCCTTTGGCAGGAAGAAGACAGTTTCAGGGTCTAATGCAGGTGTCGGCAACCTTTGACGACCCCTGTGCAGCCCTGCCCACTGCACCCTCAGTGGCTGCTGGGGGTGGGGCCAGGCCTCTGGTTCGGGGCTGGGGCAACTCCTCCCCTCACCAGCAGGCGGCCTCTGGGTCTGGCGGGGGCTGCCTCTCTCCCCGCCAGTGGGTGGCCTCCAGATCACCGCATGGGCTGTTTCTCCTCCCTGATGGTGGGTGGCTTTTGGCTCCATGGTCGGAGCCAGAAGCAGGGGGTGGCAAGCCATCCCACTCCCCTCCAGCCCTGCCCAGCAGGGAGTGGAGCCAGCAGGGGACTGGGACTCGCTTTGCAGTTTCTGCTGGGCTGGAGCCATGGCACGTGGCTCATCCCTCCCAGCCATGCAGCGATGGTGGAGTGGGGCCAGCAGGGAAGCCTGAGTGCCACCATGTGCCTCTCATGCTTGGCCCCCTTGCCATTTTGGCACATGTGCCGGGGGTTGCTGACCCCTGGTCTAGTGTATATTTGGATGGTTTTTCAGATTTATATAACTGTGGTGAGTAATACAGCATTGAGCTATTTCAAATGTCCTGGTTATTAATGCAGATTTAGGGCTTGATTCTTCAAGGTGATGAGCACTCTGGCCTTGATCCGGTCCTGGGACTTAAGAACATGCTTAGCTATATGATCACCAGGGCCAACTCAAGGGGCTGTAGCACCCCAAGCCAGATTTTGATTTGGCACCCCCCCATCTCATTCATGGAGTTTGAAAATGATTTTCTAAAGTGCATAAATCTCCAGCATCTGCCTGCAGAAGGATTTAAAGTGCACTCTGCCTACATTACTTATGCTGCAGGTTGACTAACAGTGTCTGAGCTGCTAGGAAAGAGTTGAAGAGGTGGCAGCCAGCCTAATTCTCTGGGAGGCTAGGTGCCCCTAAAAACTATCACCTGAAGCCACGTCTGTCTCTTGCCTCACAGGAGAGCCAGTCCTGATGGTCACTTATGGCCATATTGACATCAGTGCTTAAAATTAAACATTTTAAGTGGCTTTCAGGATCTACACATTGCAAGCTCAAGCCCTTGGTGAATAAATAAATGCAGTATTCTCATATAGCAGATGAATAGTGTTTAATAGGTATTTTGATCTTTCTTAGAAAGTGGTACAGCTGCTAAACTGGGGGAACCAGAGACCACTGTGCCCTCAAGAACAAGAAGGCTTCTTCCCCAGCTCCCACCAGGTGATAAATCTGACAGTCCGACACCCACAGTTTTAATTTGTCAAGATTCTTATCCTGAAGTATCCAAGAGAAATGCTGTGAAGGAGCCTGGTAGGGAAGTCTGTGCTGATCCGAGCAGCCGACTTTTCCTCCAAGAGGACTTGGACCCTGACAGCCTGAGTGATGCCAGCAGGTCCGATGATGGCTTTGGTTTGGAAAAAGGCAAGAAAAGCAAAGAAAATGGTAAAATGCCCGAGCAAGAATGGCAGAGAAGGGAAGACTTAAAACATGAGATCCGACAGCTGGGAGCACCAGGGGTTTCAAATATCGCAGCTGTAAGTGAGCCAGTGTCTACTTCCTTCTACATTGGTGATGAAACTAATGAAGGAGGGGTTCCGTCAAAGCTTTCTCATCCTCAAGCAGGCAAAGAATGCAAGGATCAAGAGTTTCCTTTCAAATCAGCTGCTTCTGGAAAGCCAGGGATCAAAGATGTTACCAATGCTTACGTTAGTGCATCAGGAAAAATGGTTATTTCCCTTCATCAGAGTTTTCCTCAAGAGCAGGAAAACATAGCCACAAAAGAGACATCCTCCTTCGTTAGGCAGGAGAGCTTTACCAAAGACAAATCAAGCAGCATTGTTCCTCAGAATAAACTCCCTAATATTTCGAGTCATCCTTTGCTTAAAGATTTAGCTGCTGCAAGGTCAAGTCGTATGGACTATAATCAAGACACCCACCTTATCCTTAAAGACACTGAAACTGCTTTGGCGGCTCTGGAAGCCAAAATACTTTCTCAGAACCACCAGCTGGACCCTTCAGAAACTATTCCTGGGCAGCTAGAAGACTCCTTATCTGGGGACTCTGATGTGGACACGGCAAGTACAGTCAGCTTGGTTAGTGGGAAAAATGTCCCAAACAGCACGCCAAAAAACAAAGCCACAAGCAGCTTGCAGAAAGAGAAATCCTCATCCACTCCCTCTATCCAGGACCAGTGCAGTCAGCCCAGTGCTCGTGAAAGGCTGTCGGAAAAACGCAGGATGCTTCCAGCCGAGGCAGGAACGAGAGGAGAAACCACCAAACGTTTCCAAATCAAACGTAGTGCTGGGGCTCGTGGGTCACTGGATTTTACAGATGATGAAAAAAGCTCTAGTCTTCCTTACTTCCCAGTGGCTGACACGGCCTTCTCTGATCATGAGCATTCTGCGTCAAAGCCCATTCCCAGAAGAAAACCTTTTACTCAGGCTGCAAAAGAAGAGCATGGCAAAGTGACTGCAAACGTGCAAAAGATCCAGCAGATTCTCACCAGGTCCAACAGTTTATCAACTCCACGGCCCACAAGAGCCTCAAAACTCCGTCGTGCCCGATTGGGAGACACGTCAGATAACGAGTATGCTGACACCGAGAAAACAGCCTCCAACCTTGAAGCCACTACTTCTAAACAAGCCACGGAGTCTAAAAAGCTGTCCAGGCTTGACATCCTTGCCATGCCACGGAAACGGGCAGGCTCCTTTACCGTGCCAAGTGACTCTGAAACAACACAGTCACGAACTGGGGTTTCAGGCCGCAGTTTGGATTTGTATCATGCAAATCGGAAGCCACCCGTGTCAGAGGCTAGAACGGCAGCTCGGAAGACTGTAGCAGCTGCTACTACAAAGCAGCCTTTCAGCAGGGTGCGATCAAGCAGTGTCAGATATTCATCCACTTCCAGTAAGTACTTATTTTAGGTTTCTTCTTAGTTCTGCTCTTTCAGAATAGCCAAACACTCCATGTGGGCTTCAGGTGTAGTTCTAGGAATAAAAAGCACTGCAGTGGGCATGCAGTGAGAGGCTGATAGGTAAGGGAGGGGAGCAGGGAAGAGGGACAAAGGGAAAAGTGTACAAAAAAACATGTTGCAGTAATTGATGAACACACCTTAATGTGTCAGGGTATGGAAACAGCACATACCTAGTTCTTTCATACCCAGCTGAGATTTGTTTGGCCAGCCAGAAGGGACCAGTGATTTTTGGATGCTTCAATGACTGTGTGCCCAGCCAGAGACACTTCAACAGGAGCTGACTTTCAGGGTTGGTATACAATGCTTTCCGAGAATCAGAGGCTTTTTTGAAGCATCTCAAGTTGGGCACCCAAATTACAATGGTTGAGGTCAGAGTGGTAAACATGAAGGCATCAGAGAAGGCAAAACCCAGAATAAGCAAGTGAGCAAATAATTTGAAGGCTATTCTGCTCCTTGCTGCAAATTCAAAGCATTGCATGGTCGAAAAATTGGATTTGAACTTAGACAGCCCAAGGGGATGTTTGCCTCTGCTCCGTTTTTATTGCTTGGGATTCAGCCTCCAAAATGTTCCACAGGTACAGTAGCTGCGTACCTACGATGTTTCTCATTCAGGAATATGGTGCATGTTATTCTGCTGTCTGGCAGTGCAGAGCCATTGGCTGTTTGTGAACGGTGTCCTGAACATTAACAGTTTACCACGTCTAAACTGTTCTTACAGCAATAGATGGGAACAATGCATACAACAGGTACCATGCAGTAATCAGAGATGGTGCTGAACATTATTTGGTCTGATACTCTGGCTTCTTGTCTTTCAGGGCTTGCAGCAAGTTGTATCAATTTACTTGGGGCAAGTCTTCACCGATGGTGACAGATTTGCCACCTTCAATTCATACTTCCTGATTGACTGATCTAGTCTGTGAATACCAACTCAGCTGATCAAGAAGTCAATTCTGCAACACATTATCTGCAACTGGGTAACATTGATTTGAGAGGAGACCTCTCCCTTCGAACCAGTGCAGTGTGTGTGCAGGGAGTAGAGGAGCTGAACATATATATGCAAGTTACTTTAGGTAACTTGCATCTTTACATTCGATTGCCACTAAAAAGGAGCTTTATTAAACGGTGGGATAAGGGAGAATGAAGAGGGTGAGGAATTCTGTGGCTTACTGAGTGCCACTGGGGCTGTTGGGACAGTGACTAGTTTTAGACTGTTTGGTTTTTGTACCATCAAAGGCCTTTAGAGTGCTTGATAAGTGTCTCTTCTCCATACTTTTATAAATTTTGTGGCCTTCACCTTCCTATTGCATGGTTAAAATGTTATTCACTGCTGTTATTTTAATTTTGACTTTTATCTAGCCTCCTTTTTAATTTTTTTATGTTTGCATGCAAAGAAATCAGCATAGCTTATGAACACTGTAATGGAATATGAAAAATATTTTCCCCACATTTTCTGAGATGGTGTTCCTGTTCACATTCTCTTTTGTTAGAAGATTGACAAGTTCAAAGTGCTAGACTAGCTGACCTCTGAAGGTTCCTTTCGGCCTGAGATTTAATTTTAAGGGTTTTCTAACTAATTGCATCCCGTGGATAGTACCACAGACTTAAAATGTTAAAAGAAATTCATGCTTGGTTTTTGTTCTAAATGAATTGGTTTTGGGCTTCCAATACTTTGTAGCAACACACTAACAGTGTTTCTTATGTAGTATTACAGCAGAGAATTCTAATCCTTTCTTTCAAATAAATTTCTACCAAAATACTAACCTTTTAATTCCTTGATAGGATTCTGGATCTTGCACAAGTTCTGCACAGACTTTTGTACTTTTAACATGATTTGTAGTACTGTAGATCGTGTTTGGTATATGTTTCCATATTAATGAATGAACAGCTAGTACTCGCTTATAAGAGCAGTAGAAAAATGAATAAGCTTAAATGTTTCACTGTGGTGTCAAGGTGTTTTTTAATGCGATACAATAACCATACAAGAGTGCCATATTTCAATACTGCAATCAGAGATTCTAGGTGATGTGAGGACTGGGCGAGAATAGGGAGGTAGATCTAGCTGTCTTACTCAAAAAGATTTCTCAAAACAGTTAGATAACACTGATTACCTCCATCCATGCTAGTGAAAAAGTAAGTCTACCAGCAGAGAAACAGAATGAATACATGGTTCTAGGACATGAGATGCCAGTAAACAATTATTAACAATTAAACAATTATCAAATTTGTAACATGAAATATCAGGATATTATCAGAACAACTCAACCAGCTAAATTCTGAAAACTCAGGGCCATTTATGCCTGATTTGTGCAGCGTAACTCCACAGACTTCAGTGGATTTAATTCCAACATAGCAGCTGAGGTGAGTGGTAGATCACGCTTTTAATTTTTAAATGTCCGCTGAATGCAAGAGTAACTCCTTGATTCTGAAAATTAAATGGCTTTTTTTTTTTTTAAAGCATCCTCTCAGCTGAATTTCAAACAGATTCTTTTTTCTGGTGACTTTGTTATGAGACAAGGCTCTTAGTTGCAGTCAAGGTAGTAGTGTTTCTAGGAGCATTCAGTTCATAGTTAAGTGATAACTGCTTGTCTGTAGACAATTGCTCTTCACTTTTTTGTATGCCAGATGCAGTATTTTCATTTGTCTGGTACCATCTTTGTCCGTTACTTCTGGCACTGGCTTTATTTGTTGGCAGTATTGTGATAATCTTGGTAACACAGTGAAGCTTTTAAGTGGATTCAGGTCACACCTTACTTTTAAATAAAGTGGCTAATACTGTCTTTTGTAGCTCATCATGGCAGAACATAAGAAGTGAATCCATTAATTATTAAGTACTATAATGGGCTATTAAACAAGCAAATATTGCAAGCCCACATTTCAAATAAAGGCTCCTGAGCAGGTCTAATGTCAATATGTAGATGCCTAAAGCTGGGCATAAGAACGTGCTTCAAAGCCCACTGAAACGACTGAAAAACTCATTAACTTTAGGAGACTTTGGAGCAGGCCCTAAGTGCTCATTTGAGTGCTTTTCTGAGGGATTTGACATCCTATTAAAAGGGAACTGCAGAATAAAAGTAGAGAATGCTCACAAATAAAACTGATCAATGAAAATCTCTGCTTCACTGAAACCTTTTTATTTCTGGCCCATCTCTAAGATGCTCAGCACGCTTGAAAACTGAGCCCTTGGTGTGAAAGATTGCTAATGAGACTTCTAGGAATCTAACTTGCGTACTGTTTATGTATGGGGCTTCTGTGCATGAAAAATTGTCTGTCAATAATAATAGAGTATGGTTAGTTAATAATGCAGTTGATACACTCTCCCCCTGGAATTATAACTTCAAATTTGTATTGTTTTTGGCAGATCTGTTAAAATAGTGATCTGGTTTTTAAATAAGTTTTACCAAAATTTCCTTTAACTGAAAAGATGCACAGAAACCCTCTAGGCCTCTTTTAATGTTTGTTGGCTGGTTTGCATTACTCCTTGTTTTGATCACTGTGGTTCGTCTTAAATCTCTTCTTCTTCATCTAAAACCAATTCATTTTTTATAAGCTTCAAGGTGGAGACAGCAGGGTTCAGATTACACTTCTACTTCAGAGGAGGAGTATGGCTCAAATCACAGCTCCCCTAAGCACAAACGCTCCCATACTTCAACAGCCACACAGACACCTAGGGGACACAGTTCTGGGCTGAACAGACAGAAGCATAATGGGAGAGAAACAGAAGATGATGAAGACTATGAAGATCCTGACCCCTTCAACTTAGTCGCGCAAAAAGCAGAAATAGCCGAGATTGCCAGGTGAGCTGCAATCACAGTAAAGCCGTTCTAGGAAAACAGATCTCTTGTGTTACCTCAGAGTTCAAACGTGAGCTGGGAGGAGGGAGCATGGGGAGGGAAAATCCAGAAGTGTGAGAGAGCATGTAGTTAGAGAATAAAGTATACTTGGTGGGGGGTTGTAATCTGTGAGCTATGGAATGACACAGTACAGCCTTTCATGCTGCCAAATACTAGGTACATATTCATTTCTTCCTTGGAGGATCCTTAATTTATATAATAAAATGAACTTGATGTATGTTTTCTCCTTCAACTGAAATTCTATCATGCTTTTTGGTTTTTTCCTTTAATTTTCCCACTCCCCCAGTGAAACACAATTCTGGTTTTTAGGGTCTGATATTGTTCTCATTTTCTGCTGCCTTCAGATGAGGCCCCATTCAGTTCTAGCTGCTGCTATTCCTACTTTAGCAGCAGACCTAAAATTTGTGCTTGTCTGTACTTTTCTGTTTACTTTAGCGGTGCCATTTACACTCTCCAGCTCGGAGCTAGGTCATAAAACTTCCCTGTGGCTTAGCCTGTGCGTTTATTTTATGCTACTGCTGGTTTAAATGATTGGGCCCCATAGGGCCTGGGAGGAGAAGTCAGGAATGGTGTTAACCAGATGACAGCTGCAGTAACAGATGGCTGTGATGAAGTGTATCTATGCCAAGGCAGATTTGGTTTTAGTGAGACTTCATGCATAAAGTGGGCAGTGGGCGCTAGAAGGGGTGAGTTGAGGAAAGATTGAGCAGAGAGAAGGAAAGGGTGCTCTTGCTTTTATGGCCCTGGACTGAGACCCAGCAGATCTGAATCCAGTTTCTGGCTCTGCCACAGATTTTTTGTGTGACTTTGACCAAATCACTTAATCTTGCTGTGCCTCAGTTCCCCATCTATAAAGTGAGAATAATACCATCTTATTTCTTCCACCTGTTTTCTGACCTGTCTGTTTAGGTTGTAAATGCATCATGGAAGCTGTTCAGCTTACTCCTTGGCACTTTACCTTCACTTCCCTCCAGTCTCCAACCTGACCTATCTGACTGCTGCTGCTCATTTGATTCTTTTTTCTCCTTCACACCTGAAAAATTAAAAAAAACCAAAAAAACCCACCACCATTTTGAAGTGATTGATTAAGCACCTGTAAGGCAGGTGGGCGGGATCGAAGGTATGCCAAGGTAAAGGGAGCATGTGATTTCCGCCCCCCCCCATGTTCACACTGGCAGCGGTAGCTGTGAAATAGTATTCAGGAATTCTCCCTCTCTGTCCTGTGTTCTAGCTAGAAGAACATAGTCCTTTCCTATCAAAATTTAATTTCAGTTGACAGGCTTTGAAGCCACTGATAAGCTCCTATGGAGTATTATGGCTGTTGTTATGTAATGGGCTATTCTGGCTGTTTGGAAGAGTCTGACAGTTGGATCTGTGGAAGTGCAGCAGTTTTCAAAATGGTAGTATGATGCATGTGAAATAACACAGTTCGATATTAAAGAAATGCTAGTTTTCTTGAATATAGGAATTCTGTAGTGCTTGCCATTCTTTATATACTTTCAGTTTAAGAAGCCAACTCTTGATGACAGTCTTTCCACACTGTCAGCATTCACTGTATGGATTTCCTAAATATTTTTGCTTTTACAAATGTTGCCTTTTAAAGCTAAAACATTTATTCATAGTAGAAACAATTATTGACTTTGCTTCATAGTGGGATTCCCTAAAAGAGAGAGCAGTTTAGACTGCAAAGGCCACAAATAAACAGTTGCATCAGATTTGTCTAGCATTGCACCATGAGCACTCTGCAGAATGCGGTCAAGCGTCTGGTTCATAATTGCTACTCTGATTTCTGATCCCTGCTCCTGAATTAACTGGGAGTGGTTTAGAATAGAAAAGGAGAGTTAAAGGGGAAAATTCCACTTTTTTACAATGAGGATAATCATGTAATTGATGCACTCTGTGACAACTGTATTTGAAACGGACAAATATAGATGGTGCTTTAGACATGCACCTTTAACTGTTATTTCATTAGTTCAGCTATGCATCTTGTTTGTGAGAAAATCACTTCAAAAACATTTCAGTGCCTGTGGTTTAATAAATTACTTGATTATACTAATAAAAGAAATACATTAAAGCAATAGAAGCTGGCTGGATGACAGCTTTAAAGGAATCACACAGCCTGTCTTTAACCTTTGTTAAGTCAAGTCCCTTAGACGATTGGAAGAGAAATAATTTTTGAAATCTAGACCAAGATTTTTCAAACATGACAAGTTAGTTTGGGTACCTGCATTTTTGGATTTTAACTTGATTCTTTAAAGGGCTTTAAGTATTAGATCTCTTTTAATATCTCAGTTTGGGTCCTTACTACTTCACAGCTTTTTCTGTTGCATCTCACTCAGGTTGGACAGTGACACTGAACTGATCAATTTCACTTTTCCTAAGCAAGAACCTGCCTGTTTATCTGCCCAGTTTTTTTGGATTTTCTCCCATGAAGACTCATGTGAAAAATAAATCTGTTAGTCTTTGAGTGCCACATGATTCCTTGGTTGGTTGGTTGGTGTGGGTTTTTTTTTGTTTTTTTTTTTGTTTTTTTTTGCTGGACTAGACTAACACGGCTATCCCTTTGGAAATTGACCAGTTTCCTTGGACTGTCGTTACCATAGTATCCAGCAGACTGAGTTTCCTGTGCAGCAAGGGACTGTCAAATGTTTTCTTTAAAAACATCAACACCATTTGAAAAGCATCCACTTCTTTTCATTAATAGCTTATGCAAATTTCCCTTTTTATGTGTGGTTTTTAAGGGAAATACATTTTAAATACTGAGGTCTAAAGAAAGTTGTTCTTTTAAAAACAGACACATTTGTTTTGGGGCTGTCCACATAATATAATATTTCCTGATGATAGGTAGAGCCAGTAGAATCAGCCTCTAATTAAAACATCACCACTTTTGAATCCCTCCATGCTAAAGACGACAGACCAGATTCAACCCAGGTGTATGTGAGCTTCTGCCAGGGAAAGTGATGGTCCAGTTGCAGGGGAGAGCTGTGCAGGAGAAGAAGTTGTGTTGATGCAGAACAGTTGTGAACTTCCTTTTATTCGTTTAGAGGCACAGAAGTCCAGTGTGAGGATGGAGTGTGATCCCAGGGGTGCTAATTAAATTAGTACGTTCCCTTAGCAACACTTGATGGCAGAGATCCCTGGGATACCTAAGGCAGCAGTGACTGATCTCCTTCAGGGTGATTCCCCCAGGCTGCTGCAGCCTCTACAGAGAGGTGAAATTCATACAGCTTTAGTGCATCTGGCCGCATAAAGACTCCTTTGTGGCTGTGGGACATTGACACCTGCCATTAAAGCCCTGGATTGGGACTGGATCCCTAGGGTCCCACAAAAGCCTCTGTCCTAATAGCCAAAGCAGGATTAAAGTGTATACCCAATCAGTGTATACCCACTCTACCTGCCATCATATTGAAGGGATCTTAGACCGCATTTTTCTTAAGGATCAATGTGAGGTTTCTTATTGGATGCCGTGTGGTCTGATGGATCTGTGTTGTGCTCTGCTGTGTGCCCTAGATTAAGCCAAACCTTGGTGAAAGATGTGGCCATCCTTGCTAGAGAGATTCATGACGTCGCAGGTGATGGGGATTCCCAGAGTTCATCAGGAACCGGACCGAGCAACTCTCTCAGCTCTATACCCAACACCCCTGCTTCCACCATATCAGCGAGGGAAGAGGTAAGAGAGTCATCATGGCAAATATCTGGGCCACAAGATTGAAGGTAGCATTCAGTTACTCATCTGTAGCAAGAGAGAGGCTGTAGCACCAGTCTGTTGTACAAGACAGATCGGAGCGAGGAAGCAACCAAAAGAAGAACACTGCCTCTTGAGTGCATGCTGCTTCTGCCACTGAGTCTCACAGCTCTGGGCAGTTTACCCAGAGGTGGGACCAAGCCTTTCCTCAATTTGGCTCAAAGGGAAGAGTCTTCCCATCCCAGATCATGGCAGCTTGCTCTGCCAGGGGAAATAAGCTGTCTTATGTAGAGTCTTTGGCAAGCAGTAGAGCTTTGTGGTGAGGGTAAAACAGTCATTTCTCCAAGGACATGATGCCTCCTGCTGAGGGAGTCTCCCTGGGTTAGGAAGAGGAGAGAGAGAGTCTTCCTGGGGGAATCAGTTTCCCATAGATTCCATGCGTCTTGTTGGGGGCTCAGCCCAGGGCTTTTCTGGCTCTCTGACCTCATTGGAGCCAGGATGTTGAGGAGAGAGGAGAAATTCTTCCATCCTTTAGATTTTAAAGCATGGATGGCTATGGGTATTCTGGCCCCATGTGGCATGCTGTATTTTGCACTTTGACGACAGCTTTCCTCCATGGCTCTCAGAGCATTTGCAGATGTTTGTGTTCACACTGATGAGTCCAAGTAGGGCTCCTCTTTCCAGCCAGAAAGCTCAGCAGATTCTGTAGGGGAAGGCTGGCGCCTAGATTGTTCCCATGGAAGGGAGTTAACTCTTTCATGGCCTTGCTCTTTGTAGCAATCATCTTACTAGCTTCAGATGTTCCTCATCAGATTGTCTTCTTCCCTCCACAAGTGAAGTAACTAATAGGGCCATTGATAAAACCCATCTGTGAGTCTCCATTTTCTATATGTTGTTATGATGGTTGTGCATATTATAAAGTAGATGAAAATTTAGTGATTGTTAAGTGTTTTGTGAGTTAGATTAGAACCTCGAGGCCCCAATAGGAAGCCCCATTCTTTTTATTCCTGGGACTTCAGAGTGGAATTTAACCAGGGTTTCTGAAATAATATTGAGCAAGTTTATCCTGCTCTGCACTTGCAGTTAAACCAGGTTCACTTCCATCCCTTGTCAGAAAATGTCATTTTCCTACTGTAGACTGGGCTTGTGTGTCTATTGTGCAAAATAAAGCTGCTTCACAATAGCTCCAGGCTGTGAGATGATAAAGATTCTTTTATTGCTTTACTTGAATCCGAGTGCCACACCTGCAAATTCTTATTTTGAGCATCTAGATAACGTCACCCTTTATTTCCCAGCTTTCAGTGAGTTTTTTTAATGCCTGTAAGCAGAAACCTCCTCCTGTAACAGAGAAACACACTTATTTCTGCGGTACTTAAAGACAAACAAATTTATTTATTGTATGAACACTTGTGGGAGAAAATCCCTGTGCTAATAATGCAGGACTGAGTTAACCTAGACCATCCCTGATAGGTGTTTACCTAACCTGTTACTAAAAGCCTCCAGTGGTGAGGATTCCACAACCTTCCTTGAAAGTCTTTTTTCTAGTTTTTAATCATTATTATAGAATCATAGAAGATCAGGGTTGGAAGGGACCTTGGTAGGCAATCTAGTCAACCCCCTGCTCGGAGCGGAACCAACCCCAACTAAATCATCCCAACTAAAGCTTTGTCAAACCAAGCCTTAAAAATCTCTGAGGATGGAGATTCCACCACTTCCTAGGAACCCATCCCAGTGTTTCACCAACCTCCTAGTGAAAAAGCTTTTGCTAATATCCAACCCAGACTTCTCCTGTTGCGACTTGAGACCATTGCTCCTTGTTCCAGTAGACAGTTTTTCTAAATGTCTAACGTAAACTTCCCTTGCTGCAGGTTAACTTGATTTATCTCCTGTTCTCCATATCCATTGAAGGTAGGACAATTGATCTGTCCTCAATTATTGTAGCCCCTCGCCTATTTGAAGACTCATCTGGTCGCCTGTCTCCCCTCAGTCTTCTTTTGTCAGGACTAGCATGCCCAGTGTGTATGTCTTCCCCCCCCCCCCCCCTCAGGATTTTTAAACTTTTAGCTGTTTTGTTGCTCTCCTCTGGACACACTTCAGTTTGTCCACATCTGTCCTAAAGTCTGACTTCCAGAACTGGACACAGTACATCAGCTGAGATTTCATCAGTGCAGATGAGAACAGCACAGTTACTACCTGCGTCTTACACAGGATGCTCCCGTTAATCCGTCGCAAAATCACTTTAGTCTTTTCCCCAACTGCATCACATTGTTCTCTGATATTCAGTTTGTGATCCACTATAACCCCCAGACTCTTTGAATTAGTATCACCAGCTAGCCTGCTAGTCCCTGTTTTATAGATGTGCATCTTATTTATCCTTCTGAAGTGCAGCATTTTGCACTTGTCTTTATTGAGTTTCATCTTTTTGCTTTCAGGCGAGTTCTCCGATTTGTCATATGAATTCTAATCTTGTCTTCTGAAGTGCTAGCAACCTCTCCCACCTCAATGTAATTTGCAGATTCTATAATCATACTCTTCATTCCATTGTCTAAGTTGTTAATGAAAATATTGAATACTACCGAAGCGAGGACACACACCTGCAAGATCCCTCTATGTATGTCTTTGCTGTCTGAGCTGACAGTGAACCCTTGATAGCTACTCTTTGAGTATGGTCTTTTAAACAATTATGCACTTAGCTTATTCTAATTTCACATAGACCATATTTCCCTAGTTTGATTACAAGACTGGGTCCGAAAACTTATTAAAATCAAGAAATATCAAGTCTTTTACTTCCCCACCTTTCCTGGGGTGAGTAACCCTGCCAAAGAAGAAAATTAAGATGGTTTGGCATGATTCATTCTTGATGAATCCATGCTGTCTATTACTTATTACACTAATATTCTCAAGGTGCTTGCATACTGATTTGTTCTGGTACCTTTCTGGTATCCAAGTTAAATTGATTGGTCTATAATTCCCCAGATCATCTTTGTTCCCCTTTCTAAAGATAGGTACTACATCTGTCTTTCTCCCATTCCCTGGGACCTCATTGTCCTCCATGAGTTCTCACAGATAATTGCTAATGGGTCCAAGATTGCTTCAGCTAGTGTCTTAAGTACCTGGGATGAATTTCATCAGATCCTGATGACTTGACTGTTCTATATTATATTTACACTTGCGTCAGGCTGTAGAGTACAGACGCTGCACAGCAGCCACCACGAGTATAGGTAGCAGTGTAGTTGGTGAGCCATGTCTCAGGCGAGTAGAGCAGAGTGCCCTATATGCGTGAATGCTCTCAGGGTACATACTGCATATTGTTCTCTATGCATCCAACCACGTCTCCACACCTAAGCTTGTATTTTTGGCAGTCTGTTGTCCTACTGCCTGCACCTTCCCTGCAGGCAGGGAAAAGGCTTTGGCAGTGGGGGAAAGGCTACAGCTGCTGGACCTTTTCTTTACTGCCCATGACACCAGAGCCTTCCTTGACACAAGTTCCAAAGAGGTAGCCATGCTAGTCTAGGTCAGCAAAACAAATGAGACTGGAGGGACTTCAAAAGACTTTATCTATCACATGAGCTTGCATGGGAGAAAATCCCACTCTTCAAGCATCTGACAAAGTGGGATTTTCTCCTGCAAAAGCTCATGTGATAAAGGTTGGTCTTTAAAAATGCCGCAGGACTCCTTGTTTGTTTTACTCCATAGGACACTGATAGCTGAAATGGCATCATTACACATGAACATAGAAGATCTAGAAAAACGAGCCCCAGATAGGAATGATTGGCACCATTAAACTTCTGCTATACAGCCCTGATGGTGCAGGAAGGCTAAGGATGACCATATTAACTTTTTATATGGGAGGGCACAACGTGGGGGAGCAGACTTTTTGATAAGCAAAGTACTGTAATTATACTAGGGGTAATAGAATACTGTTTTGCTAAATGGTCACTGGGCATAGGTATAGCACTCCTGTGAACAAGCAAAGCAGTTTGCTGCACATGATTTGTCTAGCTTATACTGAGGAGTGTGTATATAAAATATTGTACACCACTAATCTAGCTTCCTTGTTTTCAGCTGCTGAATATCCATTCGTTTTCTAAAACACAAGCAATTCAGGGCTCAGCTAGTTCTTGATCCCAGGCACAGCAGGATAAGTAGTAGCAACTTCTATGATGTTTTTATGGCTTGGTCAGTGAGGAGTAGCCTGGATTTTGGTAGAGGGAAGAAATATTTTGGAATACAAAGTTGTATTCAGATCGCCCCAGCTTAGAAGCACCTCGTGGTAGGTGACTGTCAGTACTTTCAATCTGTGGTCGCTTATAATTTTACTGTTGACTTTCATAGCTCACTTTGTTAGTAATTTGTAGACTATAGGAATAGAGCATTTTTCACCATTGAGTTTTAGTGACTTTTCCATCACCACTCCTAGCAAAACATAATAAATATTTCCAAAAGTCTGAAAAGGATATTTTTAAAATGAACAATAGAGGGCAGAATTGTGGATATAATAATCTGCAGCAATGAACATTTTGGATGTTGTGCACAGTTAGCCAAACGTCTTATGTCTTTTGACTATTTATAACTCACACTTTGTTGTACAGTGCTTGAGTTAGGATGCCCAGATGGCAAGTGTCAAAAATTGGGACAGGGCATGGGGGTGGAGGGTGGGGAGGGTAACAGGCATCAATGTAAGAGAAATCCCCAAACATTGGGACTGTTCCTGTAAAATCAGAACAGCTGGTCACCCTAACTTACCCCAGGATCTCCAGTTTTCCTTCATTTTCCTTGTAAAAATTGTGTGCTCTCATCAACCAAAACCCCACTGGACTCTCTTCACAGTTCCATGATCTCTTTTGCTTAGCTTGTCTGATTTCATTAGGATAGCCCATATCACAGCATTCCTTCCTTTTAAATGTAATCAGGAAGTGCAACGATCAGCTCTGAGAAATTGGTGTGTGAACAAATTCTCCATCTGCCACAATCTCTGTCAGTGTATTTGGCAATTTTTCATAGAAGCATGTTGGTGTTTTTAGTGTTTGTCCTCTGGAATGCGCTTTTTTGAATGCCACTTTTATTACGGTTTTATTTTGTGTGTGTGCTTCCTTTGATAACTCCAGTCAGAGTCATGTGGTCAGCATTGATCTCTGTCTTGTTTGTTTCTGTTTTAACACAGATTGCTCGTACATCTTTATGGCCGGCATATCCATCTCAGGTGCACTTTCCATCCCATTATTTTGTAATCCAGTCTCTTTTATGTTTTTTTTTCTTACATTCTCCTAATGTTTTGTCTAATTAGTGTTATCAGTTTTAATCTAACCAATTAGTTGTCTTGCTTATTTATTTTTTCTAATATTTAAATTTGAATTGTTTTTTGCTTTTTCCATATAGGACTAGAGATTCTCTGCTTAATTTTAATTTTAATGTCATTTTAAGATTGCATTAATATTTGAGTTTGTTACATTAAAACATAAAATGCACGTGTGTGCACAGGTCTTACCTGGGAACAATCACTTTTCTTTCGAGTTCAACCTAGAATTCATATTAGGCAGGGATTTAGTTTGTAAGTACTTACTGTGTCACCAGTGTTGTAAACATGCGCGTGAGTAGCTATATTGAGTTTCATGGGATAGCTCCCATGTATAAATATTTGCAGGATTGAGGCCTAAGAGTTTTGTTTCAGAACCCATTCCTGCTTGAATTGTGGAGTGCTCTTCTTGGGCATGTCTTGAAATCTAATATCTTCAGAAATGTGCCTGTTTGTTTGCCTGCTCTGTTTGTGGGTTTTTTTTGTTTTTGTTTTTTAAATCTGCACCACAGATACTGACTCGTTGCTTCTTATTTTAAAGTTGGTGCAGCACATTCCTGAAGCAAGTCTGAACTACCAGAAAGTGCCTCCCGGGTCCATGGGATTTAAGGAGTTTGATCAAAATATGAATGCCAATAGAGAAGAAGATCTCTCGAGAAAAACAAGAACAAGAAATCGAGAAGAGGCAGGCTTTTTTTTCATTTACTCCATGAACTTCTCTGTTATCATACTGCAAGTTGTGACCCATATGTCTGAACTTCCTAACTCACTAGCTAGCTGGTGAATTTAAAGAACTCCAGTGCATGGGAGCCCTTGACTTTGTAGCCATAGAAGTACCTGCTTGTCCTCAATCTTCTCCCTTCTCTGCGGGAAGCAGCATCCATTGTAGTGCATGTGGTGTCCTCCCTATCCATCCATCCCTTCCTCCCTCCCTCACCAGGGTGGAACATGAAACTGCCATCAGGAGCATCCTTAGCCTGTCCCTGGCCATCACTCGTTCAGCTGCCTTGCTGATGAAGGGCTCTGTTGTCCCATTTCCCACCAACTTAGGACTCCTCAACCACTTGCCCCTCCCCAACTCTTCTTACAGTTTGGCTCCCCACCCCCTCCAAAACACCCGTAAGTCTTCACACACCCTTGGTCAGGCACTGCCCAGAAGAGCAGGAGCTGCTTAGGAGCAGTGTAGCCCAATACGTTGCTACTAACAAGCACCAACTGGACTGAGTGGTGTGCTGTGAGTTTTTCATGAGGAGGGTTAAGCTGATTGCAATGAGAGCATAAAGCTGTCATTACAAAAGGCATGGACAGCGAGTGGTTAAGAGACCTGGGTGTGTTGTTTTTGCACAGCAGGTTATAGGATTGCTTTCCCAAGACCAGCACTGTGCAAGTACCCTGTTTTTGAGTTGCTCAGGAAAACACATTGAACATTTGCAATGGGGTTTTTCTGACTTTTATCTTTAAAACCATGGGAGGACTTCAGTGATTGGCTTTTAAAAATGCTTAAGCAGTTTCATAGCTGAAAATTCTGCAGGCCTCTCGTACTTTTTGGAATAAAATCTTAACAGATTAATGGTAATCTCCTCAGTGCATTCTCACTCATCTCCTATTGAGTTTTAAAGAATGATCCAGATTCAGGAGGTCTCAACTGAGATGTCACCATCTCCAACTGAAGAAATAAACTATTATGACACAACTGGTATCAAATAAAAATATTAACTATGAGGGCACATTTTTACTATGATCTGGTCTGTTACATTTTAGGTAATCTTTGACAACCTGATGTTGAACCCAGTGTCACAGTTATCCCATGCAATCCGTGAAAATACAGAAAACCTGGCTGAAAAAATGAAGTAAGGTTCTAATCCTGATTTTGAATGTGCTCTTGTCCATTGAGTTGTTAAGAGGAAGGATGTGGTTAGTTTATTAGTGCTAAAAGGTACTGGATTGTCTTCCCTGAAAGAGGATCTCTCTGTACAACAAAAGTAGATTGCAGTTTTTACTTCCCCCTCAGTTTTCATAGACTTGTCCTGTATCACAGTCTGTCCCTAAATAACTGAAGCCTTGATCTGCCTTCATAATACAATGTCAGGATGTTTGCTTAAAAATGTGACGTTCACTGTATATGACACAACTCAGTTTGTCCTGGAGGACAGTGTCTTTAAACGTCAGCAACCCAGAGTTTCTGCCTATGTCATAGAATCATAGAATCATAGGGTTGGAAGGGACCCCACGAGGTCATCTAGTCCAACCCCCTGCCAAAAAAAGCAGGACCACTCCCATTAGATCATCCCAGTCAGTGTTTTGTCCAGCTGGGACTTGAACACCTCCAGAGATGGAGATTCCACCACCTCCCTAGGCAGCTTATTCCAATGCTTCACCACTCGCCTAGTAAGGAAGTTTTTCCTAATATCCAGCCTGGACCGCCCCAGCTGTAACTTGAAACCATTGCTTCTCGTTCTGCCCTCTGTTACTACCGAGAACAGTCGAGCTCCCTCCTCCTTGGAGCAACCCTTCAAGTAGTTGAAGGTTGCTATCAAATCCCCCCTCAGTCTTCTCTTCTGCAGGCTAAATAAGCCTAGTTCCTTTAGTCTTTCTTCATAGGGCTTGTGCTCCAGCCCTTTGATCATTTTGGTTGCCCTCCTCTGGACTCTCTCTAATTTGTCCATGTCCTTTTTGTAGTGGGGAGCCCAAAACTGGACACAGTATTCCAGATGTGGCCTCACTAGTGCAGAATAGAGGGGAATGATCACATCCCTTGATCTGCTGGTAACACTTCTTCTGATGCAGCCCAGTATGCCATTGGCCTTTTTGGCAGCAAGAGCACACTGCTGACTCATATCCAGCTTCCCATCCACCATGACTCCCAGGTCCTTTTCTCCAGTGCTGCTATTTAGCTGATCACTCCCCAGCCTGTAGCAGTGCATGGGGTTTTTTCGTCCCAAGTGCAGGATTTTACACTTATCCTTGTTGAACCTCATGAGATTCCTCTTGGCCCACTGCTCCAATTTGTCTAGGTCTCCCTGAATCCTGTCCCTGCCCTCTAGGGTGTCTACCGTTCCCCCCAGTTTGGTATCATCTGCAAACTTACTAAGTGTGCAATCTATCCCATCATCCAGATCATTAATGAAAACATTGAACAGAACTGGCCCCAGGACCGACCCCTGGGGCACACCACTTGTTACTGCCTGCCAACTTGACATGGAGCCATTGATTCCTACACGCTGAAACCGTTGTTCTAGCCAGTTTTCTATCCACCTTACAGTCCATGCATCTAACCCATACTTCCTTAATTTGCCAATGAGAATGCTGTGGGAAACCGTATCAAAAGCCTTGCTAAAGTCAAGGTATATCACATCAACGGCTCTTCCCGCATCCACAAATCCAGTCATCTCATCATAGAAGGCGATGAGGTTGGTCAGGCATGATTTACCCTTGGTAAATCCATGCTGACTGTTCCTGATTACTCTACATTCCTCCAAGTGTTTCAGGATGGATTCTTTGAGAAGCTGCTCCATGATTTTTCCAGGGATTGAGGTGAGGCTGACAGGTCTGTAATTCCCAGGATCATCCTTTTTGCCTTTCTTGAAGATAGGTACTATATTTGCTTTTTTCCAGTCCTCCGGCACCTCCCCTGTTCGCCACGAGTTTTCAAAGATAATGGCCAACGGTACTGCTATCTCATCAGCCAGCTCCCTCAGCACCCTCGGATGCAGTTCATCCGGCCCCATGGACTTGTGCACATCTAGTTTCTTTAAGCAGTCCCTAACCTGACCTTCTGTCACCAAGGGCCTCTCTTCTTCTCCCCAGTCCCCCGTACCTAGTGTAGTGGGCTGGGAGCTGACCTTGCTTGTGAAAACTGAACTAAAAAAAGCATTGAGCACTTCAGCTTTTTCCTCATCCTCTGTCACGAGGAGGCCTGCCCCATTCAGTAAGGGACCTACAACATCCCTGATCCTCTTCTTGTTATTGATATACTTGTAGAACCCCTTCCTGTTATCCTTCACATCCCTTGCTAGTCGCAACTCCATTTGTCCTTTGGCCTTTCTGATTTTATCCCTGCAGTCCCGAGCAATGTCTTTATATGCCTCCTTAGTCATCTGTCCTAGCTTCCACTTCCTGTAAGCGTCCTTTTTATGCTTCAGCTCAGTGCAGAGCTCTCTGTTAAGCCACAGTGGGCACCTTCCACATTTGCTGTGCTTTCTCCTTATCGGAATTGTATCTTCCTGTGCCCTTAGCAGGGTTTCTTTAAAATGCACCCAACTCTCTTGGACACCTTTCCCCTTCAGATCAGCCTCCCAAGGGATCCTGCCCATCAGTTCCCTGAGGGAGACAAAATCTGCTTTTCTGAAGTCCAGGGTCTGTGTTTTGCTTCTTTCCTTCTTGTCATATGTCTTTAAAGTACATCTTAGTCTTCCCTGCGGCAGTTTGACCTCTGAGAAGATAGGGAACTCATTCTCCACCCCATTCAGTCCATGGACTCCATGCTTTCAAAACAAATGTAGATTGTGACAGAGATTGTTGTAATACCCACATGGAACAAGATTTGTTAGCTTCTAGGCCTCAGAATAGCTAGCAGATAGGGAATGAATTTGAAGTGGAGGTGGAAGACTCTTTAACTAGCAATCTACAGACCCCATGTTGCTATGTTTTTATGCCAATTATGTGCTGTTAAAAAAAAAAAAAAAGTAAAGGATCTGTTTTTCGTGGACATTAAGGTCTCATCTTTATATGCTTCAGACTTCTGTTTCAGAACACTGAAAGGACCTGGGAGGAGGTGGAAGCCAAAATTAACTCAGAAAATGAAGTACCAATTTTAAAAACCTCAAACAAGGTAACGTTGATGTTTAATAACAAAATACAAAATGACAAGCTTGCTTAAAACAACTCTGTGGCTAACAATTTATGGAATATAGTGGAGACTTTCAGAGCAGTTAGATGCCCACCTAACATTGGATTTTCATCGGATTTGGTTGGCTACCTTCCTTATTTTCTTCTGAAAGTCTCAGTCTCAACTTTGAATGTATATATAAAATGTAGAAAATGATTATAGTAAAAGCAAGTTCCCAATTGTAAATTAAAACAAGAAAACAATTTTTTTTAAGAAACCAAGACTGTAAACTTTGGAGCCAACCAAATGCATTTCCTAATTTTTTGTTAGAATGTATATATTGAACTTCAGTCTTCATCTCTCTTAAGATGTGACTCTTTAGATATCCTTGTACTGTTATTTTACTGTCAATTTTGCTTATGTCTCACCTTTCTTAGTATTCAGGACCCAATCTGCTAAGCAAAGCACAACTACAGGATTAAGTCCTGTCTAACTACCACTCTTCTCAGTGCTTCCTAGCAGTTCAGCTCCATTGATGACAGCACTAGAGTAGCTGGGGCATAAGCGTTTTCACTGTTGAATTCTTTTCATTTATTGGGGGTAGACAACAGCATGATAAGAGTGTTGGTGTCCCAGTCAGTGTTATCTTTACACCTATACAGACAAGATTTAAACACACGCTTAGAGCAGTTTGTTGCTCAGAAACACAGTAGCATGAGCAAATTCAGAACTCAAAAATATAGAAAAAGAGAGAATTAACAAGATATTTTGTGCAGGCTTGGTTTCAAAGTTAACTGAATATTTGGTTGGTTAGTCAACTGATCTTTTTGGGGGCTTTGTTTTTAGGAAATCAGCTCTATCCTAAAAGAATTAAGAAGAGTTCAGAAACAACTTGAAGGTTGGTGATTTAAAATAACCTGTTTCTCAAGTAAATGTAGATGGCTTGTTCAAAATAAAATACCATCATTACTTGTGGTGGTTTGCTTTGTTGGTGTAAACTTTGTAAATATGAAGAAGTCATTTGCTTTGTGCATGCATAGCTCTTCCATATGTACAAACAGAAGACATATAAATGATGGATTTTTCTTGGGTTGTAAATGTAAGGAAGTTGCTGACTTCTGAAATGCTGAAGGTATTGCTTTGGGAATGGTCTATTCAAAATAATTAGGACTTCACCACAAGATGACAGAACAAAGGCTTCTGTTCAGGCAGCCAAATGCCTGGCAGTTCTATTCAGCCAGTAAAATGGGCCATATTTTTAGACTACTTTTCAGCAAGCATTGGTATTGACTTGAATCAGTCTGGAGGGTGCTATGCTATAGAGATAGCAGTGTGAGTTCAGTGCCCAACCCTTAAATCATTCTAATTGTTAAGAAAATGTAAAAATGTCTTATTGGTGAGTGACTTCATTTTGGCAGGTATTTTTCTTTTTCCAGTTTAAACAAGAAAACCTGAACTCCTAATAGAAAATGTCCATTTTGAGGATAGGGATTTTTTGTTTTTCTTTTGATATTGCTTGGACCCCAAGTTGATTGTAAGAAAGTGGAGTGTGGTGATGAGGGAGGAAAACAAATTGTGACAAAAATGGGTACACGAATACTCTAAAATTCTGAAGGCAAGAGAGTTTCTATATAGACATGCTCTGAGTGCAGCAAATATTTATCTCTGTCTCTCCCTTTTTTTCCCTCCATCCTCAGTTATAAATGCTATCATTGATCCCACTGGGAAGTTGGATGTAGTTGCCATTAATAAAGCATCATCTGCTGCTACGCAATCTACAGCCACTAAAGTCAGGACTGCTAACCATTCTGGCTCCACGTTGGAGGCTTTGTCACCGGTACAGATGAGAAATTACATCCAGAAATCGAACTGTGGATCTGCTAGTCTACAAGATGATAATTTCATTCCAGATGGAGAGAAATATGTGATCTGATGCAATATTTTATATTGCTGTCATACTGTAATTTACTGTGGTGTTAGTTTTGTGTCCGAGAGGTTGTGGACAGTTCGTATGAGGCAGTTGTTTAAATTGCTAACACATTACGCGCATGCGCGCACGCGCACACACGCGCACACACACACACAAATACAAATCTATGCTGTGTGAATTAATGGTACGTCTGGGTGCCTTTTAAACAAGACTGGCACTGTGGAGCAGCACATGTTCAGCATAGAGGCAAACTCTGATTTTTAGAAAATGACTCACTTAAATTCTTCCAGTGTGCCATAAGAAACTGTCTCTGTATATCTTGCATTTGCTACTGCCGATGCTCTAAAGTGTTCTTGCATTAGCCTGTTTTATGCTTCTCAGTTCCTGGTACTTCAGCTGTAACAAGGCTCTGTTTAAAAAGAAAAAGTGTACTTTTTTTTGAGTGGCACTACATTTTTGACTGATTTTTAACAACAGAGCATTACAATTTTGTTGGAATCAGCTTGCATACCTAGCAGTATAATGGTGCAATATAGTGGGTTTCTATAAGAAGCTCTGTTCTAGTTGTATGAAAATTGTTTTCAGTGTTTGCACAAAAAAAAAAAATCACTTTGAATCTATGTGCATCACGCTTTCAATCCAAAACCACTGGTTTTCCATTGGGAAGGTGTCAAATCAAGTATATGTAACAAGTGTAAAATTTATACTGTAGTTATGGATTCTGAATGTATTTCAGGCACAAAGCATCACATATACAGATGTAAATAAGCCTCAAATGAGAAGATCAGTTTTTATAGTCAAGCTTGTCAAATTCTTGTTTTTGGTGTCCGTATGCATTGTTTTGAAAAAATAATAATAATAATAATGATCTTTCATATTGAGCTGCAGAGTCCCTTGAATGGACAAAAGAGCAAGTTGTCTGTGATTGGCCAAATGCTAAGAAAAACATTAAGTTGCATTGGTTCATATAATCAATTTAATTACACAATTGTTGTGAACTAGTATTCACTCTACAGCACTCAAAATAATGGCTTAAATGCAGCTCTGCCTTTACGGATAGCATCACGACATTTGTGTGTTCCGTTATGCATAAACACACGCCATCCTGTTGTATTTGTAAGAACCAACTCAGCAGGGTAAAGCAGCTTGTGTTATAGTGCAACACTGATCTGACTCTTTTCTAAGGGTTGTTTTGCAATGGCATTGAGCAGTATCCTGTAAAAAAACAAAAACAAAAAAAACTTTTTCTATCCCATCTGTCAAGTGAGCTGCAAGATTCTAAACAATTCATGCTTGGGTTTGGGTTTTTTTTGTGTTTAAGGGCAGTTGAGTTGCTTTTTGGGTAGTCTGTCTGTCTGCAAATTGGAATCTGTCCCTGTTGCATTAATTCCTGTTCACACACAAAAAACAAAAAAACAAAAACACTCACCAACCAGCGATCAGGAAAAGAAAATGTGTGTAGTTGTGGGAAATACACTTATTGATGGAGATAAGCACGTAGCGCAATTTACTCTGCTTATATGGTGTATAATTTTGCTAATGAAAATACTTGCCAAGCTTAATTGCTATTTATGTGCTGACTTCATGTGGGGGGGGGGCAGAGTTTTTGTAATTGGGTCAGTTAGTTAATTGACCTTTTTTCCTAGGATTTTGCTGAAGTGTCAATTACAGATGTATAATTAAATAATGGAGCTGCTCACACAGAGTTTAGTATATTAGCAAATGGCAAGATTCTGCTTCCAGTGCTGTGTGTAAGAGTTTTCCATTGATTTCAACAGGAGCAGTCTCAAAGGAAGAGCTTGCTGGTTGGCTGCACTACTATTATGTCTTACAAGTGTGCAGGATATTGGTTGGGGTGGGAGACATAGTGCAATTTTGCTACCAGTGTATCCAACAGAGAACATGGCTCATTCACGTCTGTGGAGATTGGAGAACTATACTGGACTTCATGTGAGCATTGATAATGAAAGTAAAATTTACTTTTCAGAATAACCAAGATCTTGGCCTTTAAGTATCTCTGGCTGTCTGTTATATTAATGTCATCTGTTTGTTCCAGTGTATCCTTTTGAAGTACTTCACTGTCCTTAGTTAATATCATAAATAGTGATAAGGCTCTTGACACATGGCAATTAGGTTTCAAAAGTCACCTCAGATTCCATCTGATCCAAGGTGCTGACTAAAGCCCATTGGAAGTTGAAGGGAGTTAGCAACATAAGGAATCAACTCATTAATTACAGATTTGAAGTAGATAGGTATTTGTTGGAGTTTGCCAGAAGTTGGAAACGGGCAACACGGGATGGATCACTTAATGATTACTTGTTCTGTTCATTCCCTCTGAAGCAGCTGACATTGGCCACTGTCAGACAACAGGATACTGGGCTAGCTGGACCATTGGTCTGACCCAGTATGGCTATTCTTATGAGTTCTCATCCACATACATGGTGACAAGTTCCAGAGAGGTAGACATGTCAGTCTAGCTCAGTAAATCAAAGGAGGATTCCTTGTTTGTTTCATCAGTGTCAGATTTTATTTATATTTACCTTATTTCCCGTCCTCACGAGTATACTCTAGGACTCCTTGTTTGTTTTGTTAAGTTAAACTAACATGGCAACCACTCTGGAACTTGTCTAGTGGTTTTGTTTCTTGACAAGATATCCTTGATGTGAATTCCAGTTACTTTCACTCGGAAACTTACTAGTTTCTGCTTTGGTGAAGTGACCTGTCGGAGATGAATTTTCTCCCTTTGTTGCTTCTCTGCTCTTTTTTAGCCAAATATCTTCACTGCAGGTTGAGTAAACCCAGAAATGTGGTATTTTTTAGATGCAATTAGAAATAAAACTGCAATAATGAATCTCTCAAATCATTGGTCTTGGGGTAGGGAAAAATGCAACCTGCTTCTGTTTCACACTGAATCACTTGCTATTTGCAGCATGAAGCTCCTGTTGAGAGCTTTTTCAAGACTGTCTTAATTGCAGTCTTATTACGCAATCATTTGAGTGCTGAAATGTGACATAAATGTTTGAGGTACTTACCTAATTCTGAAGTATACCTCATTCTGCATTTGTCTTTTATAATTAAGCCAAAGAGCAAGCCACATAAACAGTTAGCCACGGTTCGGTCTTATAACCAGTACTCTATGTGACAAAAATAAAAAGAAGCCTGTGTACAGTTCTGATGTGAATGTCACAGGCATTTAGGGTCTGATCTCATTAGAGTCAGTGAAAATATTCCTATTGACTTCAGTGGGCATTGAGTCAGGCTTCCAGTGGTTCTCAACATTTTGCAGGTCATGACACACGACCAAGCTTACAGGACACATCAGCCCTGCCCGCCCACCTGCCCTCTCCAAGCTGAATCCAGCTATCCCTGGCTCTCCATGACACACTTACCGCTGTGTCAACAGTGTAATGTGTCCTGACAGTGGCTGAGAACCACTGGGCTAAACATTCACTGAGACTGATTGCTGTTTCACTGACTCAGTAGTCATTCAGAGACAATGTTTTCAGATTTGTTCTGTTTAAAAAATTAGGCTGGCATTTTCAAAGAAGTCTAAGGGAGTCAGGCACCCAGCACCTGTTGAACTTTACTGGGATATGGGTGCTAACGCTCAATAGGCACCTTGGAAAATCCCAGCATAGTTCTTTTTACTATACTTGAAAACTGTGCTCTCATTTCGATTGTTTTCAAATGTTAAATTCTTGGGATTTTATGATGATGGAATGAATGTAAATTCCTGGGAGAATGCATCAGTGCTTTGCGAGTCAGAGCTGAAGTGTGTCTAGGTGTTGTGGCAATGCTGTGAGTGTGAACAAAGCCTAAGTCATCCTTGAATATTTTAATAAATAAAAACCTTACAGAATGTTTACATACAGCCTACTGAAAACAAAGTATTTAAAATATAAAAGTGCAAGATTCTACTAGTTTTTCTTCATTTTGCAGATCACACTAGATATTTTTAAACTTGAGCAAATGTGTATTGATTTTGCAAAAAAAAATGAGGTAACTACGTGTTTCCTTTTGGTGTGCCCTGTGCTGAAGTGTGCCTATCTGCCATTGTTACGCTGCTGATTCTGCTGTTCTAAAGTGTTCACTGGATCATTCCATTTGCATGCAACACAAATGCAAACCATCTGGGAATAAAGCTGAAACACATTTGTATAACTTGAATTGATAAATGACTGTCTCACTCTTTTTTTCCCTACACCCTCCTCTTAAAATCTTGTGTATAATTTTGATTCAGAATTCTCCCACCCTATTTTTCCCTCTTGTTTTTTGAATAGTAATTTATTTTGTTTGGATTATAGACAGTATCTGTACATTTTGTTCCAAGGTGATATTGTGGAAGTCTTTAAAGATAAATTGTTATTTTATATAATTTTATCATAAAATTTCTCTAATAAATCATTCTTTTATCATGTGACATACGTTGCCAAAGTGTGTTTGTTATATGGGGAAATATTCAGAGAATTAAACTGTTGGTTTTACACTGTCCCTTGTAATAGCAAACATGAAGGATCATATTGCTGGAGAGCAACAACTATAACTGGTGTCTCTTACAACTGCAGTAGTGCTGCCCACCTGGAACTTCTTAGAATCATAGAAAATGGAAAGGACCATGAGAGATCATAGAGTCCACCAATGTTCCCTCTAATTTTTCATTGGTTGTGTGTGGAAAAAAAAATTCTTTGCGTGCATAAAAAGTATTCTTTGCGTGCACTAATATTAGCACTGCTGATTTTTTTGTGCAGGCTTTATTTTGTTGTGTGCGCAGGTTTCATGAGCTATGTGCGCCTGCACATGCGCACACCTTAGAGGGAACAGTGGAGTCCACTCCCTGCATTCATGGCAGGACCAAATACCATCTTAAACCATCCCTGACAGGTGCTTGTCTAACCTGCCATTAAAAACTTTGAGTGATGGAGATTCCGCAACCTGTCTAGTCAACTTATTCTAGTGATTAATTACCCTGACAGGAATTTTTTCCTAATATCCAACCTAAACCTCCCTTGCTGTAATTTAAGCCCATTGATTCTTGTCTTCAATGATCACTTCAGTGATAAATACAGAAGTGGAACTTTGTTTCTGCTTCCTCTGCCACGCCCAAGTTTCTCAGCAAAGCAGAATGATGGAACGTGTGGTAGATGCAACATGTGATGAGTTAGTCCAGCAACAAATCAAAGTATTGCAAAAATTAATCCCATTTTTGATGTATTTAGAGCCTGATGCAAAGCTCAGCTGAAATGAATGGGAGTCTGTCTGCCTTTGGCCTCTGAGAACTGGAAATTTTACTTGATTTGGCTTTTTTCACTGGCAATAATCTTTGTTGAATGTTCCTGCCACATTAAGAATGTCTTCTAGCTCTCCTAGAGTATTTTGCCTAACACCTTCTTTCACAGAGAAAGACACTAACATCCCCGACAATAGTCCATCATTTCTTTACCATCTACTCTCTCCACATCTTGACCTTGCAACACTGAGCAATATTTCCAAGTCTTCTAAACACTGCAAAGTGCCCTTTGAAATCAAACGGGCAGCCATTTAATTCATTTTTAATAAATCTTGACTGCAGGAAATTAAATATAGGATCCAGAGGGCTAACCGAGTTAGTCTGTGTGTAGTCAAAACAATGAAAGTCCTATGCGCCATAAAGACTAACAAACTTCTTCAGGCATAAGTTTCCATGGACTGCAACCTATTCATACATCTGATGAAGTGTGCTGCAGCCCACAAAAGCTTATGCCCAAAGAAATTTCTTAGTCTCTAAGGTGCCACAGGGCTTTCATTGCTTTTAAAAATAAGGGTTTGCTGAAACTGCTACCAAAACTATTCATTCAATGGTGGTCATATCATTCAGGTTCCTCTCTTACCTGGTGAAAGGCAGAGGCAGCTATCCGTACAGCTTACTGCTGAGTACAGATGTCAGCTGAAATCCTACATTACTCTTTCAGCCCTTCCTGGCCTGTGTGAGACAAATATACAGCCTGATTTCCCCCCTGTGATCTTACAGGAGTAACCCAGGGGGATTGTGTATTACTCCCATCTTTGGGGTTTCCAGGATCAGTCCATAAAAAAGAAATTCCTAAACTCATCATCAGCGCTTCCCACCCTTTTCTCTGCCATGGCACATCTTGATGCCTTTAATTATCTTAAGGCACACCACCATATAGTTGCCAAATGAACTCATGAATATTCATGAGCCAATCCAAGTCTGAGTAGTTTTCCAAATTTTCCATGGCACACCTGCTCAGGCCTGAGGGCACACCTGTGTGCTATGACACACTCATTGGGAAACACTGCTTATCATTGACCTCAAATTCTAAACTGTTGATCTCTTACAGGAATGCAATTTGCACATGGGTTTAATCACTTACATTGGACATTGCCAAGTAAAGATGGGGAGGACCATGCATGGTCTCTCTCTTTTTTTTTTTTGAGAACACAGGCATAGCAAATTATTATATTAACAGCAGGATCCTTATGACTCAGGCTTTGTGGTCAGATGTTGCTACATGTGGGGCTCTGAGAGAGCCAGGAGAGATACCAACAGGCAGTGGCACTTAGTACAGCTGCCTGCTGATGACCAGTTGCCTGATTTAGGTGACAAGATGACAGATTTAGATGGGCTGGGCAGAGGTTGGGTAGAGAACTCAGACTGTTTGAGAGACCTGAAGTGGTGGCGTCTCAGGATCACACCCTACAGAACCAACAGAAGTCAAGACTGGATATTTTAAATGAAACAGAAGTCAATATTTAGATTTCTGAACAGCAGCGGCAGAGCAAAGGAAGCCAGAAAAGTGCATAGCTGCTGGCATACCCTCGCTTCTTACAAGTAATCCCGCTTTTTATTTGTATTTAAAGAAACAACAACAAATAATCTTCAGAGGGGTAGCCGTGTTAGTCTGCATGTAACAAAAACAACCTAAGTCCTGTGGCATCTTAAAGACTAGCAAATTTCTTTGGGTATAAGCTTTCATGGGCTGCAATCCACCCCATCAGATGCATCTGATGAAATTGGTTGCAGCCATTATTTAATTTTAACAAATAATCTTGTTACCAAAGGAGCAAACAATGCCCCCAGCATGTTTGTGCACTCTATCTCTTATTTAACTATGTCACTCAGCAGGGAAAAATGTCAAGCCCTGTCTAATATAAAGCTGACCGAAGACCTGGCATAAAGACAGCTAGGTTCTGTCCATTTAGTTACCACCTCTTGGGGTGGTAGATTTACTATTGCGACAGAACAACCCATTCAGTCACAGTAGCACAGGGGACTACGGTGGCACATCTGTATCACCATAGCACTTCTGATCTGGACCTACCAACAAGAGCACACTTGGAGTCAGAAGAAGGATTTGCTCTCTGACTCCAGTGGGAATCTGCCCAAATTCTGGCATCTCTGTCAGCCACGTGAGAGGTTGTCTCTCTCCAAACTCTGGTGTAGACAAGGAAAGCTGCAGTTTGCATGTGTAAAGCACACTTTGATATCAAACTGGGGAAAGCACCATGGGCCCAGATTACAGTTTTGCTTAGGCATACTTGCACTGGGGCTGCTATATTTAAGTGGCTGGCCACAGACTGATGGGTATGTTCCCCATGGAGAAAAAGTCTCCAGTGGCAGATTAGTGGCCACTGGACCCCTAGGCCTCCCATACCAGAGCTGTCCTCTTGCCTGGGCCCCGCATCCCCCCCTTCTAAGCTAGGGCCCTGGCCCCCCTGCAGGCAGGCTGGTGCTTGGGGGATCGTGGGGCCACGGCTGGCCCTGGCCCAGCTGCTCAGCCCCAGGGCTGGTGGGGCCAGCTGGCAAATTGAATTGAATTGAATCATAGTGTTGGATGGGACCTCATGAGATCATCGAGTCCAAAGCAGTGCAGCTTCCAGTTTGGATTTTGGGCTGCATTGGAGGCCATACTGCACACCAGCCAGCCTTGCCCCAGGAGCAGAGCAACCAGTCACGTCAGCTCACCTCACCCCCAACGATGTACAAGCCAGTCCAGGGCAGAGCAAGAGCATGGAGCCCGACCTCTGGCTGGTCCCATGCTTCTCCCCCCTCCAGTGCTGGCAAGGCGGAGGGGGGCTCCATAGGCCTCTAATAATCTGCCCCTGAGTTGGACTCGATGATCTCATGAGGTCCCTTCCAGCCCTATGATTTATTTGATTGATTGATTGATTGAAGGTGTCTCTCTTCGCACACCTCCTTTTCTAATCTGCGCTTCTCAGCTGCATCATGTTGCTTTGTCACAAGGAACCCTGGAGGGTGGGGTGGGTGGAGCAGGTGCTTTTTAAAAGAAGTGAGAAGACTGACACTTTGTTTTCAGGAAGATGCACTGAGCAGAAGTTGCATTTTTCAGCTGTTTACTGCAGCTTTTAGGTTGAATGCATCTTGGGCCGGGGAGGGGCAGACTTTAGCAGTGCCCCACTAAAACCAGCTACCAGCAAAGTGGGAAAGAACATAAAGGAGGCCTCTAATCAGCTTCCGCTGTGTCCTGAGCCCTGATGAATTATGGGTTACTCACAAGAGGAGCCCTGCCCCATAAATGATAGGAGTGGGACAGTAGCGGGATGGAAACAGGCTCTTTTGCCTTCCCTTCTTACCTATGCTTCTCATGGAGTCATTCAGGTACCAGCTCCACAAAATCAAATTGTCTTTGGGGGGGAGGGTTGATAATCTAAAACAGTTGCAATATCTTTATCAATTATTGATGGCAACAGAAGCATTTTAACACAGCAGTTTCTGTTTAACAAACCTCCCCGTAACATCTTCTAACATATTGTCTTGTCCCCAGAGAAGTAGGGTCCTGTCTTGCATGTCAGAGGGACAGAGCATGTCAGCCATGCACTAAAGTGAAAAGGATGGTTTCTAAAAGTGAGAGGAGTTTCTGTAGAAAGACATGCACAGTGTGACCTGTTCCCATGACTTACACTTCCCTGCATTTATTTTTCCCCCCATTCTGCAATTTCCATCATCTTCACAGTGGGATTTTCTCCCACAAATACTCATGCGATAAATAAATCTGTTAGTCTTGAAAAGTGCTACAGGACTCCCTGTTTGTTTTGCTGAATGAGACTAACACAGCTATCCCTTTGGACCTTGCCAACTGGCAAGGGAGGAGGGAAACCAGCAAAGGCTAAGATTAGAAGTGCAGAGTTGGAAGAAGTGAATGGGAGATCAAATAAGGAGAGGAAAGCTAGGCCACAGAGAGCTGAAAAGCAGGAGGGCATATTTCCATCAGAACTGCAGGTGGACAGAGCCAGCCCTGGGGAAGAGAAATCCCATTTCCTGGATACTGGTGGCAACAACCTTCTGGACTCCCTGATGTCTGGTGCTCCTGGCGGTAAGAAGATGGCCAAGATTTTCCATATGTGACTCATGCTGTTGGAAACTTTAGCATGAGACTACATCCAAGGTATCTGAAGGTGGTCAACACTTTCTGAAAACCAGCCCCCCCCCCATGCCTCAAGTTGTGCTCCTGTAAAATCTGGGCTACAGACTTGCTGATGAAGTTGCTTTTCATTGCCGAAAGAGGCAACCTAATTACAGGGTGGTGTCCTGGGTGATCTGGATCTGAAAGGAATGCACATTTGTAACTAGGCTGTTCACTGTCATCTTTTGCAATTGCAGCATCAGGAGTCTTTGGCCACATGAAGACAGCAGGAATCACTGATGTCAAAAGTTCCAGTATGTTGTTTGATAAACGAGGGAGGATGTTAATAAATAAGTGGATGTAGGATTACTCTAGCACTAGAGGTGATCAGAAGTAAGCCTTGCACACAGCTCTCAGTAATGGGATGTGTTGCACTAGGGGAGAAACCCTGGCTCCTGTTGAAATCAAGGGGTACTCCGTCATAAACTTCAGCAGAGCCAGGATTTCACCTCTCATATATATTCAGAACAGAGTGGCTGGCTCTAACATCTGCTGCTGTGTGTGGCACTGAGTCTGTGCCTTGAGTTAGCCTCTTTTATCTCTGTTTTAATAGAAACACCTATGATGGAATGGGAGTGGTGGTCTAAGACCTGGGCCAAATGAAGTTGTATGGAAGTCTTGCCTTTGCTACAACAGGGACAGGATTTTTTCTGGTGTTTTTAAAACTTTAGTGCACAAAGAGCTCAATCCTGCAAAATGCCAGCAATTGCTGGGTACGCTAAGCCCCATCAGCTCCCATTGAAGGCAATGGGAGTTGTGGGTACTCACTCAGCATGCTTTGTTACCTAGCACTTTGCAGGCCTGGGCCTTCAGAGCTTGTGCTAAGTGCAATAAGGGCTGACATTTATGAAGTAAACCTGCTGGAACATCTCATGTGGACACGGAAAATCTTTCACGCCTTCAAACTCAGCCTTTCTCTGTAGCCTTTCAGTGCTGATCTAGGATCTGATCCTGCAGCCAGGGCCATCCCTAGGGGGGAGCATGGCCCAGAGCGAATCAGTTTGTGCAGCCCCCCCCACCCCCCATTTTAAACTTTGCAGTACAATGTTCCCTCTAAGCCAGTGGTTCCCAACATGTGGTCGGGAACCGCTGCTCTAAGCTGATGATGCAGCTGAGCAAGTTCCCTGCTGGTTCTCCAGGCCCCAACAGGCTTCTTCCCTGCTGTCCGCTTGCTCCCCAATAACTTGTGCACCCATAACTTGTTCAGCTGCATCATCAGCTTAGAGGGAACACTGGGCAGTGTCAATTTTTCTTTAATAAAATCATAAATTTCTAGCCCTCAGGCTAAAAAGTTGCAGAGAGAAGCAGAGAAACATGACCTGACTTTATCCTAAAGGCTCAAAACCCAGAAGTCAGAGAAAATAGCTCCCCCTCATTTATTATTTCTTTAAACATCTCTCTATTTTTAAGTGAGTTTTAATGATATATTGAAGCCAGACTTGTGACTATTTTTAATGTTTAGAGTAGGCAATACTGAATGTGTCATGGTGATATTTCATCAACCTCACAGCCAAGTAGACAGGAGCATCTGGAGGTACTCTTCTTTGTGGTTCTGGTTTTCTGTTCAAGATGGGCACACAATTTTACAAGTTTAATAATTTCTTAGATCAAGTTTTTGTTAAATTGAAAACTCTGAGAGAGAGAGAGAGAGAGAGAGAGAGAGATGATATTTTTGGATGATATCAAGAAATAAATTCAGGTCCTCTCTCACCTTAAAGCACTGGATTCTAACTGTCTAATGTATGTTATTTCCTTTATGCTTCCTGACTCTCTCCTTTTCCATCTTATTTTAATATATGTATTCATACATTCCTCATTGTTTTGCAGGTGATCTAAGTAATGAAACTCAGGTACTGTTTGAGGATGAGAGGAAGAAACAAGGGACCTTTGGCCTCCTCTCAGATACCCTGATGTAAAACAAACAAGGAGTCTTGTGGCACTTTTAAAAGCTAACAATTAAATAAATCTGTTAGTCTTTAAAAGTGCCACAGGATTCCTTGTTCGTTTCAGTAAACTAGACCCACATGGCCACAGCTGCTTTCCTCTCTGCCATGCTTTGGGACTGGTGGTCTGACTGCAATCACTGACAATGGGGCTTATTTACAGTGCAGAAGGAAGGACAAAAAAACTTCTTTAATGTGTTGATTGATGGCCATTAAGCCTAAAAACCCAGTATTTCCATATGAGCGCTAGCCTGGGGTCTTCTCTCTCAGATATAATAGATCATTATCTGCGCAGAGAAGTTTGCTCAAAAAGACATCCCTGAAGACTGAAAAGTCTTGTTAAATGGAGAAGGAAAAAAGTTCTTTAATAACTCGAACACTTTCTGGAGATGCTGATGTAAATTCAAAGAGAAGGTCCTGTTTTTGTAAAGGTTGGGGATGTGACATTCTCCTGACTTTGTCCCCATTTGCTTGACCGGGGCTGGCGCCATAAGTTTTATCTCAACACTTGCCCTTTCTCTTCCCCTCAGGGAGCAGTTGTGGGAAGGTGGCTACTTAAGTCAAGAGTCACTGTAACCAAAGGCTGCCTGTCTGAATTCCCTTCCTCCTTCCCTAACCAGCGGGAGATGCTCTTGAAGAAGCTCCCTGCTTCCTTACTCCAGCTGGCTGGGTAGGATCCCCCAAAAGCACGAGGCCCCCCAAAGCGTGGGGCCTAGAGCAGTTGCCCCTCCTGCCCCCCCTTAAGGGCGGTCTTGCCTGCAGTACTGAAGCCTGTGGAAATTTTGCCATTTAGTCCAAAAGGAGCAGAGTCCCAGGGACAGTTTAGCAAGTAACCTCAAAGAAGCTATGCTGACTTACACCTGTTGAGGAATGGGGCCCCAGAATCCAGGCAGTGAAGCAGAGCGAGAGAGGAAGACACAGGATCTCTAGCTATTAATAAATGTTGTGAACATCCAGCCCTGATGGGGAAGCTGCCTACAGCAGAGAGCAAATGTGAAAGTGGGGGGAGGCAGCTACCTTGGGAGTTTGTGTCCGGTGGCTGCCATAACTGCAGCTGTCTGAGCCTCAGCCGGAGAAGCTCAGGCAGCGGCTTTGTGAACCTCGGGCAGGGCAGCGTGTTTTCACAGCAGGTGATCTCCCAAGATGGTGAGTAGGACTTTGAATTATTATGCTATCCTCTTATACTTTTTAGAAACAGGGTGATGAATGCACCTTGCGCATCTGAGGCACATAAAACAGCTACTGGGGAGCATGTTGAAGCAAAAAGACTCAGAAGAAGCCCAAATTGAGGGTCTTTTGCTTGTTTCTACTTAATAATCCTCTAATACAACATCACAGAAAGGGATTTCTGTGGAGAAAACACCATCCCACTGCTATATGATGATTAAATGCCCTGACCTATGTATATCCAGATAGCCTAGTATTAGCCTATCTGCTGAAATCTGAGAAGCAAAATTAAACAAAAATTTTTTTCTTTGCACTCTGCCAGCTGTGCGTAGACTAAAGTCCAGCAAAGGCAAACAAAGCTATTAATAAGTTGTGGTTCCTTATTGCTCTACGCTCGCTGCTTTTCTTTTAAGAGTTCTGTTTGATTCTACAGTGTTTGCTTTTCTTGAAAATTAACCTGTGGCACCACATCCACTACAATACCCCATAGTCAGTGGTTCACAAACTTTCTTAATTAGAACTAAATGGGCTTTTTATTCCATCTCTTTCTTATGGCAAGTGAGAGGCTCTTCATGAAACTATGTGAAAGAGCCATGCTGCTATTCAAACCCATTTGGTAACCGTTACTGGAAAAGAGAAGTGAAACATAAAATGTTATTTATCACTTTTGCAAATTCTAGATACTAAGGCATGATGGATCTGTCAGCGCATATAACAAGGCACTGAATGGAACATGTCTGATTAGCTGCCCTATGGGCGGATGGCATACGTGTGCATTTAGTACAAGGAGCTGTGATCCTGAGAAACCAAATACGGGCTTTGGAGACCCAGCTAGTTGAATTGGAGGAGCTAAGGAGACAGAGGGGCATAGATGAGACCTTCTGGGGCACCGTAGAATTGTCCTACTCATAGTATGACAGCTTCTGTACTGTTGAGGATAAAAGTCTCAGGGAAGGAGAACATCAAATGAACAGTGGGAAGCAATACTGTAGTTGGGACCCTCCTTCCAGATGATGATATGGTATCCTTTCCCCTTGAGGATACAAATCCGAGGGGAGGGACTTCCAGTTATTAGGAAAATAACAGCAATAATAGCAGGGGACCTTATCATTAGACACATAGATAGATGGGTTTGTGATGATTGGGAGAACTTCATGGTGACTTGCCTCCTGGGGTGTGACATATGAGGATCTCTTGAGACATCTAGACCAGTAGTTCCCAACTTTTTCTCTGTCGTGGCACACCTTGATACCTTTAATTATTTTGAGGCACTATATAGCTTCCAAATGAACTCATGAATATTCATTTGCCAATCCACTCTTTGAGTAGTATTTTCCTAAAGATTCTGTGGCACACTTGCTCAGGCCTGACTGCACACCTGTGCAGGAGCCAGTGGTCATGGTAAATGTAGGTACAAATAACATAGGGAAGGATAGGAGAGAGGTCCTAGAGGCCAAATTTAGGCTACTAAGTCAGAGATTGGAATCCAGACCTTTACGGTAACATTCTCCGAAAAACTTCATGTTCCATGTGCAGGGCCAGAAAGACAGGCAGAACTGCAGGGTCTCAATGTGTGGAAGAAATAAAGGTGTAGTTAGGAGAAGAGGTTTAGATGAATTAGGAACTGGGGAATCTTTTGGGAAAGGGTGGGGGGGTCTATACAGGAAGGATGCATTCCATCCAAACCAAAATAGAATTGGATTGCTGGCACGAAAAATTAAAAATGTCGTAGAGTAGTTTTTAAACATAGAACTGGGGGAAAGTTGACAGGTTCAGAGGAGTATGTGGTTTGGACATAGACATCCCTTAGGGAAGGGTCTATTAACAGAGATTCTCTATATCCTACTTGAGGAGGCCAGAATGGAAATAAAAAATGGACAAGATCTGATGAGAAACAAAGGAAAAACAGACCCATTCAATTACCCCATATAATGGCAGACATTTAAAAAGGTGACAATTTTATAAGAGCTTATATACAAATGCTAGAAATCTAAATACTAAGATGGGTGAACTTGAGTGCCTCATCGCAGATGAGGATATTTATACAACAGACATCTCAGAAACTTGGTGGAATGAGGACAATCAATGGAATACAGTAATACTAGGATACAAAATACATCAGAAGGACAGAATAGGTTGTCCTGACGGAAGAGTGGCATTATCTGTGAAAGAAATCATAAAGTCAAATGAAATAAAAAATCTTAAATGAACCAAACCATGCCACAGAAAAACTAGGGATTGTAATTCCATGCTTGAATGATAAAACTATAGCAGGAGGGATATGCTACCAATCACCTGACCAGGATGGGGATAATGACTGTGAAACGCTCTGGGAGGTTATACAAAAAACACCAAACAAGCTGTAAATAATAGTGAGGGATTTTAACCATTCCCATATTGACTGGGTACATGTCAGCTCAGGATGGGATGTGGAGATAAAGTTTATTGATGCCTTAAATCACTTCCTCTTGAAACAGCAGTCTTGGACTTCCCCACAAGAGAAAAGGCAATTCTTGATTTAGTTGTAAGTGGAGCACAGGATCTGGTCGAGGAAGTAAATGTAGTTGAACCACTTGGTAACATCTGACTATAACATAATAAAGTGTAACATCTGTGTTGTGGGGGAAATACCAAAACAGCCCACTACAATAGCATTTAATTTAAAAAAGAGAACTACACAAACATAAGGAATGAAAAAGTACAGCGCCAAAAATGACATCCCTGCAAACTGCATGGAAACCTCGCACAGTCACTATAATCGAGGCTCAATTTAAATGCATATCCATCTAGCCGTGTGCAGCTGTCCCTGTGCCTTTGCCCATGAAAGACTCACTCTTCTCCTTGGTGCAGACACCCATACTATTTATTTACAGTGTGCAAACCCATTTCCCATAAAGAGATCAGGCCTTCTGGCCCTGGGTGCTGAGTGCCTTGCCCTTCCTGGCTCTACCACAAAGTGGCTGCCAAGCTCCAACCCCTATCTCTGGCCATGCCCCACATCTGCTCATCTTCCCAGTTTCCTCTGGCAGGAGCAGCTGTTTTTAATTGGCCCTTTAGCCTCCTCAGGCTTGGCGTTATTCAGCCACCCGACCTGTGGGGCCTGTGAATTATTGCTTCTTGTAGTTGAGGCATCTGGGGCGGGGTAGGCTCTGCCACAGTCTGTTGTAATCCCAAATTAAAAGTCACAGAGGATGAGAAAAGTGCCACTGTGGCTAACCAGCAAAGTTAAGAAAAGCAGCTGGAGGCAAAAAAGGCATCCTTTAAGAAGCAGAAGTTAAATAGCATTAAGGAAAAAAGAAAGAAAAGTGTAAAAGTGGCAAGTAAAGTGTAACAATATAACTAGGGAGGCCAAAAAGGAACTTGAAGAACAGGTAGTCAAGAACTCAAGAAGTAACAGCAAAAAAAAAAAAAAAAAAAAAAGTCAGAAGGAGAAAGCTTGCTGAACAATCACTGGGGCCACTGAATGATTGAGATACTAAAGACTCAAGGGCTATGTCTACACACACATCGTTATTTCGAAATAAGGATTTCGAAATGAGTTATTGCAAAATAAAGTCCTTATTTCAAAATAAGTTCATTCGAATTAACAAAATGTTAATTCAAATTAAGGGAAAGCCTGCTATCGAAACGGCTGTTATTTCAAAATGGTTATTTTGAAATAAAGCCATTTGGACATGTTGTTTTGAAACAGTTGTCCAAACGGCCTTATTTTGAAATAACCATTTTGAAATAACAGCCATTTCAAAACAATCTGGGTTTAATCTGTTTTGAAACAACTGTTCTTATTTCGAAAGGATGGGATCTGTCCTTTTGAAATAAGAAAAACGTCATGTGGACCAAATATCTTTTATTTCGAAATAACCAGTGTTATTTGAGGATATGAGGGAGATTCCCAAACTTGAGACATTTGTCTTAGGTGAAAAATCTAGGGAACTATCCCAGATTGAGGTGCCGTTAAAGGAGGCTTTGACACAAATAGATAAATTAAACAGCAATAAGACACTGGGACCAGATGGCATCCACTCAAGAGTTCTGAAGGAACTCAATGTGAAACTGCAACACTACTAACCGTGGTCTGTAACCTATCATTTAAATCAACTTCTGTACCAGATGACTGGAGGGTAGCTAACATGATGCAAATTTTTATAAAAGGCTCCAGAGGTGAGCCTGGCAATTACAAGCTGGTAAGTCAGTACCCAGCAAATTAGTTGAAACTATAGTAAAGAACAGAATAATCAGACACCTAGATGAATATGATTTGTTGGGAAGGCTTGATATGATTTATATAATGGGAAATCACACTTCGTTAATCTACTAGAATTCCATGAGAGGGTCAACAAGTATGAGGAGAAGGGTGATCCAGTGAATATAGAGTACTTAGGTTTTCAGAAAGACTTTGACGAGGTCCCTCACCAATGACTCTGAAGCAAAATAAGTGGTCATGGAATCACAGGGAAGATCTGAATGAATGAATGAACAAAGGGTAGGAGTAAGTGGTCAGTTTCCAGAATGGAGAAAGTTAAATAGTGGTGTTCCCCAGGGATCTGTACTGGAAACAGTACTGTTCAACATATTCACAAATGACCTGGAGAAAGGCGTAGAGTGAGGTGGCAGCATCTGTAACTGATACACAATTACTTCAAATAGTTATGTCCAAAGCAGAGTACGAACAGTTACAAAAGGATCTTACAGAATTGGGTGGCTGAAGAACAAAATAGCAGATGAAATGCAATGTTGATAAATGTGAAGCAATACACTTTGGGAAACATAATCCCACCATATAAAATGACGTATAATTAGCTGTTACTACTCAAGAAGGAGATCTTGGATCATTGTAGATAATTCTCTGAGCTCATCCACACAGCACATAGCTGCAGTCAAGAAAGCTTACAGAATGTTGGCAATCATTAGGAAAAGGATAGATAATAAGGGAAAAAATATATTGCCTTTGTATAAATCCATGATACACCCACATATTGAATACTGTGTTGCTCCATCTCAAACGAGATCTATTGGAATTGGAAAAGGTACAGAAGAGGGCAACTAAAATGATCAGTGACATGGAACAGCTTCCATCTCAAGAGCGATAAGTAAGACTTGGACTTTTCAGTTTGGAAAAGAGATGCTTAAGCAGGGATACGGTAGATGTCTATAAAGTCAGAAGTGGTATGGAGAAAGTAAATAAGGAAGTGTTATTTACTTCTCATAATGCAAAACCTAGGGGTCACTAAATAAAATTACTAGGCAGCAGCTTTAAAAAGAAAATGTTTCTTCACACAGTGCACAGTCAAACTGTGAAACTTCTGCCAAAGGATGGTGTGAAGACCAAGCATGTAACGGGCCACGCCCTCTGCCAGGAGGCCATGTCCCCGGCTGGGGATGGGGCCGCCACAGCTGCAGGCAGCTGAGCCACGGATCCCCAGCCGTGCCCCGTGTGCCCAGCACCAGCAACGCTCCTGAGCAGAAGCCTGACAAAAAATCAGGCTGGAGCACGAGATCGTGGCCTGGGGGCATGCCGCGGGTCTTATTCAGCAGCAGCAACGTTCCTGCCCTACACCCACTATGCTAATACCTAACTGTGCTCTTTGTGCTCATGCTAATACAGGACCCATGCGCATTAGCTGCCCCCCTTTTCAGGTAGACAGCACAAGAAGTGCTGTGGTTCTAGACCTACCTTACATCAGCTATATCTTAGTTGCAGTCTCTGTTCGCGTCCTGAGGCTTGAGTGGAAAGAAGCAGCAATTCCTCTTCTTTGTCTGCAGGATTTGTCAGTAGGAATCCATGCAGTCCTTTCTTTCTCCTCTGCAACCAGAACCAAGCAGTCAGTTTACTGGTTCACCAGTCAGCAGTCATATGGGAGAAAAACTCTGCTGCAAAATGCTCCACTGCAGGGAGAAAACATTTTGCGGTCCACTCCCGGCTCAGTTCCCCCCCAGTCACACACTCTGAGCACATGGTCTCTTCTCACTGCAGCTCTTTGTAGGTGCTGCTGTCAGGGCTGCTGCTCTCTGGCTTCTGACCACAGCAACTACAGCAACCCTTGTGGTGCATGCTCAAAATGCTACCACTCCCTATTTCTAGGAAGTTCTGGACCCGGACAGCCAAATCTGCCCAGCAACATAACCCAGCCTTAAGAGGTCCCTAAAAGAGATGTAGTTCCTTTTTAGGTACATGGGTTACATCAGCACTAAGAGCACATGCGTGGTTTCGGCAGCTGTCAGGGGAAGGCCAGGCAGGTGGTATGCAGATGGAGACCTTGGTACCAGTTATGGTGCACTCCCAGCTGTGACATGCACAGCCACTTTTTCTGAGATCCCCTTGCACACAGCTGCATGTATGTACAGCCAAAACCCAGAAGATTATGTCTCTGTCTCTCTGGCAACCAGCGAGAGTAAAAAACCAGTCAGGTGGCAACATTATTGTCTCCGTACCGGCTTCAAAACGGTGACCCCATAGCCTATCCCCCTGCTCTGCAGCCTATGCCTCACATTCTCTTCAGTGCTGCCTCACTCCACACCTGCCTGCTTTACCCTCTTTTTACCTGATCTGTCCCCCCACACCACCTTTTTCTTTATGCCCTCTTTCCAGTTAGGGAATGGTCTTGTAACGAAACCCACATCCCAAACAATATTGGGGACCTAAGCTGATGTTTACCACCATCACATTGTATGCAATAGCTGCAGGGCAGTTGAGTCACTTCTCACACTGCTGATTGTGGGTGCCAAACGTAAGCGGCACTGTGATCCCCGTGAATCAGGTTACACATCACTCACTGAATACTCCGTGCTTGTAGCTGAACCCATGTTAAGCCACCTGCGTGGAAAGGAAAACCCCAGTATAGCCACTAACTGTTCTTACCCTGCTCTCTGGTTTGAACTTCAGAGTCTCTCTACAGCATATATGCAAACGCTGGGAAACAGCACAGAGAGGAGGGTGAAGTCAGATTATCTGTTATAATGGGAAAAGAAGCCATAGTCACAATTCAATCCTGCTTTCACACAATCTAATTTGCATATTAATTCAATTTCAACTGTTTCTCTTTGAAGTCTTGATTTTCCACTGATTTTCTTGAGGATAGTCATTAACAACTCATCAGTGGAGTGATTAGAAAGATGGAAATGCTCAGCAACTGGGTTTTTTTTGGTGGTGTGATTTCTGATGTCAGTTTTATGCCCATTTATTCTTCTGCGTAGTTCATTCAACTACTGCAGGAGAGGAACAAAAAAGAAAACAATAGAGCGCCACTGTTCACCACGAACAACCCCCAAGGCAGACCTTTACAATAGATCATTAAGGATGTACAGCCTGTTTTAAAAGATGATCCCTCACTCTCTCAAGCCTTGGGAGACAGACCTCTCTTCGCCTACATGCAGCCCCCGAATCTTAAACAGATACCAGCAACTACAGACCTAACAACAGAAACATTAAAGCAGGCACGTATCCCTGCAACAAATCACGTTGCCAACTTTGTCCATATATCTGCACAAAAGACACCATCATAGGACCTAATGAAGCCAGCTGCTCCATCAAAGACTCATTCACCTGCTCATCCACTAATGTAATTTAAGCCATCATGTGCCAGAAAGGCCCCCACGCCTTATACATTGGACAAAAAGGACAGTCCCTGTGCAGAAGAATAAATGGGCACAAAACTGACATCAGAAATCACAGCACGCACGCACACACACACAAAATTGCTGAACATTTCCCTCTTTCTAATCACTCCATTGATGAGTTGTTAATGATGGTCCTCAAGAAAATCAGTGGGACATCAAGACTTCAAAGAGAAACAGCTGAAATTGAATTAATATGCAAACTAGATTGTGTGAAAGCAAGATTAAGTTGTGACTATGGCTTCTTTTCCCATTCCAGCAGGTAATTTGACTTCACCTTCCCCTCTGTGCTGTTTCATAGGGTTTGAATCTTAATAGATGCTCTGATTTGCTGTTATAGCATGACCTGATCCCATGTCTGACACTCCCTTGCATTTATTTTCATCCCATTCTGTAAGTTCCCCTCTCTTCAAAGCATCTGATGAAGTGGGATTTTCTCCCACAAAAGCTCATGTGATAAATAAATCTATTAGTCTTTAAGTGCCAGAGGACCCCTTTGGACGTAGGGCATATGTTATTGTTACAAAAGCATCACCCACCCACCCATGTTGTTGGCATTCCTTTTTGTAGCTCCTAGGGGTTGCCTCTGCTAGTGCAGGTCCAACACTACAGCTGGAACACTCTGTGGATGGGGTCCTTGACGACACTTGAATCTGAGGACAACACAGCCTGAGTGCTGAGATTAGCTCATTTTCCTGGAGCATGGCTGCACTAGAGAGAAGTGACTTGCAGATTTCACCAGCCCTGCTTGGTTCATGTCCCATTAACACAGTCCCTGCCTTGAAGAGCTTGCAAACTAAAACAACCATCCTAGTGAGTGCATGGCTAGGGAAGGACAAAATATACAGTCAAAATGTAAGGCAGTTTAGACCTTGTATACTTGAAAAAATCCACTAGCCCCTCTAGCATCTGTACTTTGGCATTACTAGTTAGCTAATTTATTTATAGGTGTCATGGTAGAAGTCAGTCTTGAGGAAAGATTTGCGGTAAGAGAGAGAATGTATTCTATGGGCCTGATGAGGCTGTCACTTTACCATCTATTAATGTCACCAAAGTTCCATATTACGATGACTGTTTTATACATTTGTCATTTCAGAATGTCTTAAAATACAACTGTGGTAACCTGGTTTTCTGTGCATAACAGGCTTTATACAAATGTTGCCATAGCATTTAATTTGGTTTCTGTTTTTCAGATTGGGAAAATTGCTTTGAAAAAATCATGGCCATTAAACAAGTATTCCTATGGGAAATTAAACTCAAATGATCAAAAGGGCAGTAGAGCAGTAAGTAACGGATTGCACTGCATTGTAGCGCATGAGAATGGAAAATACATAGTATTGTATTGAGGTTGCAGGGAAAAATAGCAATTTAACAACGGGTTTGATTTTATACAGATGTTCACCTGTCAGCTGCTGGCAAGGTAGCAAGCATTAGAGACTTTACACAAAAAATGAACAAATAAGAACCAAAACAGATATTTACACTGTAAGTGGCAATTTAGTGGTTTTTCTTAGAGTATGTAAACTCTTAAAATAGAAGATCAATAATTGTGCTAATTTCTATTATTTTTGTTTAGTCACATTTATACCTAGGGCTTACCAGACATTTTCAAATGAGTTAGAAAGCGAGATCCACACCCTAGAGCTTTTAGAGCAGAGGTGGGCAAACTATGGGTCGCAGGCTGGATTCAGTCCTTGGGACACTTTCATCTGGCCCTCCAGCTGGGCCTGGCTGGAGCCCAGTGGCCGCTCTTTCCTCCAGGCCCTGCCTTTTTCTCCATCCCCTCCCGCTATGTGCAGTGGCAGCCCCCTGATTGGCCAGGAGCATTACCACCGCTTGCCACCCCTCTCCCACCGTTTGGACTCAGTAGTGGCACCCTGGTCAGAGCATAGTGACTGCTCCCCGCGGGACCCAGTGGCACCCTACTGGAATGCAGCAGTTGCTCCACCATCCTCTCCACGTCCTGCCCATCATCACATGGGCTCAGTGAAGCCTTGACTGGAGCATGGCAGCCCCTCCCGCTTCCCAGCCCCATGCCTTTCCCCACCCCTTTCTCCAGCCTGCCTAGACCCAGATGTGACTCTCAGGTCAAAAAGTTTGCCCATCCCTATTTTAAAGCCCAGTTGCTACAAAGTTTTGAGTGCCTTCCACGGTGTCAAACATTCCCAGCTCTTAAGAGCTGCAAGAAGTATTTGCATCCAGGGCTGAAATCAATGGGAGTTAGGCACCTAAACATCTTTGAGGATCTAGACCTGACTAGGTAAAAATGATCCTAACATTTACAATTATAGCTGCATCATTCTATTTCCTTAAGAGGTCAGAATTATGTTGTAAGGTTACATGGACTATACCTATGTGTAAACAAGTTTGCCATGCATTCTGCTTATGGAAAGCCCAAAAAAGAAACACCAAGCTGTTAAACCAAAGTGAAAGCATGAAGAGGAAACTGTTGTTTTCAGGGACTAATGGTTTGCTAAGTTCCACTTTTGAAAGTGACATCTGAGTTATGGAAACTGTTATGAGATTTGTAGATTTGTAATGAGACCACAAACTTGCGAGCATAAGTGACTCCATCTTAGCACTTTTTCCTTAATATTATTTCAACCTGTAGCCTGACTAACAAAAGTATAGAGCCTCTCTCATCCTTGAACAGTCTATAAGCAGAAGATTAGGGAAACTGCACCAGTCTCGAGGTCACATATTAATCAACAATTTTCTGCCTTGCGCCCCTGCATGTCCCCTCAGCACCCTGGCCAGGGTGCTGAGGAGGGGTGGGACTTCCTCCCAGGCTGCTATGCACCCTGGGAGGAAGGTCACTTATTATATTGATATGCCAGGCACATCGATATAATAGAGCCACACGGGTTATTTCAAAACCACAGTTTTGAAGTAACCAGTCGTTTCAATATGATACTAGGTTTTATTATATCGAAATGACTTTCCTTATTTCGAAATAAAAAAAGACTCCTTCTTTCGAGATGAGAAAAAAGTTGTGTGGACATGGCAAGTTTTATTTTGAAACAACGGCTGTTGTTTTGAAATAAAACTCTCGTGTGGACACACCCATACTGTAGTTATATAGGTGTAAAATTGTGTTTTTGGTTTTTTAAAATTTTTTTATGTAGACGCATTATGGTCATAACTCCATATTTCATGTGCATTACAGATGAATATCTGCCATGCTTGTGTTAAGTAAAGAAAAAAACTAAATTTGTCAAATAATGTTTGAGTAAAGAAAAAAATTAATGTATTGGTATAAAATAAAATTCAAAAAGTAAAATCAGGCCCTGGCTTGGGGTCCTCTGTTTGAATGAGGTATCTGGAGAAAATAAGTTGTTTGAGAGTAGCTGAAAACAGAATTAACATTCAGATTCTTGTGCGTAAACTGATAGGTACCCATTACTCTAGCAATGACTCATGGAAAGCTTTTCAGCTATGACAAACCATATCTAACATGAACTGTCTTCTAGTTTCAGTTTGTAGCAGTGATTTCAATAGCTGGATTTGTTGTCCTGATAACCATTTACGCCATTAAATCAGTCACCATAGATTTTCCAGAGGACAAAGAAAACATTAATGTCAGTTCCCAGCAGGTGAAGGAACAAGGCCTCTTTAGAGATATCTTGAAAGACAAGATGACTAATGACGACAATATCAATAGATGTAATGATTCATGCAGGTAAGCCAGATCTGATTTTTTGGGGTGAGAGTGAGAGAGAGTGAGTTAATTAACTGATAGAGAAATAGCCAAAATATTTACAAATTCAAAAGGAGAAAGATAGCAAAGCAACATCTAATAAGAATTTACAAAGCATCACTGATTTAGGAAGGTAATTTTATTCTTCAGATTCCACATCTCATGGGATTACAGAAACTAGAGACAGAGAACACTCTCTGGTTGTGTTATCCAACCCTTACAGTTCTAATTAAGAAACGTCTATTACTGTAATAATTTTCAGCCTTTTACATGAATGACTCTCAGTTCATGCGTGTTTGCTTCATGATACACGATTGCCATTGCAGTTTTGAACTTGTGGAAAGTATTCCTGATGACATGCCATATAAGACAAACAGCTCCACCTTGAAACCTTTATACCACACGTGGATGGGTCTTCTCAACATGACACAGGAAAGGATTCAAGTGGCTTCTTTCTACTGGACTCTCACAGGAAAAGATATAAATGTAAATGACTCATCTTCAGAAAAGGTAAGAGAAAAACAAGAATAAGCTCATATATGATCCAAGGCGCAGAGCACTTACTCAGTCTGGCTCCACACCCCTTCACTGCGAAAGTTTACCTGCATTTCATACCATTCCCTTGACTTCTAGAGCCTGATGTAGCTGAGGTGCCTTAGCCCTCCAGCTAAATCGCAAGAAATCCACCCCTTGTGGGGTAACAGAGTCCAAGCAAACACAAAATGAAGAGTCTTCCACCCCGATCTTAAGCTGGGCACAGCCCTGCCTTTCCAGTGATCTGCCTTATCTTCCTAAGTTGACCTTCCCCTGGGCACACCTCTGGTCCTTCCTAGCCTCTGTTCAGTCTCTCTGGGTATTTCTAAACTAGGAAAAGTTAGTTCAAATGTGTTAGTTCAAACTAATAAGTTCGAGTTTAGTTTGAATTAAACTCAAACTTACTAGTTCGAATTAACAAAGTGGACTAATTTGACTTAATGTTAAGTCGAATTAGTCTACTTTGTTAATTCGAACTAAATGCCCTTAATTGGAACTTATTAAGTTTGAACTAAGGGTTAACCCTAGTCGACACCATCCTTAGTTTGAACTCACATGAAGGTCTTACTGATTCAAACTAAGCTTTCATTAGTTTGAATTAAGGAGTTCCTTAATTTGAACTAATGAAAGTCTAGTGTAGACAGGTACTAAGTTAGTTCGAATTAAGCCTTCCCCTTGTTTGTGGGGATCGCTGCCTCCCCTCAATAGGTGACAGGATAGGAGAAACTTTTGCTCACCTTCTTCCATGAGTTTCCAGTCTACAGAACCCTACACAGCTAGGCTTTCCCTAACCTCAGCTGCCTTGCTATTCCACCACACGTCCTCTTCTTATGCTATCTTCCATCCAGGACTTTTCTCCTCCGTGATCCTCCTCCAGCCACTATTGGCTGCTCTTATCCTCTCCCCCCACGACCCACCTGCCACATGGCTGTGCTCATTTCCTGCCGCTGGGAAAAGTGACAAGTGCTGTCTAGGTGCAGCCGAGCCCTGACTCTCTTAAAGGACGAGCTCATCTTGTTGCAGCATAATAAGTGTGTATTATATACAGGGTGAAGATATTCTGAAGAAGTTTGAAAGTTTGCTATCAGAAAATGTCTCAGTGCACATTGCAACCAACTGGCCATCTTTAGCTGTAAATTCAACTGACCTCAATGTTTTGGAGAAAAAGGGTAACTATATAATTCACATGGTGTCTTCAGTTCTGCAGTGCTGTAAACAAGGACCCAAGTAAAACTGGGCTCATATGACCCAATCTGACTGATACTTAATTTGCATCTGTGAGATTATTTACATGCCTAAAGTTAAGCATAAATTCAAGTGCTTTGCTGGATTGAATCCTCTCTGTGTATTGGTACACGAAGATACTTTTGTGAAAATTAAGATTTAGTAAATACACATATCTTATACAATTACTAGAGAGCCATATATGTGCTGGTAATTGCCAGAATGATACAGATTACACTCCATTTTCTTCTTATTATTAAAATTAAAAACTGTGTTAGGAATTACTTTAGCTAAAGCATGTTTTGTTGTTTTTCCCCTCTTTTACTCAATATCTATTCTTAGGGGCTCATGTAAGAAGGATCTATTTTAGACATTTGACCAAAGGCGTGCTACATTCCAAATTCTGGATTGTAGACATGAAACACGTGTATATTGGCAGTGCAAATATGGACTGGAGGTCATTTTCTCAGGTCAGCTATATTTTATTTTGCCAAACTTAAAGTCATGTTGATACATATGGTGGAGATGATACCCATGAAATGAATTTCAGAGTTGAGGGAAGAATGCATTTATCATGCCAATATTTTATCATAGTTCTCCATGCCAGCAGATGATAGCAATGTAAAATATTATGAAAAAAGCACGAGGAAAACAGTATGGGGTGAAGAAAACCTTTGAGATGTAAGGGAGTGAGTTCTGGCATCTGTTTACTCTCTCTGCAGGTGAAAGACGTTGGTGCCGTCATATACAACTGCAGCTGCTTGGCCAACGATCTCTGGAAAACCTTTAGAACATACTGGGACCTTGGGCATGCTAATGCCACTGTTCCCCCCTCATGGCCAAGCAATTATTCCACCAGAATTAATAAGCATAGGCCTCTGGAAGTGCAATTTAATGGGACCTTGACAACGGTGTATTTTTCTGTGAGCAGATTTAAAATTAAAAAATTGTTTTTAAATGATACCAGACTATTTGCTGGCAGTTAGATTCTGTATTTCTCTTTTTGCTAAGTCTCAGTTCTGCTTTACTTAGGGTGAGCAGTACCTTATTCCAACAAGTTTTGATGGGGCTACTCAAGGAATAAGGGCCTATGCATCATAAGTAAGGGATACAGATCAAGTCTTATCTCCAGATGAAAACACAGGGACAGATCCTACCATCAGTTACTCCCATTATGTTCTAGAGTATTCCCAAGTATTTCTATTCATTGAATGAGACTACTTCAGGGTCAATCCATTACTCTGTGTGAATAAAAGTGGCAAAATCTGACCTGTAATAAATAGTGCAGTGCAAGTTTAGGCTATGGTGCCTTTGAATTTTTCTTTTAATAATCTATAATGACTAGAAGACTGAAAATACAAAATTACTCTTATTCTATAAAGTTTCTTCCCTAGTATGTTACCTATATGAAGGGCACATCAACCATCATCTGTGGTTTTTGAGTCCAGTGCCAGAACCTAAAAAATTGTTGACACAGTACCTGAACCTGTAAATGAATACGACCCAGGAAGTTTTGTATGTGTAATCAAAACTGAGTGGGGGGTTGTTGTTAGGAATCAATCAATCAAAATTTATTGAAGGACATGAGCAGAGAAATGTATGATAATCATCAGACTTTGCTTCCCTCCTTTGCAGGCCTCTCCCCTTGCGTTTTGTCCAAATGGTCGTACTCATGACCTCATTTCTATTATCGGTGTTATAAATGATGCAGAAGAATATGTGTATGTCTCAGTTATGGAGTATTTTCCAACAAGCCGCTTTGGACGCTCAGCAAAGTAGGAGGCTAAACATGGATAAATCATTGAATTGTATTCATGACTAAATGGCCTTTGGTGTTGCAGAAATTTGTTCCTACTAAAATGCAGCATTTCCCCCACTTTAGAAATATAAATATTGTTTTTTCACCCATGGAGAGACCTGGGACTTTAGACATTTTGCCATTGCAAAGCATGTGTAAAACTCGACCCTTCTGTTTTGGTAGCCATTTACACTGACTTTGCTCTCACTTCAGAGAATTATCGAAATGTATGGCTGGAAGTTCCAAAGGGGAAGCCGTGTTAGTCTAGTTTAGCAAAACATAGGACAAGGGGTCTAGTGGCACTTAGAGGCTATGACTACACCTAAAATCTTAGTTTGAACCTGGTTAGTCCAAACTAAGTAGTTTGAAAGTTAGTTCAACATAAGCACGTTTTTTTAGTTTGAACTAACTTTTTAGTTCAAACTAAAAAAACGCAATTAGTTCGAACTAAAAGTTAGTTTGAACTAAAAAAACAAGCTTAGTTTGAACTAACCGCTAGTTCAAATTTATTTAGTTTGAACTAGCAAGTCTACATTGTCCTACTTCAAACTAAATAAGCAAATTAGTTGAAACTAAGCAGTTAGTTTGAACTAACCAGGCGAACTAAACATTTTTTAGTTCGAACTAGGCAAAGTCTAGTTTAGACAGGGTTCAAATTAGTTTGACTTAAGGCTCCTTAATTTGAACTAATTAGCTAGTCTAGACATAGCCTTAAAGACTAACAAATTTATTGATTGCATGAGCTTTCATGAGAGAAAATCCCACTTTGTCTGCCGCTTGAAGGTGGGGAGCTTACAGATTGAGAGGAAAATAAATGCTGGGAAGTGTAAGTTATACACTCAGGTGACTTTCATTTCCCTGCATTTATTTTCCTCCCATTCTGTAAGTTCTCCAGCTTCAAAACATCTGATGAAGTGGGATTTTTGTCCCACAGAAGCTCTTGTGATAAATACATTTGTTAGTTTTTAAAAGTGCCATAGGACTCCTTGTTTGTAAGGCTGGAAGGGAGCTGAAGGTGTCATTGAGTCCAGCACCCTTTGCTTAGACAGGACCAAAAAACATAGATACTCCCTGAGAAGGGTTTGTTCACCTTGTTCTTAAACAGTTTCAGTTATGGGGATTCCACAACCTCCCTTGGAATCCTGTTCCAGTTTGTTAACTATAGCTATAATTAAAAAAGTTTACTAGAGTAACTTGAATAAATAACTGCACAGGCTGCAGGACAGTGAAGAATTAGGCCCTTTCCCTCCAAACTTTATTTAAGCGAAAATCATAACATTTACAAAAACCTTGTGACCGTAGATTAGCAGAAATAAATTCAAGGTAAAATTTTCAATAGAAAATGTGGCTCTTCTTGGCATCTCTCACTGGTTTCTTGTCTCCTCTACTTCATCCCATTATGGTTGCAGTATCCCTTAGATGAAGCTTCTCTGCTTTTTTCTCCTACTTAAAGTATTTCCATGATTGTCCAGACTCTTTGCTGTACCTATGAATGCCTGCAGAAGGAACTGAAAAAGGGGGAAATAGCATGAACTGTATGATCAGCTAGTGCTCAGTGGGCAACTAGTAAATTCCCTCCAGGCTTATTATATAGCAGGCATGGCCAACTGCAGCTTGCAAGCATCATGACGCTCTCGAAAGAAAAATTGCGGCTTACGGAGGACCATGGAGAGGAGAAGTGTGGCATGGTTGGGGACAGCAGGAAAGCGGCCACATGGTCAGAGAAGGGGGAGATGCGCGGCATGGTTGGGGAAGCCGCAACATGTTTAGATGTTCTCTTAGGCCCTAATGCAGTTTACTCGTTGTTAAGATAAAATCGTGTTTTACAATACCTTCTAAACATGACTTCGAATAATAAGACACGAAAATACGAAGAAGAAAATAGATTGTTTAAAACTGAATGTAGATTACTTTCAATTTTTGGCACAACTAATTGCTGTGAAGCATTGTATTCCACAATGAAATTTGTTAAATTGAAACATTGTGCAATGTTTAGAGATCAGCACCTGAGAAAGCTTTTACCTACTGCATTGACACGTTACTGCCCAGATTTTAAAAAACTTGCCACTAGCCTGCAGCCTTCGACATCAAGCAACGGCTAAGTTTTAAGTGTATAGGTCTAGTTTTCATGGTAACCTTAAGTAATTATTAGAATCTGACATTCGTAGGATCAATATTTGCCCTCTTTTTACAATCAAATTAAACTGTGCAATTAATTTTAAACTTAGTAATTTTAGAGTAGGTAAAAGTATATGGCTATATGCTTCAGTGTGGCTCTCAAAGGTTTAATAATCAACTTGTGTGGCTCTTGAGTTCCATAACTTTGGCCACCCTTGTTATATAGTCTCTGCCCGTAAACTTAGCTCTGAGTACTACAGAAATCTGTTGAGTCTCTAGATTTTTTTTTGGAGAAAGCCCCCTAAAACCTCAGCTGCACTTGAATTTGAATGTTTACATGCAGCCAACCTTTCTTGTTTTTTAAATTATATTTGCATTTAGTATTGCTGGGTTACTTAATAAAAAAAGAAATCTGATACTGACTATCTGCAACTGGGGATTGGACTAGATCAGAGGTGTCAAATTCATTTAATGTGGGGAGCCACACTGGAAGGCAGGACATCTGGCATGGGCCATATGTCCACATGGGCTCCTCAACCCTTTCCCCTGCCATGTTCAGAGTGTCATAGGCTCCTCTTTCCCCTCCCCAGCCCCACAGGCTCTGTAACATTGTCCCTTTTCCCTGCCCTGTGGGCTCCCCTTTGCCATGCTGACTCCCTGACCCCCCCTTCTCCTACTGTGAAGGTCCTAGACCTCCCCTTCTCCAGCTTGGCCACTCCCGGAAACCACCACCCCAGCTAGGCAGCTTCCAGATCCCTCTTCCGCTTCCCTTCCCAATTCTTCTCTAGCATGATGGCAGGCATTGGCAACCAGTCTCAGTCTCAGTCACAGCCACAGGCAGGTTGGGGTTCTGCCTCCACCCAGCCCCCTGACTCACTGTCAGTTATTCAGCATGGTGGCCTTTGGTTGGCTCAGTCCCAACTGGCCTTTGATTGGCTCTTTCCCATGTGGCCCTAGCCACTTCTTCCTTTTCTTACAGTATTTGTGATTCGTGCAATGTGCAGGCAATCAGATTAGCATGCCAATTGACTGACAGTGAACAAGTGGGGTGGAGGGTGGTGCAGTGGCTCTCTGGGAGCCCAGCCCAGTCTTCTGTGATTGAGACTCTGATTGGGTGGCAGACCATAGCAGAGCTGAGTCAGGATTGGCTGGAGTGCTTCCTTTGTTCCCCTGTGCTCTAACTCAGTCACATGATCTGAGTCACAACCTGATCTGCCAGAGGGAGGCTTTCTTTGTTGTTCACTGCTGCTGCAGAGAACCCCCAGGCACAACCCAGGCAGCAGCTCCGTGGGCTGGATCAGTGCCCTTGGTGGGCCGGATCTGGCCCCACGGGGCTGTGAGTTTGACACTACTGGACTAGATGAACTCCTGAGTCCCTTCCAACCCTAATCTTCTATGAGTCTATAGTCAAGTCTTCACTGATGGAGGCAAACTTGTAATCATCAGAACAATCTTCTAAATCGACTGATTGGGTCTGTGAAGACCCCACTCAGCTGATCAGGAAGCTGATCTTGTAAGACTGCCCCTGCAAGGAGTAGTGCTGAGTTAGGGGGAAGGCATCTTCCTCCGACTCAGTACACTGAAGACACAGCAGTAAGTAGGTGGTAGGCAATTGGCGGGACATACGCAAAGTATTTTAAGTACTTTGCATATTTCCTTTTGATTGCCACCAAAATCCTGTTGTGGTATAGAACAGGGCCCTGATAATTGTGTGTGTGTGTTGCCTAAACTCTCCTGTGAGGAACAGATTGAGTCCTATCTTGCCATTTACTTCATGCATCCATCAACACTCATATCATGCTACATGTCCTCAGGAATGGTCATTGTTCCGTAAGGAACATGTGACAGTGTGTATTACGTGCAGCAATAAGTAGATCCCTTCACAGATATAAATATGTGGACTGTATCTGATCTGCATCTGCAAGAAATGGTCCATAGATATCTGTGTTGTATCTGCGGATGCAGATATAATGCGGATATCCATGGATATCTGCATATTTGCAGGGCTCTAGCAATAACTATTGGAGCCCGGTCTCTGTGCTGGCCCACCCTGCTCCTGGGGGCGGACCAGCCAGCCCAAGGGCATGGTAGGAGCTCAGAGCCCAGCCTCTGGGCTAGCCCACCCCACTCCCCTTCCCTGTGCTGGCAGGGTGGAGGGTCCCGCATTGTGGTTGGGCCCTGGGCATTGGCCTATGTGATAACCAGCCCCAGATAATTTTCAGGTAGTGAAGGGGAAATTCTGTTTCTAATTCATACAGGGCCATCCTTGTGCAAGGTGGGGGAATGACAAAAGGGGCAATCACCCTTGGCCCCATGGTTCTGTGGGCCCCATGCTGTCCAGCTGTGAGCAGGGCAGCATGGGGTCCATCCAACTACTCCCCCTCCATGGCCGCGCTACCCCCTGCCCCTGCCCCGCTACCTTTGGTGTGAAGTCAAAGACAGCGGGGTGGGGGCACAAGTATGGAACCCAGCCTCGCCTCTGGGCCAGCCCACCTGCCCCCAGGGCAGAACAGCCAGCCCTGGGACAGGGCAGGCCATCCCAGACGATGGGCTCCACTCTTCTGCCCCTCCCCTGGGCCCATGAGGGAAGGGTGGGGGCCCCCCCCCATAGGCCGATTGATCTTGGGCCCTGCATCCCCCTTGGGATGGCCCTGATGTCATACATTTGATTTTCTGTCTTTCTCCCATTCTTTTTTTTACCAAGTACACTTGCATGAAAATAGACTCTTTTGCCTCTCAGAATCAACTTGTTGATGATGCACAGTCCCCATTTGAAGCCTTAATCTGCAGGTCACATTATGAAGATCTTCTTCTGATACAAATAGAAGTTTGAGGGCCTAGGACAGAGGTCTCAAACTCATAGCCTGAGGGCCACATGTGGCCCCTAATTTATTTCTTGTGCCCCACAATAGCACTATCACTATCAATTTTTGCAATATTGTATGAAAAGGTTTCAGTGGTGTAGCCCTTCAGCTACTGCACTAGTCCTCATGTGTGGTACAGCCCTTGGGCTAACATACTAATCCTCATGTGGCCCTTGTGGTGATTTGAGTTTGAGACCCCTGGCCTAGGAAATGTAGGATTGAGTCCCTTCATACTGCAGCAACTAGCTAAAATGTTACAATGTGAGGCTGATTAGTTCATGTTAGGTAGAAGCAGATGAACTTGGAAAAAACAATGCTTCTGTTTTTATACACATACGTTAATTAATTAAAAACTGGTAAAACACTGGAAACTGTGTTACCAGAATTATCCCTAAACACAATGTTTTTCAAAAGCCTTCCAAGTATAGTGTGGCTCATGGGCCTGATTCTGAAAAGCACATGAGTATTTCTGTTGCCTTCAATGGGATGACTTGTATGAGTGAGTGTTTGGGGAAACAAAGCCCTAGTTCTTTGTTTTATTGGTTAATATTTCCTTTTGAAAGCACTGGGACATCCTGCAGCTGTAGGGGAATAGATTAAGTAAATTAGTTTGTCACAGTCTTGCTGGAGGGCCGAGGGCAACCACTGAACATTTGTGTGTGGCAATTTTCCCATCAAGAGTGATGACGTTTTTTTCCCTTCGCTGTAAAAAGCTTTAAAATCCATGGAATGAAAGAGCTACATAAGTGTTAAAGAGTCAGTCATTATGGACCATGTTCTGCCCTCCATGGAAGGTGTCACCAGCCTTCCTGCACAGAGTGACTCAGTCAGGTCCCAGGGAGAGTTGCAGTCTCTGCACTCAGAGAGGAGTCTCTACTTCTTTGTGTCTAGCATACTAAAGGGGACTAGCAAAGAAAAAGGTGGGGCTAATGGAGTGAGACCCATGTATGATGTGGGAACAGCCTCTGTGCACCAGACATATATCCAGAAGGCATTCTGCAGAATGACTCACGGTTTTCCCCTATGGCTCCCCATTGCCTTTTACTCTGGGTAGTACCTTCAAAGGTATGGTCAGCCCTGCATTATTACTGCTTAAGTTATTTAATTATTAATGTGGTGTCAGATATTCCTTTTCGCAGTTGGCCTTTCATGTATTTTTCAAAATTCTTTTTCTGTTCATTTACTTTCACTCCTATAGATACTGGTCAGACATTGATGATGCTCTGAGACGTGCAGCGTTCAACCACAATGTAGAAATCAGGCTTTTGATCAGCTGCTGGGTCCACACTGATCCATCCATGTTCCATTACTTGCGGTCACTTTCTGCTCTTAGTGATCCACATGCCAACATCACCATAGAAGTGGTAAGATAAGAAAACTCATTTGATGTAATGAGCCATACTTTAAAAAAGGCAGTTTATAAGCAGACACCGTAACTGTCAGTGTGTCTAAATGTACAACTGGGCCTATGTATGTTGTTCAACAGATTCTTAATTGAACCCAGCAACCACTTCCATCACATCTGCTTTGCTTTCAGCAACTGTCTTGATATGGACATATGATTAGTGTGGAAGCCCAGTGAATTATGAAGCATGTTTACCATGTCCCCTGACCGGGGACAAGGTCAGAAGCGGCCGCGGGGTGGCTGGGCCCAGCATCCCCGGCTGGGGATGGGGACGGAAGTGGCTGTGGGCGGCTGGGCCCCACATCTGCAGCTGGGGACGGGGCCAGGGCCAGGAGTGGCCTCTGTGGTTGTGACCTCGGGCGGCTGAGGCCCGGATCCCCCAGCTGAGGACGGGGCTGCCATGGCCGCGGGTGGCTGGGCCCCGGATCTCTGGCCCAATTGGGCTGGAGAGCAGGGGGGGCCCCAGACCCGGGGCACTGGCGCTGGGATTTGGGGCATGTGCCCTGTGTACCCAGGGTCAGTGACACCCTTGGCTTCAAATATGGGATGCATCCGACAAAGTGGGTTGCAGCCCACAGAAGCTTATGCCCAAGTGGCTTGGAATATCATTTTTAATTTTAAAAAAAGAATTAGAATAGAATCAGAGGGTTGGGAAGGGACCTCATCAAGTCCATCCCCCCCCCCGGGCTCAAACCTAGGCCTTTCTGTATATGAGGCAGAGGTGCTAGCCACTACACTGTTTGCAGTAAGGTGCTTTGCTTTGCTTTTTGCAGTACTGCTCCCTGTCTGATATACAGTCAATGATGAATGCAGAATACTAAAGCTATTCAATAGCTTTTTATTTCAGTGGTACCCAGCCAGTGTGCCGGGGCACACTCGTGTTCCATGGGAACAGCCAAAGTGCACCACAAGCATGCTTGAGAGCTGGAGTTAAAGTTCCCTCCTTGCTCAGCCCAGCCACCTGGGCTGTGCAGGGCTGGGAAAAGGCAGGGGTTAAAGTAAGGGGGAAGGCGCTGGAACACAGATTTTTAGGCAGGCAGCATTCTGGCCCTTTTAAAATAGAGGAAGGCACTGGAACAGTCCCCCTAACAATAGCAGGAGCAGCCCAAATGCACTGTTCAGGTGGTTGCATCTTAAACCTGGCTCCACTTTAAGCCCAGCCAGCAGAGAGCCGGGGGAGGCTGGGAGTGTGTGAATCTCCCCCTGCAGGGCAGAGCAGCTTGTCAGCCAGCCTGCAAACAGCCCAGGTAAGGGCTTTGGGGGTGCGGGGGAGGGCTACTGGGGGTTGTGTGGCGCAGGTGTGTGTGTGTGTGTGTGTAGCAGAGATGGGTGGGAGTGGATGTGTAGCAGAGGGTGTGTAGCTGGGGTTGTGGGGTGGCTGTTTGGTTGGGGTGTGTGTAGCTGGGGCGTGGGGTGGCTGTGTGTGTGTGGGGTGTAGCTGGGGGCTGGAGGCCTAGTTCTGGCCCCTGCAGTGATGGGAGGGTCCATCACAGGCAGCAGGGGGCTGGAGGAGGAGAGGATGGGACCCACTGGGGTGGGTGGGAGCAGCAGTGGGGTGAGGATTTGCCCTGGGTGGAGAAGGGGGAAGTGGGCGCTGCGCCAGGCTCCCCTGCCCTACCTTCCCACTCCCCAGGTTCCCCCCTGCCACCCCACAAAGCCACTCGTGTTCTCCCTTCCTCTCTCCTCGCTTGCCACCCTTGTGCTGTTCCCCACATGGCTGCCCTTGTCCTCTTTTGCCACCCCTGCCCTGCTCTGCTCCCCACACTCACTCCTGCCACTGCCCACGACTCCTGACCTCCTGTGTTTTGCCACCCCTGCTCTGCTACCCCTACCACCCTACACAGCAGCATTTCCGAAACACTGTGCCATGGTTCATGAATATTCATAAGTAAGTTAATTTGAATATCCATGAGTTTCTTAATGGTGGTGTGCCTCAAAAAATTTGAAGGTCTCAAGGTGTGCCATGGCAGAGAAAAGGTTGGGAACCACTGCTCTTTTTAGTTGTCTTTACTGTAAAATGATAGCTCTTTCATGGATGGAGCATTGTGAGGTACACAGTTTCATTACCTGATCTCATTAACTTATCCAGTTTTGCTTATAGTGGAGTCATCAGTTTCTCTAAGTTACTTTTCTTGGGTAATAGTAAAATCCCTCTTCTAAGCCTTGTAAACTCAGAGTTTTTGAAAACACCTATTCTATTTGATTCTATTCTATATAGGTTTTTATTTGAAACTTTGGAAAGTTTACAGCCTCCAGTAATATAATCTGTAATTCACTGCAGTAATTCTGTGCACGTTTTGTAATTATTTTTCATCCAGAAAATCTTCATTGTTCCAGTTCTGAATCACACAAACATTCCTTTTGGGAGAGTGAACCACAACAAATACATGGTCACTGATAAAGTGGCATATATTGGTAAGTGTCCTATTCTGAAAATGCATAAAACATGATCAGGGTTATAGAGTTGAGACAGAGCTGAAATGGGAGTAGGTGGCATGTCAAATATTAGCTAAATTTACAATGAAGAGTATAAAAAGCATATGATGAACAGCTTTAGCAAAATATCTGCTCTGAATAAAAGAGTATAGACATGATGGGGGAAAAAATGTAGGGCACACTCAGCAAGAGATTATTTCATTTGCTTGTGAACCATTAAGAATGAAATACAGGCAATCCGGGCCCTGAATGAGCAGAGATTAGTATTATTGTCAAATGCTTGTAGTAATCTTAGAAATGGTTTTTAGATTCATGCAATGACAGTTAGTATTTGCTTTAATAAAAACTTAGTGCAAGGGATTGCCCTGCAAATAGTGTAGTGGCTAACACCTCTGCTTAACATGCAGAAGGTCCTGGGTTCAATTCCCAGGGGGTTGGACTCGATGATCTCATGAGGTCCCTTCCAGCCCTATGATTTGATTTGATTTGATCTGAGGAATCCACTGACCATTTGTTTATTGAGCAGTATTCTAGTAATGGAGTGGAGTATACAAGGGCCTCAGATTTGTTAAATTATTAACACACATGTTGGTGCTGATGTCTCATGCTCATATTAGAATCCTAGATGAGCGTAAGTGATGGAAAAGGTCACCAAGTTCATAAGACTGTCAGCATGGGACTGTGATATACTGAGTTATCTTCAGAAGATAGAGGTGCAGTTTGTTACAATTTATTTTCTGCCCAAAGCACTTCTTGGAATCAATGGGAGATTTGTCTGAGAAAGCCCACTAGCTACAGAAACCCTCCATGCTAAAATCTGAATGAATTCACAGTGCTCAGTGCTTTCTTACAGGCACTTACAGGTGTAGCACACAGTGGTTGTGGGCGTTCTATTCATCTAGACCCTGTTTTCCTGTAACAAGTAATGCTTAAATGCAAAGCTTTTTCTTTTTTAAGTCTTTTTCTTCCAGTGGTTTAAAAGGCACTAGCCCGCCACCCCCTGCAAACTGAGAGAGAGTGCAGTGTGAATAAATATATTAGATATAGGTCTGAACCAGAATATCAGACCTGACATCCCTTGCTTTCTGAAGTGCTCCTATAACAAGTGCTTTCAGTGCAGCCGTGTCATAACCTCCATTATAAGAGACTCTTAGGCTGTGTTCCCACACAGTGGGTTATTTCGATACGGTTGTTTCGAAACAACCGTATATCGAAATAACACTTATTTCAAAACAACTTATTTCGAATTAACAAAATGTTAATTCGAAATAAGGAAAAAAAAGCCGGAATCAAAATAGCGATTCCGGACAACAGTTATTTCGAAACGACTCACCGTTGTTTCGAAACAACATGTTCGCACAGCGTTGTTTCAAAACAACCATTGCGAAACAACGTTGTTTTGCCCACAGACTAGGTTTAACTTGTTTCGAAACAACAGTGCGTCGTGTGAACAGCCAAAACCTTATTTCGAAACAACCTCCGTTGTTTCGAAATAAGGAGGCTGTGTGAACACAGCCTTACAGAGCCTCTGGTTGCTTTTCAACACTGGAGCCCTCAAATGAGAAACAGGTGGCCTAATTTGAAGATGCTAATGTCTTGCAGTTCCCTTTGATTTTAATGGCCTTTCAGTTGTACCACATTTCTGACAATCAATCCACATATATTTAGGCATCTTAAGGATATATTGAAGAGCCTAATGTTAGGCCCCAGGCTTGAAAATTCCATCTGACTTCACTTCTCTCATTTGCCTCACTGCCCAACAAGATCTTTGAAATAAAATATCTACTTCCTTAATACTCATATATTTTTTTCTATCCTGTAGGGACTTCCAATTGGTCAAAAGAATATTTTAGTAATACAGCTGGAGTTGGGCTGATAATCAACCAGACAGCAACTGACCCTCAAAGAAAGAAGTTGGTTATACAGGAACAATTAAAAAGTCTTTTTGAACGAGACTGGAATTCCAAATATTCTGTAAATATGGAAGATCTGCATGGGCTGAAAGACTGTGCCTGGGAAGAGGGGTTAAATTACTTCTAAAGTTCAACATTTTTGTTTCTGTTTGAAATGTAATAGACATGAAATATGTAGTTTCTTTTTGATTCTTTGTCAAAGAAATCATTTCCTTCTGGCATATCCTGTTACTTCATGTTCTGGGAACAGAGTTCAGTGTACCTGTATAATCACATCATTTTTGGCACTTAATGTGTGAACCATTTGAATGCTCCATATGGTGAGCCCAGCTTTGTACAATAAATATTTACCCAGGTGTAGGTCAGACTGGCCAGTCTTGCGAATGATTGTGAGAATAATAATCTAGTAGAGATGCAAAAGGGGACAGTTAATGTTTCCATGGGGTCTTTAACTCTGGGTTTCCTGGCTGGTGGCTGTTTTACACATTATACCATTTGCTTGTATGTGTTTAAATATTTGTATTAAAGTCTGGGACAGCATTAGGCATTCACCACATCAGCAGCTGTGTGGGGAACATTAAGTACTAGGCAAGGTATTTAAGCTCCTAAAGATGCAGATTTTTAGATTCGCAGGCCAGAAGAAACTATTGTGATCACTTATACCTGCTGTGTAGTACAGACCACAGTTTCCGCAGAATACACATTTCTTTTAGGTAAGAAATAATAATCTTGATTCTAAACTTATCGGTGATGGAGAAACTACCTCATCCTTTAGTAAATTGTTCCAATGCATAATTATTCTCATTAAAAATTTACACTTTATTTCCACTCTGAATTTATCTAGGTTTGACGTCCAGCTATTGGATCATGTTTTACCATTCTCTGCTGGATTGAAGAGCTCTTATTAATATTTATTCCAAATGAAAATAATTGCAGGCTGTAATCAAATCACCCCTTAGCCTTCTATTGGTTAACCAAGGAGTTTTCAACCTTCTCAGGGTCACAAGACAGTTGGGAGGCTTTCCCAGCTGTGGCGACACACCAAGCCCCCTGCGGCTCTCCCCTTTACCCCCCAGCTAAGGTTCCTCTCACTCTGCTTCAGGGCTGCGCAGGGCAGGCTCTGATGAAGTGCGGAAAACCATGTTTTGGCAGATTTTATTACTTTAGTTGGACAGGAACAAAATCTGCCAAAACATGGTTTTCCGCACTACACTGAAACTATGGCTGGGAGCCTCCTGGGACTGGAGGGTCCCCTGCAGCCTCAGGACTGCCCCCAGCTGAAGCACTGCCAGCTCTCCCCACCCTGCTTCTAAGGGGCAAAAGCTGGTGGCAGGCACTAGGGCCGGGTGCCTCCAGAGGCTGGAGAGATCCCTGAAGCCACAGGACTGCCCCCAACCTGAAAGGCACATTGCTGGCTCCTCTTGCCCTGCTTCAGCCTGGGAGCAAGATAAAGCAAGCTGGTGGCAGTGGCACTCTGGCTGGGAGCAGGGTGGGTGATGCCATTTTTTGGAGACACACTCCCTGCTCTTTGTGCCACACTTTTGCGTTGCAACACAGCAGTTGAAAACCGCTTGGTTAAACTAAAGAGATTGAGCTCTTTGAGTCTGTCTCACTCAAAGCCATGTTTTCTAATTCTTAAATCATTCTCATGGCTCTTTTGTGAACTTTTATCAATTTATCTTCAATTGTGGTTACCAGAACTGAGCACAGTATACCAGCAGTGGTCATGCCAGTAACACATATAATACTGGTAAAATAACCTCTCTACTCCTACGTTAGAGTCTCCTGTTTATGCATCCCAGGCGAGCATCATCTCTTTAGAGTTCTGTGTCACACTTGGAGCTCATGTTCATCTGAGTATTCATTACAACATGCAAATCTTTTTCACAGTCACTGCTTCCCAGGATATAGTGCTCTGTTGGACCAACTGATTAGGCAGCAATTTTGCAGAAAAGGACCTGGGGGTTAGGGTGGATAAGGAGCTGGTTATAAGTCAACTGGGTGCCCTTGTTGCCAAGAAGGATAACAGCATATTGGACTGCCAGCAGATCAAGGGGAGTGATTTTATTCCGCTCGGTTCAGAATTGATGAGGCCACATCTGGAGTATTGTCTTAGAAAGGATGTGGACAAATTGGAGAGGGTCAGATGGAGGGCAATGAAAATAGCTAGGAGATTGGGGAACATAACTTATGAGGAAAGGCTGAGGGAACGGGGCTTACTTAGTCTGCAGAAGAGAAGACTGAGTGGAGATGTAACAACTTTCCAGTTACCTGAGGAAATGTCTTAAAGAGGATGGAGCTAAGGCTGTTTTCTGTGGTGGCAGATGACAGAACTAGAAACTATGGTCTCAGATTGCACAGGGGGAGGTCTAGGTTGGGTATTAGGAAAATCTTTTTCACTAGGAGAGTGGTGAAGCACTGAAATGGATTATCTAGGGAAGTGATGGAATCTCCATCCTCATAAGTTAAGTCCCAGCTTAGCAAAACCCTGGCTGGGATGATTTAGTTGGGATTGGTTCTGCTTTGAGCAGGGGATTGGACTAGCTGACCTCTTGAGGTTCCCTTCAATCCTATTCTATGATTGTATAAATACGGCTCTTGTGCTTAGGCTGTTAGCTCCTAGATCATACACTGACATTTAGCCACATTAAAATGCATATAGTTTGCATAAGCCCAATTTACCACAGTTGCCTCCATGCCTCACCCTCCCCACCCTCCACAGCCCACTTGCCCCTCCTCATCAACAATGTCCCCACCAGGCTGTCTCCCACATCATTCCCTCCTGCTCCCGCAGTCTTGTCAGTCCGACTCCTTCAGTGCCAAGCTCACTTGTGGGTTCTGATTCTCCATGATAACTCAGCAGCACTGAGCTCCCCAGTAGTACCTTTTGTGCTCCAGGCTCCTCCAAGCTCGCCTTGCACTTAGGCCATTCAGAGAATAGGTCCCTAACTTCTCACCTGACACCTTTCTGGGAGACCCCGAAGGGTTCATCAGCAGTGACTTTTCCACAGTTTTATAAATACCACATGTGGAGCAGCACAAAAGTCAGCACCTCTTCAACAGGGCCATCCCACATCACAGAAACAAATTGATTTAGGGACAAATTGATATTGTCCCGGAACATTTTGTTCAAGTTTGGTTTTCAGTGAGGTGTATGATGTGGCATAAATTCTCTGAAGTGTCCCATTCAGGGGTACGATAGGTGATGTCAGAGATGTAACTCAGGGACTTAACTCTAGTGGGGGTTCGTTTTTGCAGCGTTTGGCCAAGTTCTGCCCGTCATTACATTTTGAAGGTGTTGCACAGCTGCAAAGGGAGAGCTTTTGCCCTGTTTGGCTACACCCCAAAGCTCTTTCTGCAGCTGTGCTTGTTTGGATTTTGTTTTAGCTCCAGCATGCTACAAGATGACAGCATTCGAGAATAATGCTTCTACCCTCAGAAAGTTGCATGTTTATGCCATCTTTATTGTGTTTGTAAGGGATTGTGGTGAGTTGAATGGCAAGCTGACAGCAGTGCACAGAGAATGAAGATGTGATGAAAGGTTAGCTGTTCAAACAAACATGTACTGACTCAAGAATTGAAATCATCTATAACTTCTGGGATTGCCCTCAGCCTTGGAATACACCTGTCAGAACCCATAAGGTTCCAGTTTCATTTAGCCTCACCTCCCAAAAGGAAAGCACCTCTAACATGACAAATTTCCGCCACATCTGCCACCCCCCCCATTATGTAGCAGTTTCATATAAGCCTGTAGGTTAGCCAGCCTTTTCTGACTGTGAAATAAGGAAGGAAGCTGTTCTGCTTGATGACAGTACTGTCAGTGTCACATGAGTCCACTTTTCAGCCAGGCTGAAGACAAATGAAAAATGCTCATGTTCTTTAAAACAGCGTTTTAGTGATTGTGTCAATTGACAGCTCAGGAAACTACAGTCGTGTATCTACAGACAAGTTCCAAAGGGTTAGCTGTGCCAGCAAAACAAACAAGGAGTCTGGTGGCACCTTTAAAGACTAACAAATCTATTTATCTCACCAGCTTTTGTGGGAGAAAATCCCACTTTGTTCAGATGCTTGAAGATTTTGCTCCCATTCTGTATGTTCCCCCATCCTTCAAGCATCTATATTTTAATTAATATAGATCCTTTTTGGGTTTACATTCCTCTATATTCTTTTAACTTTTGCTGAATCACACACTGTTCTCTACCCCTGAAACTGTCTTGTATTTATTATTGGGTTTTAAGTTCTTGCAAAGAAGAGACCAAAACTTGGCTTGTTGTGGTTCTAACTCTCAAATGGTGTCAAGTTGCAGATGTGTTTTGTTTTCCCTAGTCAACCACCCTATTTGACTATAGGTCAGGGTGTGGTATGTGCAGAAGCAAGTATGCTGAATTCTCTATTGGCCAGATTTTCAAAAGTCTTCAGCCCTCAGCTCTCCAAATGGGAGCTTGTGAGTGCTCGTTACCTTTGAAAAACTGGCTTCTTTATTTACTGAATTTGCTTAAATAGGGCAAAAGCCTTTGAAGACCAAGGCCCATAAGTTTAATGGCCAGTGGTATTTTATCCACACATTTGCTCCACTAGATGGCACCCAAAGCTGTATTTTCATTACTTGAAAGACTGTTGAATTAGCAGAAATAAGACCAAGAAAGTTGCCTCCTTTATTTGTGAACCTTCCCTGTTCGTTGTTTTATTGTACTAGTTGAATTGAGCTGTTAGAGGAAGTTATGGTCAAAGAGAAAGAATATCTTGGACCAACCTATGGATGATTTGAAATATCAGGGCATACGCCTGGAAATGTATGCTCTTCAGTGACGAACCAGAGCTACCAGGGTGACGTAGTCACAGCCCCTGTGTTGCTAAACAAAAAAGTTGCTGTGCTTTATATCATTAGAGCTTTTTAAAGGTGTTGCTTCATTCCTAGATAGAGTAGTCGTATTATTCAACTTCAAGGTCATGAATGCATGTCTCACTCTTGTCTGAATTGTGTCTAGTCAGATGGGCACAACCTTTCTGGAGCTCAGAGAGGGAAATCAGAGGCTTCTTCCCCCTCACAATATGGCTATTTAGCAGCAAGGAGTCCAAAGGGAACCAGAGGCCACAGGTTCATTTGATGAGGGATGTGCCAATTATAATGGAGATGTTATAAAGGAGATGAGAGAAAATTAGGCCCTGAATCTCTGCCTGAGTCCTCAGCCCCCCATTGATGAGATGGAGATGAGGACAATTCTTCCTATCCACCATACTTTGCTTGCCTTCATTCTGATTTTCATCTCCTCAGCCCAGAAAGTTAGTTCGAATTAAGGAGGATTAAGTTAAGTCAAATTAATCAACTTATTAATTCGAATTAACAAATTTGAACTAACTTTTCCTAGTGTAGATATAGCCTGTGTGTATGTAAGCTTACAAGGCGTAGACGCTTTGATGGATGACTAGGAGGAGAGTAGAGATACTGCTTGAGAATGTAAGAGTGAAATCAGGGAGGCCAAAGTATGTTTGGAGTTGTAGCTAGTAAGGGATGTGCAGGGTAACAAAAAAGGTTTCTATGGGTCTGTTACCCTCAAGAAGGTCAAGGAAAGTGTGGGTCCCTTATTGAATGTCAGTGGCGAAATAGCGACAGATGGATAAGAATAAAATGAAGAACTCCTTTTTTTTGCCTCTGTCTTTATAGACAAGGTCAGCTTTCAGAGTACTGTGCTGGGCCACACAGAATGGTGAGGAAGTGAGCAACCCTGGTGGTGAAAGAACGGGTTCAGGACTATTTAGAAAATCTGGATATGCACAAGTCCCTGCAGCTGAATGCAATGCATTGGAGGGTGTTGGCTGATAAGCTTGCAGAGTCATTAGCCATTATATTTCAAAACTGTGCTGACTGGGGGAGGTCCTGTACAATTGGAAAAAGGTAAATATGGTGCCCAGCTTCAAAAAATGGAAGGAGGAGGATCCAAGGAACTACAGACCAGTCAGTTTCACTTCACATGGAAAAGCAATAGAGCATTTCTGCAAGCTATCCCACTGAGGCACTTGGAAGAGTGGAAAGTGATCAGGAACAGTCAGCATGGATTCACCAAGGGCAAGGGATGCCTTTCCAACCTGATTGCCTTCTGTGATGACTGTCTTTGTGGATGTGGGGAAACTGGCAGATGTGATATATCTTGAACTCAGCAAAGCTTTTGCTACAGTCACCCACGGTGTTCTGGTCAGCAAGTTAAAGAAGTATGGGTTGGAAGAATGGACTAAGATGTGGACAAAAATGTGACTAGATCATCAGGATCAATGGCTTGATGTCTCTTCAGCAGCTGATAACAAGCAGATTGTTGCACAGGTCAGTCGTGGGGCCAGTTTTCTTTCAATGTTTCATTAATGATCTGGAGGACAGAATGGTTTGCATTCTCAGCAAGTTTGCAGATGACAGTGAGCTGTGGGGCAAGGTTGACATGCTTGTGGGGGCTAGGATACAGAGTGACCTAGACAAATTGGAGGATTGAGCTAAAAGAAATCTGATGAGGTTCATCGAGGACAGGTACGAACTCCTGCATTTCAGATGGAAGACCCTCATGCACTGCTGCAAATGGATGGGCTAGGAAGCAATTTTTGCAGAAAAGTACCAGGAGGGTACAGTGGACAAGAAGTTAGATATCAGTCAAAAGCATGCCCCTCTTGCCAAGAAGGCTAACGACATTTTGGTCTGCATTCATAGGAGCATTGCCAGTAAATATTCGGCATTGGAGAGGCCACATTTTGAGTATCATGTCCAGTTTTGGGCTATCCACTAAAAGACAAATGTGGACATATTGGAAAGAGTCCAGCAGAGGGCATCAAAAATGATTCACTGTTCCCCTGGCTGGAGCACATGAATTATCAAGTGAAGCTGAGGGAACTGGCCTTTTCTGGTCTGCAGAAGAGAAGAGCGAGGGGGGATTTGATAGCAGATTTCAACTACCTGAAGGGAAGTTGCACAGAGGATGGAGGTAGGCTGTTCTCAGTCATGGCAGATGACAGAACAAAGAGCAATGGTCTCAAGCTGCAATGCAGGAAGTCTAGGTTGGATATTAGGAAAAACTTTTCCACTAGGAGGGTGGTAAAGCACACAAGTGGGTTATCTAGGGTAGTGGCGTAATCACCATTTTTAGAGGTTTTTAAGGCCCAGCTTTACAAAACCTTTAGTTGTGGTTGGTCCTACTTTGAGCAGGGTGTTGGACTGGATGACCTCCTGAGGTTTATTCCGACCCTAATCTATGATTTTATAATTCTGTGCATAGTGCTCAGAATAGTGGGCCACTGCCATAGGCCTTGACTACAAGTAGTAATTCATGCAGGTGTTGATTTCACGCAGGCCTTGAGAAACTTTCCTAGTTGTGTAAGAGGCTGGTCCTTAGATCCAGTCCAGTGTGCCATTGTAACCCCCTAATTTCCACTCCTGAACCCCAACTAACCCCTCTTTGCCAAGTGATCACTCACTCTTGAGTCAGTCCACTCTAGCCTCTCGCGTGCAATTGGTCCCAAGCAGTGGGTGTATGCCCTTTGGCTACTCGAGGGACGGTCGCAAAGCGAGCACCCCCTTTGCCAGATATCACCATGAGAGTCACTGTCCGACAGGGATTGGGAGCCACTCTGAATCACCATATACTCATGTCCATCCATTTAACAAAGAAATGGATTGTACCCAGCCTTCTTCACCCACACCCTCTAAAGACCAGGCAGCTTTAGATAACACAACTACAAGTTTATTGATCAGATTATAATTCTAAGTAAGAATATGGCCAATCAAGGCAGAATCACAATATAAATGAGTCAGGAGTGACCATGAGGAAATAAAAGGTAAAACATGCATACTAACCTAATATCAGCCTCAATAGTCTAAATTTATGCTCAAGGTGTTTGGCTATCAGATGTTTGTCCAGCCAGTCTATGCCTGAGGCCAGGTGGGGCCCAGATCTTGCTTAGAGTTGTTTCAAGATGGAGAGTCCCAGGCAAAAAGCCCCCAAACCTTCCAAGTCTCTCTCTTTGTTTCCATTCCCCCTTACCCCATCCATCTGTTGATCTCAGCCACCTCAGTTAGTATATCTTTGTTGCTCGCTCACAGCTTTGGTTGTTTACATGTTGTTGGAAGAAAGTTCTGCCTGTTTCCCATCCCCTGAGCCATGCTACACATCTGTACACATGCATGAGGCTGCAGGAAACATATCATCATAGTAATCACATAGAATAGGTTATTAGCATCCAAAAAGAAACTTTCCATGATATAACTGGCATAAAAACATACAGTCCAAGTGCTTAAGTGAACAGAAAAATCATATAGATCATAACTCAGGGTGCACAGATGTGCATCCCGTGTCATCTCCCCCCTTTCAAAATTTCTGGAGGATTGTCTAATCTGAAGGCACAGCCTTTAAAGTCCTTGTGAAATCATGCCATCAAAATAATCAGGCTGGTTGCCTCAGTTTTCCCATTCATCATTCTTAGTACATGAACAAAACTTTACACATGGTACATATAACCACAAAAATTGCATGCATATTTGAATCACTGTTACTCAATATGACATCAGTATCAAATTGTCCTCATCGATGGGTGCTTATGAGTATGTGTCCAAACCACACCTTCTGCCTTGGTGTACTGGATTCTAGTTTGCATGGTTTGGTCCTCCTTTCTTCCTAACAACTCATGAGACCTTTGGCTTTGGCTAGCCCCAGGCTCCTTTTCTGCCTGGGGTTCCCCGTGATGAGATCCTTGGGCTTTTGGAGCTTTGGAGCACAGTGTGGTAAGGCCTCAGGGAGGGGGCAGTCCTGCCTGCCCACCGTCCCCCTGTGGCTCTGGTTCACAGCTCCAAAAAATCCATCATGTGCTCCCTCAGGACCCCAATTCCTTGAAGTCCACGTACATAGTGACTCAGGTACTTTTGTCATGGCCAGTGTCATCCAGCAGGGATGTGTTTCCCTTTGACAAAATCCTTGCAATGCCCCCTCCCGGTGGCAAGGCAGCAGGCCCCACATCTGGAGACAGAGACCCTAGGTTGCTGCCCTGTGTCCATGCACTAGCTTCTCTAGCTTCCTCCTCTGGGTTTTGCCCTAAAACGGGGTCTTCACTAGCTTGCTGAGTGAGACCCATTCTTTGCACATACAGGACCTGTGAGCATGCTGTCTGGGGAACAGCTTCCCTGGCCCCAGGATCCATGGCACTCCTCTCTGGTGGGCAGGAGCCCACCACAGCTGCCTCCTCCCCAAGAGAGCCACCATGCTCCTCCTGGGCACCCTCTGGGGCTTCACTCTCACCCTTTGGGGCTCCTACCGGGTATTTCAGGCTGGCACCAGTTGCTTCCCTGACATGCTAAGTTGGCCCATTTCAGGAAGTCATTCCCAGTTAGCATTGGAGTAGAGATCGTGTTTAGTACCCCCACCATGAGGCCTCCCACCAGGCCTCCCACTGGACTTGTGTAACCTTCAAGGATGGGCTAGAATTCATTTAACTGCCCTTCTCCAGTACCTCGTAAATAAATAAATAATAAAGCCTGAACCCTTATGGAGAAGCAGCTGGAGACCCAGAATCTAGTCTGTAAAGGACTCACAGCAAAGCTTCCCCAGAGTTACCATCCCACATTAAAATACTATTTAGAATTAACATAACAATGAACTTTATTACCTACTAACTTAATAAATCTTATCTTAAGAAACCTAAATGAATTTAAACAGAACAGTCCCCACAGCAACATTGTGGGAATGAAACCCAAGAGTCCCAAAATTTAGGTGGATTAACCCATATCTCAGTTGCAGTCTCTGTTCAAATCCAGAGGCTTGAGTGGAAAGTAGCAGCAATCCTCTTCTTTGTCTGCAGGAATCTACAGTAGGCATCCATGCAGTCCTTTCACCTCTGTAATCAGCATCATGCAGTCAGGTTACTGCTTAACCAGCCCTCAGTCACATAAGAGAAAACTCTTCTGCAAAATACTCCACAGCAGGGAGAAAACATCTTGCTGTCCAATCCTGGCTCACTCTAGCTCAGCCACACACTGTGCACATGGGCTCCTCTCATTGCAGCTCCATGCATGCCTCCTACTCAGGCTGCTGCTCTCAAGCATCTAACCACACCACCAGGAAACCCTGTCGCACATGCTCAAAATACTACCATTACCTGTTTCAAGAAAGTTCTGGACCTGGATAGTCAAATATGTTCAGGAAACTAACCCAGCCTTAAGAGAGCCCTAAAAGAGAAAGCTCCTTTTTAGGCTTAGGTGTTACATTTGCACTATGGCAAAGGGCACATAGATCACACCTCCACCCACCCCCTGTCTCTTTCTGGGACCCAGCCTGGCCTAACCAGTGATAGTTGTGTGTCGGTGCCCTTTTATCCCACAGCCTTCTGGCCATTTATCTTGAAGTCTCTTCGAAACTCATTTCCTCCCCCTCCATGACACCCACAAAGCTAGTAAACGGGGACATTTCCTGCTCCTCAGGAGTCACCATCACATAACTCACTTGATCGGGGGCGGGCAGGGGGGGTTAACGCCTGCCAGACCCAGACACTGCTTCCTTAAATGCTCAGTTGGAATTGCATTGAAAACATCTTCTTGGGCACCCCTTCTCCGCAGGGAAACCATATTGGGTTTTCCTAGAAGACATGGGACTCCTGGGCAGCATGTGTCTGCCACCCCAACCCCCTTCCCTCCTGGCTGGCAGGCTGTGCTGGGTCTTCCCAGGTAAGGTGGGGCTCCCAGGGGGCGTGCATCACCCTCTCTGACCCCCCTCCCTCTGGGGCTTATGGCCCCTAGATATTTGGGCTTGCTCAAAAGTGGCTGGAACTGTAGCCAGCTCCATCACTGACTTCGCCTCTTTATCCCACAAACCCCCTTGGTCTCCCCCGCTCCCGAGCTGTGCTACACATCTGTACACGTGCATGAGGCTGTAAGAAACATATCATCATAGTAATCACGTAGAATAGGTTATGGCATCCATAAAGAAACCTTTAATGGCATAATTGGTGTAAAAACATACAATCCCAGTTAATAAGTGAACAGAAAAATCGTACGGATCATAACCCAGGGTGCACAGATGTGCATCCTGTGACAACATGTCAAGTCATGCCAGCCTTGCCATTCCATTCATTTTCTGTCATAAATCTCTGCATGTCTTTTTGCTGGCAGCCACTGAAGTGGGGGTGGGAGGGCGGTAACATCCCCAAACCTGGTCATGACCTCATTCAACCCCCACCTTAATACGCATTTCTACTGTCTTAGCCCTGTGATGTTGGGGTGCAAAGATTAAACCATGTGAAAAGCCCAGATTACTTTACCATACAGATGTGCGCATATCTTGCTGAGTAACTGTGTGTAGAGCCCTGCACGGATACAAATATGTGGATCTGTATCTGATCTGCATCTGCAAGAAATGGTCCGCAGTTATCCGTGTTGTATCCGCGGATGCGAATATGATGTGGATATCTGCATATTTGCAGGGCTCTGGCTCTGTGGAGATAAAAATATGTGGATCCGTATCCAATCTGCATCTGCAAGAAATGGTCCACGGATATCTGTGTTGTATCCGCGGATGTGGATATAATATGGATATCCACGGATATCTGCATATTTGCAGGGCTTGAACTGTGTGCTCATTTGGGAGAGATGCCTGTTTCCTCCCTCTTCTCTTTTCTTTGTGTGTATGATTGATCAAATCAAGGCTGTGGGTTCTTCTCTGCAGATTGCATCATCTCTTCTTTCACGCAGAGCCTAGTACACATTTTTTGGGTCTTTCAGATAGTAACTGAAAACATTTTTTAATACCCACTGTAGAGCTGGAATTAGTATGCACACTGCCCTCAAGCTGAATGAGTTTTCCCAAACCCTTTTGCTCCTCTTTATTTGTTTAGACAGTATCCCTGTGTTGTTTAGGTTTGTGTTCCTCCTCTGTGTAACACCTAATGAACTCTTATGCTGGCCATTTTCATTTTCAGTCTCTTACAGATTGTCACATGAATCGTGCTGCTTTTTCTCAAATTCTCCATTTTTTCAATCTTATGAGTAGAACTTTTTGGAGAGACTCTCTATGGGTGTGTTTCTTTTCTTTCCTCTTCATTTCTGCCCTCCTCCAGTCCAATCTATTAATCTTTGCTGTGCAGTCAGTATAACCTAATGGTTCATTTTCAAAAACTTCTCTCTCTCTCTGCTTTCTAACAGTCTTTGGTGTACAAACCTATCCATTTCCCATGGGGGGCTGCTTAGAGCATTCCATTTTGTGGGGTGCACACAAGACTCAGGGCCATCCCTAAGGTACGGCAACCAGGGCAGCCGCCCAGGGCCCCATGCTTTGGGTGGTCCCCGTGGGGCTGCACAGCTGGCCACCCATAGCTGGGACCAGGCAAGCTGGCCAAAAGGGTGGTCTTGGTTCTGTGCTGAAGCAGTGGGGAGGGGGCAGGAGGTAGCATGGAGCCGGTATCGCTACCCCTCCCGGCTACACTGTCTCCCGCCCCCTCCCTGCTGCTCCAGCACAGAGCCGAGAGTAGCACCCGTGGCGGAGGGAGTGCAGGGGGGCCCACCAGCAGCACTGAACCGGGCCACCCTTTTGGCTGGCTCACCCGGTCCCCCGCACGGGGGGGGGGGGGTCAGAGCAGGGGTGTGGGGTGTGTGTGAGTGGGGGCCCCTGCAGAGGACGATTTGCCCAGGGCCCCGCACCCCCTAGCGATGGCCCTGACAAGACTGGAAGTACTTTTTATGTATTTATTGTAAACTATAATTCTCTGTGAGCCTGAAACAAGCCTTAAAACCATTGTCTATTTCTATTTGAATTGCTGTGAAGCAGGATGCACTTTTTCTCCAGCATCACAATGGTCAGCATTAATGAACCTTTCGTCTGTCCGTGCAACATTCCTTAGCTCTAAGATGTGCCCACCTACCTACAGAAATTCTGGCTGCCAGAGATCACCGGAGAAAGCGGCTTGAATGGCTGGTTGAGTCTGTGTGAGCAGCCAGGCACAAATTAGAGCAGCCCTAAGGGGGGTGGCACATGGCCTGAAATAGTATGGAGTGTCCAGTATCTCTGTGTGACCAATGTGGAGAAATTTTTATTGGTGACTACAGTTTGGGTGAATTCTCATTTGGGACAGTTGGGAACTCGAGGAAGAGGAGTGTGTGTGAAAAATATGTTAATTTAACAACTTATGATTTAGGACTCACCAAATACAACTTAGTACATTTCATTTTTTATTTCTGCTGCATTTGTTTAGCTGCTACTAAATGGAATAGGTGAGAAAAAAATAAGGTGAACAAACTGGAATAAAGAAGTGAGTGGATATGTGAAAATACAATATTCAGAATTACAAAAGTGAATAATCACAGGTTACGTAGTCAGCACTATTAATGTTTCTTTAAAAAAAAATTCTCCCATCTAACTGAGGTTGCAGTTACTCCAGTTTCATAAGAGAGTTAGACTTAACCCAAAGTTTCCTTTTAAGTAATATTCATGCTACTTTGTACTGCAGTTTTCATAATAAAAAAATCACAAGAATAATGTTATTATGTTTATTATCCATATAGTGACTGTACTGTGAATTGAGAAATACATTCAACATTTTAGTAATGCATATACAGTGAAGGCTAACATATAGTACCACATTTTGTAGTTAAGAGAAGCATTGATATAAACAAAAGGTAAATAACTATTTACATCTTATTTCTCTGGCAAAGCTTTTCAGCAACTCCACTCATATATGCCCCATTCTATGCGTAAACTATTCTCATAAGTATATACACAATGAATTTACTCATTTCATTTTTAATCTTCTTTTCAGTTGCTCTATTTCAGGTTGATATTTTGAAAATCTGAATCAGCAGTATAGTTTTCATGGAACACTGAGCCTTTTCTGAAGTTTTTATTTTTTTAAGGATAAATATTACCCACCCTACTAACTGGGGAAAAAAAAGCATTGTCATATTTACAGTATTATTTATCTATTTGTCCTACATTTTAAAGTGATCATGAAATACAAATATTGCTCTATCTAAGATAAAGAAAATACATTTTTCATAAGAAAGCAACACCAAGGCAGAAATATATTTGATAAAATAAAATCTAGACAGTTATATATGTTTCTAGTCCTCATAGCAGTAGCATCATATTGCTTTCTGCAAATAAGTATAACATAAACACATCTGCTGTATTTTAGAGAATTATGTTAAACAAAATCTATTCACCATCTTTGCTCCATTTGACACTTCATTTTGCACGGTTAGGAGAATTTCTATCAGACTTTGTTAAAAGCACAAATATCTCCTTTTCCTCAGTAGTTGTTTGTTTTCTGTGTACATTTTATTAAACAAATGCTACATTAGGAGCAACAGTAAGTTCATATGCTTGAAAATGCCAGTGTAGTAAAGAATGTTCCACAGACTGTTTTCAAAAATGTCAATTTTAAGTTCTCTTCACTTTCATTTCCCGGAAAAATCTTTAGGAAGGCAGCATTTTTCTGTATGGGTTTTTTCTCTTAATTTCTTCTACTTTCAGATTTCCCACATATGATTAGATCGGGAAAAATACTCATTTGGTTGTATCTTCAGGAATATTTTGCTGACTAGCTCTCTCCCTCTCCAACAAGATTAATTCAGTTCTTGCAGAAGATGTAACTATTGCACTAGAAACTTGGACATTAGATGTGCACCCTGTAGTTTCATTTTCTTCATCCTTCATTGTTTCTTCTTTAGGTGATAAGCTTTCTTCTGCATCAAAAAATGTTTCATGTTTCTCTGATGGACTTTCCTCATCTGAAATTTTTGTTTCTTTTAGATTTGTCTCTTTTTCTTTGTCAGCATTTTTAGCCTTTTTTGATGGCGATGAGAAGCCTAATCTGGGAAATCTAAACCATCCAGTTTTTTCAGTTTGTTTAGAAGAATCAGTGTCTGGTGCAGAGGAGTCAACAGGTTGGGTTTCTTCTGGAACTGATTTTTGGACTTCAGGTTTGGAATCTGAACCTGTGTCATCAACAGAGGAAGAAAACCCAATACTTGGAAGCCAAAATTTGAATCTGCCAGAAGGTCTTTTACTGTCAGGTTTTTCTTTTTGATCCTCCATGTCTTTTTCATCTTCTGGCATTTTAGCTATTTCATGATCTTTAGAGGGAGGAGATACAGTTATTAATTCCGGTTGCTTATCAGATTGACTATCTCCAACTTTACTGGAAGGCTGCACTTCAACCATAAGTGTTTTTAGTTTTGGCAAACTAACTCTGGATGATACTACCTCTTTAGATTCATCAGTCTCACTTTGTGGTTTGCCAGAGAATTTAAACTCTGCAGTCTCGGTCTTCTGCACTGCAATCCCTAAACTTTCATCAGAAAGTTTAGGTTGGTGAACTTCACTCTCAGACACCTCATTTTTATACTCTGTACAAGACTGTGGTTTGCCTGGAATGTCTAGTTTAACATGTGATTCAGGTATCTTCACTTTGAGAAGTGAAAATCCGAAAGTAGCAGTTTTAACTTCTGATGAAGGAATTGCGGATTCTTTCACTATTTGAGAAGAATAAGTCTCATTCCTTTCGATATCAACATATCCAGATTCTGCTTCACCGCTTGTCTTAATTTCTTTACCCTCAGCAAGTGATCCCTGAGTCTGTAGTGCTGTTTTTGAAATAGAGGAGTCTGTGGATGGAAGCTTAATATCTACTTTCAGTGTTTTAATGTCAGATTCAGCCAATGTTGGAATTTTGGCTGTTGGCATTTGTCTACTGTCACCTACAGGCTCTGGTTTTTCTTTATAGATCCTAGTGCTTACATCCAGTGTTGGTGTTCCCATGTCAGTGCCATCAGCTTTCATGTCTGTTGCCACTTTTGATGTTGAAACATCATTTTCAAGTGTGGATGCCTTGTAAGTGAACACTGGTATTTTTAGCTTGGGAATTTTAATACTTGCCCTTATACTTTCACTTTGTTTTTCTGGCTTGTGCATTGAAATCCTGGATAATGATTCCATCATGTCTGAACTTGGACTTTTCAGATCAATTGATCCATCTGCTTTTTGAAAGTGGATTTCTGCTATGCCTCGTTCAGTTTTAGGCAGCGAAACATCAGACTCTAACTTTGGGAGAAAGCCATCAACTTCAGAACCCTTCGTTTTAGAAGGTAACACTCCAATCTTTGGCAGCTTAAATTTAGATGTTTTCATTTTGCTTGCTTCATCTCCATCTTCCACTTTCACCCCGACTCCTGCAAAAACACCCGTTTCAGCACTTTCAGCTCGAAACTCTATTTCATGCTCTGCAACACTTACGTCAGCATCCATTTTAATTCTGGAAGCACCTAACTTGGGCTCTTCAAAGTTAGTTTTAACATCAGCAACATCTTCTATACCCTTTGTTGCAACCCCTCCAAATGATGGTACACTGAATTTTGGCATTTTTAATTTACTTTCTGTTCCTTGAACATCCTTTCCTGTAGATTTTATCACACTTCCTAGCTTTTCAGTTTTAACTCCTGAATCTGTGTATTGAATGTCCAGCTCTGCTTTTGGAAGAAGAACATCTAATTTCTTCTGTGTTCCATCCAAACCAATTTCAGTAGTTGGCATTTTGGCTCCTGTTTCTGGACTCTTCAGCTCAATGGAATGTTCTGCTATTGGGCTTTCTGTACACTCTGATTTGGCTCTTTCTTCTTGAAGGGCCAGATCACATTTAGAGAGTGTAATATCAGCTCTTGATAAGCTGATGTCCTTACTAGTTTTTGAAGCACTGATTTCTGATGCAGAGAGTTCTACCTTAGGCATCACAACTTTTGGAACTTGTGTTTGCAATTTTTGTCCTTCTGCACCACGCTTAACTACATCAGCATAAGTTTCAGTTTCTGGAATGCTTACTTTAATGACTGCTGTATCTGGAGGTAGTGAAACATCTACTTCAGGCTTTGATAAGGTAACATCAGAACGCTTCCCTTTGTGAAGAGAAAGTCCCACTTTTGGAATCTCTGTTTTAGCAGATTTTATTTTACCTTTCAAAACATCCTTTCCACCATCAGCTTCAGTGTCCACATCTGGCAATGACATTGCATATTCAGGAGTATCCACTACAGTTCGTATTTCAGCAGATGGAGCTTTTACTTGAGGTTTCCTCAGGTTCCCTTCACTGTCAGGGTCACCTCTTTTTTCCTTTGAAGATGATCGACCAAACATTGGCATTCTGAATTTTGGCATTTTAAACCAGCTCTGATGTTCTTCTGAGTGAATTTCTCCAGGCTTCATTTCATGTTCGCCTTTCACTTTCACATCCTCCTTTTGTGGGCTTTGAATAGGCACTTCTGTGACTGAAACAGAAACTGATGGGAGACTAACATCCATCTCTGAAGCTTTACTGTCAGTGATAGAAACTTGAGACATTTTCATTTTCCCAGCAGAAACCTCTACTCCTACATCAGAAACATCTGATTTAACTTCAAGGATTGGAGATTCCACAGCAGTGTCCACAGTATCTGTTCTCATTGTAAGACGGGGAACTCCTGATTCCATTTTGGGTAAGCTGATATCACTTTCTGGCACTTTCCCCTTTGGAAGTGAAATTCCAAACTTTGGCTTTTGAAATTTAGGCATTTTAATCATCCCTTCAACACCTTCAACCTTCACCTCTACTTCATTCACTGTCAATGGTCCTTTGACTCCTGTTTCTGAACCCTTCAGTCTAATAGAAGTATCTTCTCTGAGAATTTCAATACCTGTGGACAAGATGACATCATCACCAGTCGACCCTGACTTCATGTCAGTTTGTTGAAGACTCACATCACATCTACGAACTGTGGAATCAACCTTAGGTAGGCTAATGTGCACGCCTGCTTTGGCACCTGTGATGTCTGGTTTAGAAAATTCCGAAGTAGGAATTTTAACTTTGGGCATTTTTATGTTTATTTGTGTTCCCTCTTCTATGTTTTCTGTGTGACTGCTTTCTATATCAGGTATCTGCACTAAGTCTTCTCCATTTCTTTCCAATTTAGGAAAAGTAATATCACCTTCTACTTTCGGAAGATAAATTTGAGATTTAGGAGCCTTAATTCTGGAGAATGAAACTTTTGGCATGATAAATTGAGGCTTTTTAATCTGGCTTTTCTGTTCTACTTTTACAGACGCTACTTCAGTATCAAGATCCAGGCTCGGGCCCTGATTCTCAGTTACAATTTCTGCTACTTTTGTGTCTATTTTGCCCAATGATGCTATAATTTTATGATCTGCAAGAGGTTCTTCAAAATCAGCCTTAATACTTGCTTCTTTTTTTGGTGACAAATTAAATGATGGCAATTTGAATTTTGGCAACTTGAAATGTCCTTCTTTCACTTCTGTGTTAGTATCCCCAGGTTTTAATTCTTCTTCAACCTTTACTGCATTAGAATCTTGACTGCCAGTCTCATCTATTGACACAGAAACCAGAGCAGAAGGCTTGCTAATTGCAATTTTTGGTGCATTAATATCAGCTTCAGATACTTTGGGCAATTTGATTTCACGGCCTGTCAATTTTGACTCTGCAAGTTCAATATCTGGGGCATGGATATCGGGTCCCGACACTGTTAGGTCTCCTTCCGCCCTGGCTGATGGCATAGTCACCTGGGGCTC